>JAEAOA010000671.1:610000-1027500 GCA_016746295.1 Potamilus streckersoni | reverse complement strand
CTTCTTCAAATCTACAATATTTTTTTAAAAAACAAAACTGCTTAATTTTGATCAGGTTAACGTAAAGGAGCAGGCGAAATATATATATATATATCAATATATATATATATATATATATATATATATATATATATATATATATATATATATATATATATATATATATATATATATATATATATATATATATATATATATATATATATATTGATATTGACAGTACTACAATCCTAACTATGTATTTGTCAGTGCTAGAGTAGTAGCAATTATTTATAGCGCTACAGCGCTTGTTGCAATACTTATTGAATAATTGTTTTAGTCTTTCATAGAGGCTACATCATCTTTACACTTAGTTTCTAGATTGCTCGTTTCAAATACCTCCGTTTTTGCTTTATGTCTAAGTCATTGTGGTCTCTAACTTTCAGCACTCCAAAAAACACTTTGTAATTTAAGTAATTTTTATCATCTTTATCTTTGCTGATTTCTATATTTATGTCCTCTGCCTGTTTATTATACATTCGTATTTCTATAAGCAATAACGTCATTAGTTCTCATAATTATGCATCGTCTTTAGCAAACGTTTGATCTCTAGCTGTCACAAAGTTATACAACATATCATATCATATATATATATATATATATATATATATATATATATATATATATATATATATATATATATATATATATATATATATGGTCGTGCAATCTCTTTCATAAAATACATCAGCAATGTTTTTTCCTCTTTCACCTGCTTCTTTAATCCTTTTTTTTCATCTTTTTTAGTCTATATTTCCTGTGACAGTTATCTGTTTCCTTCCCTTTTAGTATAAATACTAATATCTAGTATTGCCTCTATCCTTCAAAATGAAGCAAAAGATTTTACTTTCTGTTGTGCTTTCTTTTAATAGGTATGATATGTTCAACCGTCTTTTGTTATCATCAAACAAATAATTTCAAAAACACTTGAATTAATTTCTTTAAACTACCCATACATTTCGGAATCTTTAATTCTGCCGTTATAATCTCTTTAAATGCGCAAGTAATTTATAAGAGGAGATAAAACTTCTATTAAACGTACTTATTTATGTGACTAAATAGTATTTAAAAAACAAGAGTTGAATATTATCAGAATCAATGGAATTTACAAGCTATCTAAATCTTTCTTTAATGTAATTAATCAAGGGAAAGAAAAAGAACAGAAAAAAGAAACATTAGATTTCAGAACAAGAAAATCCGAAAAAGAACCCGTTCCCTCTAAGACATTCAAAGAAAGATGCTCACAAAAAATGAGCTCCGAAATGTTTGCACATTCCTTGTGATTCTTAATCATGTCAATTACACCAAAGATCAAAGTATTCATGATTTGATGATGATGATGATGTTGATGATGATGATGATGATGATGATGATGATGATGATAATGATGATGATGATGATGATGATGATGATGATAATGATGATGATGATGATGATGATGATAAATACTGTCAGTGCTGTTGTGGTTATTATTATTATTATTATTATTATTATTATTATTATTATTATTATTATTATTATTATTATTATTATTATTGTTATTCTTATTGTTGTTATTAGTAGTAGTAGTAGTAGTAGTAGTAGTATTGTTGTTGTTGTTGTTATAATTATTATTATTATTATCATTTCTATTGTTATCATTATTATTATTATTACAATTTACAAATTTTTAGACATTCGTTTCTTTACTCCTCATTCATTCAGAAGTATAACTTTTCCCGAAATTATTAATAACTTCAAAATGGACATGAGGTTAAAACAAAACTTTCATTTTATTGTTTTTATCCACTTGCTACCGTCGTCGTTTTCGTCCGTGTCGTAATGATTGCCAAATGTGATGAAGGTTTAGATTCCTGGAACAAAGCATGATTCCGTTTCTTTGATTTTTACAAATTCGTTTCCTATGACTCTCCATATTTTAGGTCATCTAAGATTAAGTACATACAAAAATATGTGTTAGTAATCATCACATAAACTCATTTTCAACACTTGTCTGATTTTTATTATATGCTGAGCGTTGGATCACAAAACGCTTTTGTTTATGATCACGAGTGCTAGCGATCCTACCCATCAAAAAGTACAAATACCATTTCGCATGAGTATGTGTGCATGTGTGTGTGTATTGGACAGAACAAATGTGCAGTGCATTGTTTATCTTTATTAACACCACGGTTCACTAGGGTCCACTGATGTTTCTAAATATAAATGTACTATTTAATATCGCAAAAGAATATTAATGTATCTTTCGTTGCTTAATCTGTTTAAATTTTAAAATTTTTAAAATGTTGAATCACCGATTTAGCTTTCTCAGACCTTGAAAAATTTGGTTTATTTTGTTAATTCTTGAATCGTCCAATTGTTTGAAGAAATTTATTCCGGTTAAAGTTTTTATAGCTATTGGGATCAGTGTTTAAAATATTTAGACTTTTGGGGAATGTCCTATTAGCCTCTGCTAAATTTCGTTTTTGTTTATAACTTTTAATAAAAAATGTAGTCACAGTCAAATTTTCAAGTTGTTATGGAATTTTTCAATCTCTGATAGTTCCATGCCTTTTTATAGAATTTTAATTCTACCTATAATCTCAGAAATCAATTTTACATTTTTCCGGATTTAATGTCTCCGTTAAATTAAGTGATAGTTTTTTAATGTTAGTACTGCTTTTAGTCTTATCCATAATCTGTACAATTTTTCATTATAGCTTGCCTCGTCTACATTGCTATTAGTTTCCCAGTTTCAATACTGCTTTTAAGTCTAAGTTATTTAATTTAGACTCAGTTAAATTCCGTAACAGTTTACTAATTTAGCATATTTTTGTTAGGGCCTTATGTTTCACACCAGTATTCCGGACTCTTTTTTTTATCCGTAAACATCCATACCAGCATTAGAAATGTATTAATGCTGAGTCATGTTTCTAAAGGTTCTGGCTTTTACTAGTCTTTGCAAAATTACTTGATAGTTTCGTAATTACAATCATAATATTACTTTAGTCTAAGCTATAAGTTCATTGTAACTTTCCGAATTCTTTGTTGCATTCCCTAAAGTATATTCCCTATTAGTTTCGAAATTTTGTATTTCGTTTAGTCAATGCCCAGTTAATTTTAATGATCCGGATTTTATTCTGGTCTCTGTTACATTCCATTACAGTTTCCTAAGTTTTGAATTTACTTTTAGACTATTTGTTCAAGGTTTTGCCAACATTACCTTTACGCAGGTTCATTTTAACGTATGATCCGCTGACTCCCTTGCTAATAACCGGCACAATACATGAAACGTGCCGACATCGCCAACATAATATGAGTGAGAGGTAATTTATATTTAAATATCGAATGTCCAGATCTTTCCACTAAGTGAAATTATATCCAACGGACTTCCGTTTTTCTTTTAGGTTTATTAAAGGGTGAATGTTGAATGGTGGTAGTAAGTTACTGTTTGTGTGAAAATAGATGTTAGTCCTCATTACTTTACCCTACATTTCCATTATACCTTCACATATCTTTGTCGGTGTTTGTAGATAGGCTTTTGCTAGTCTGTGGTTCTTACTGCTGATCAGTAAGATTGTCAGTTCGCTAGTTGATGTGGGTGTTGGCCAGTGAAACTGCGAATTAGTTAGGTGTATTTGGTAGATATGGGACCGGTCATTAAGACTTTGAATTGGTTAGTATACACGGATATTGGGTATTACTGTAAATGCTGGTCACACCGTGTGGAGAATGGTCACTAATACTGTTGGTTAATAAGTGGTTGTGCTGAACATTAGGAGCGAGTGCTCGTCATGAACACATTCGTTAGAATGAAAATGTAGATGTTGTTTAGTAGGTTTAATAATGATCAGTAAATATCTGTTTAACATATGGACACTTGCAAACTTCATATTTCTCGTTCCCACCCAAGCCGCTCTCAAATACACTGACCATGTTATTTCTTGCAGGATTACAGTTCCCATCCCCCATCAGATCAGTTCCTTCTACAGAGCAAAACTTTCAAAATGGGGATACAATGTTAAATTCTAAACATCCTTAAAGTCATTCTCCCTCCATATCGACAATCTAAAGCGAGAGCGCTCTAATAGTTTTCATCATCCAATTTATATATCTGCATAAACATATTTCTAAAGTCTTCCAATGCATCAACATTAACAATTTATCGTTAGTTAGAGAGTACTCATGAATGTATAGTTTAGTAATTTGGCTCTTTCTTTTATTCTTTTTGTTTGTCCTCTGTGTTTTGTAATTCCCAAGTTTTAAGAAATTTTCAGAGCTTTTTAATTTGGCACTTGTGAACAACACTATAAATCCATGCAAGGGTTTTAACATCCTCTTACACAATACAAACCAATAGTGAAACGTTTAACAGTTTCTCTCTCTCTCTCTCTCTCTCTCTCTCTCTCTCTCTCTCTCTCTCTCTCTCTCTCTCTCTCTCTCTCTCTCTCTCTCTCTCTCTCTCTCTCTCTCTCTCTCTCTCTCTAATTAGAAAAAAATATTATTCTCATCTGCTCCTCGTTTAAGTACAAACGACATAAATATTTAAATGAACTCCATAAACTTAGATATTCTTGCAGAGCAAGCACGGCGAATTTACTTAAAAATACAATGATTTCAATATAAAGTGAGTATTATACTGCAACAATCAATAACTTTTCTAACTTGAACAAATACAGACAATTTATTGTTTTATTAGAAGCATCATTCTTACTTGTTCTGTCTGTAAACGAGGAATCTAATTTCCATAAATATTCACCATTACATTGAGAAAGTAATTATCAGTATTATGTACCTGTTACACTCCCCAAAAGATAATTAACAAATGTGTATAGGAAGATCCTAGCCACTTTATTGGAACTGCAGTCAGCCTTCTTAATAGCTGCTAATGAATCAATAATAATGTATACGTCTTTACTACATAATGTATCATCAGATTCTGTGAATTCGTTTAGACTGTATTCTGGTAGAAACTAGAATGAATATGCGTAGCACCACGGTACTCGACCACCAGACTGTGCGTTATGCATTTGTATTGAATATTAAAATGACACTTTCGATATCAGAATTTTGTCACAAGCTCGGCAAGGCGTTGGATCTGAAATAAGCTTCTATTATAGGTAGAAACTTTCTATCTTACAGCTATGAATATGAAGGATTCGATTACTCTTTAATCACATGATTCTTGTCTTACATCACATAGCCCTTAACTTCATTCAAAGCATACACACTTTGATATGATATTACTGGCCGTCTTAGAATTAAATCACTCTGTCATGAAGATAAAAAAATAATCATTAATCGCAATATATTATATCCCAAAGGAGCAGTGATTGCAGTTGTATTCCGTAATCGACACAATTTGATCAGATCGACATGCACCTATGTGCAACTTCTACAGTTTGATTTAGAGTTAATAGTGAGGTTTTCTCATTTTTCCTAGATTTCAACTTATTATTAATAAAAGCATAAGCATCATTAGTCAAAGCTGAAATGAGAAGCATATACTGTCCGTTATTGTCTCAAGGATAAAACTGGATGATATATTTTGACCTGGTCACTAATGTATATGATACTGTCAGCCGTGCCCAGTGTATTACATAAGAATAATGTGATGGCTTCTAGAAATCCTGTGATGATGTTTAATGGAAATACAATTTGGAATAAAGTTTTCTTCTAAAACTCTATTAAACCGTTTGTAGGTTTTTAATCTTTTTTTATAATTTTACAAAATGTTTACCATATTCACACAGGCATGTTTCAATATATACTACAATCTAATTGCATTTTATCTTTACAGTGGTTGAGTGTTCGCCCTATTCTATTAAAAACGGAAGAATGATAGTTGTGAAATATGGAGACTCAAACCAGACTTTCACGTACGGAACGCACCTCAACATCACATGTCATGAGGGTTACAGGATTTCATATGATGACGTTGAATCTAATGAGACTGAAATTACTACAAAGTGCAATGCCACTGGATATTGGACCCGAAATATTACGTGCTCAGGTAATTTTAATACTTACTTAAACTTCAAAGATTCAAGCAAAACATCTTGTACATTTATTTTATTATTCGATAATATTTTTTGGCCGTACTCTATTGTTTGACTTACGACGTCACACGTGAAAATATAATCATTTCTGATGATGATGATGATGATGATGATGATGATGATGATGATGATGATGATGATGATGATGATGATGATAACTATGTAGATTATTAGTTTAAACTTTTTTATCCAATATCAGATCCTAGATCATATCACAAGCTATTCCATATTTTGTTTATGAGAAAAAACATTTTTGTCTGATGCATATTTATTTCTTCATTTCTTTTGAGAAGAGGACATGTCTTATTTGTTTAGTAGACTTGCCTATACAGAGAAAATGGTTATATATATATATATATATATATATATATATATATATATATATATATATATATATATATATATATATATATATATATATATATGTGTGTGTGTATGTTATTGAACTGTTAACAGTTACTATTTGAGTGTGGTCTCCCAATATACCCGGATTCGCCGGTAATACCACACACAATGCCACACAGAAGTTGATAATATTCTGGACGAAAACAGATTCAGAGACGTGATCCTAGACTATTTAGAAAAAAGGAGAGAGAGAGAATACCGCCGCACATGGGTCGGGTGGAAGATTTAGAGGTATATCCCCGTAAGTATTACGTGAAGAGGGAGATTAACCAACCCTTTAAAATCAGCCACGGTTCTTACGGGAGAAGTATTTAATAAAGAGATGGAGAAGATTAGGAGTGTGTGAGCAAAGAAGAGGAATAAATAATGATCGTCAACATAAAGAAATGGAGATACAGCCCCTAAATGCTAATTTGATATAGGTCCTGGAAACGTTACACCAGATTCAGGATTCTCAGTAATATTGTATCCCGGAGGAGGAAGACTGGGAAAAGAAGGCCAACGAGCACAGGTGTTTTGGCTTGGTGTATCTTACAAAGAAATCTTTGAAGAAAGATGAAAAGATGTACACTAATCATGTGTTAAAACGTTTTATGTACTCTTTTATGTATGTATTTGCGTATGTTATTCTTATTGAAAGGTAAATCATAAAAATCCCTTATCTCTTCTCTGAACGGTGTTAACATATGTGTGTGCAGAGGCATAGTAGTGCGTCTGTGGGTATGTCCTTGTGAAATCGTATATCTATTTCATAGCCACTTTAGTATGATATGTATGTTTGTATGAAAGTATAGTGCGTATCAATAATCCGACCCTTTTGTTAGTGTGTCGGTGTATGTGTTTGGATTGTAGACATGAGTATTGCATTATAATACAAAAACAGCTCCAGGATAGTATGGGTATGAATTTGGATCCTAATCAAAAGATTGCTGCCTAATTATAAAGAGATGCTGCTGACTAGTATGCTACTTAAGCACTAGTAAATCACACTGAACAAAGGTTGCATGAAATTTAAGACCGGATCCATTCTAGCATCATGCCCAATGTTGCTGATGTCAGGTACAAGTTATTCTGATTAGTGTAATCATGGGTTTTGATTTCAAACTTTGATAGGTACTGAGGTAGTCAAAGACGGCACAGAATGATGCTCTATCCATTGTGATATTTTCATCATCATCATCATCGACGGCATCACAAACAGACCGGGTACCGACTTAAAACATTCTCATGAATCTCGGTGTAGCTAGCATCTTTATTCTTTTGTTTTTCAGTACTCTTAAAGTTTCAAGGAGTTTTTGACGTCACTTTTTTCTATCTCCCTCTTTCTGTCTCTACCTCTTTCTTTATTTCTTTCTTTCTCTCTTTTTCCTCTCAGTTTCTGTGGAAGAACTAGTACTTTGGCTAAAAGTGTAAAGAAAATATATCGGCGTCTTTCTCTGACCCAGAAAGTGTTTTCCCGTTTGAAGCAACACATATTTCATGTTCTCATATCGGCTTCTTATGGACGGTGTTGACAAAGACGTCTTAGGAAAATCTTTTTCTAGCATTAAAGATGCATTTTTTAAAACATGCAATCCTTGAATTACCTTGAGTCCTACGAAGTCTGCAGTGAGTTAATCTGATTTGCGCATATCTCCTAAACCACGTAATCGTTTTCGAGCGAAAAATTGGTACACTGAATACGCATATGTTTACAATCACTAGAGAACAGCTTTAGCAAATATAGTTTCTCCTTTAATTTTCCTTTAGAGAATTCAATATTTTGTATTAATATTGCCACTGTCAAAATTCGATTTACTAACAGAAAGATAACAACGGAGCGACTGTATACCACAATTTTGTACCCGACTATATCTGTGTACACAAGCAATACATTCAATCCTATGTTCCGTCTGACAGAGTAACGAAAATTCTTGTAGAATTTATCATTGTTGCGAACGTCTTTCCTAGGAGCCAGAACGGTTTGTCCATCCAAAATAGAAAAAATGGGACGAAATATACGATCAGACGATAAGCATTTCTATGATACTCAGTAAGTGCAAACCTTTAACAAACTGATTTTTAAAAATAGTTTCGATCGTTTATTGACATGCTGGGTATTATAATAATATTTAACAATAATTTTCATGACATAAGGGGTCAATTGTTGTTTGGATGTTACTCGTTAGCGAGAGGTTCATGTTTGTTCAGGATATCAATACTAAACGTGTTAACCTTGCGCAAGATGAAAGGTTTCCATCAGAGCTGCCTCCCAAAGTGCTTCGATCTCTAATTGTATAGACTAGTGCTATTCGCCTGGAAACAAAACGCTCACTAGGCAATGCTAAATCAATTTTGTAAAGCACTGTTGGATTGTTCTGGATTCCAAGTAGTTACCCTTTGTTAAAGCAGAATGGTTTTTCAGATATTCCAAAAGTGGTATATTGTTGTTGTTCTGACTGAATGAATGACGTTTATCTTTGACAGCATGGCTACCATTGTTGTTATTACTGTTTAACCGTTCGCCTCGGACTGATGAAGGTTTCAAGGTTTGAACCCCAGCTGAATCATAGCAAAACATATAAATGGTACTATATGCTGCCTCGTATTGCGCTCAGAAGTAATAGATTAGTGTTAGAACTAGTAGATTGGTGTCAGGATAGTGTGACTGGGTGAAACATGCTGCTGTACGTCTGCGGCATGATGTCCCAATGCTTGATTTCACCTGCCACACTGCAGACATCGTAGCGATATGACTGAAAATTGTTAAAACTACGTAACCAATTTCATCTAAAACACATATACACATCAATGACGGACTGTGAAAAAGATAATGTAAACTATTACTGGCTAAACTTGTCCATAATTGCTTTTCTCCTTGATGCAAGTAAGGATTTGTAATCTCTACTTCGATTGGCAAAAAAGATGATTTGAGTTTTACTATCACGTTCTCGACGCCACACCCACATATGTTGTAGGTCTTGCAGAGAGTAACATTGAGAAGGAAACTAGTTGCTGCACTTAACTGTAGTCAATTCTGCTTCTTTTTATGGCAAATTATATTTTTAAAGCTACAATCTAAGAAAAAAACCTACGTGGATATCTTTTCCAACGAACGTTAACGTATTGCACTTTACCATTGCCGCTTTTCGTATTTTTCGATCACCTTGTAACTCAGGCAAGAATAAGCTTCCTTTTGTCATTTCTTTGTTTGTATATTCCAATTTATAAACGGGAGGATCGCGTCAACGCACGTGTCCAGAAACAAGAAGCAATTAGGTCATCCACTTAACTAAACAACGTTTGTCGAAGCATGTTTAGTGTTCCAGTGCGAACCCAGTCTCCGGTATTTGACAATTAGTTCTTTTTTTGTGGGTTAAGTTCAAAATAATCGATCATAAAATATCATATCGTTTTCAAGGATCACTTCTTCGGGTGCACAGTCTCTGCTTTAATAGCATTGATTTATGCTTTGACTAAATGCGGTAACACGATCATGTATTTGAGAGTGTCCTGGTGTGTTAAGTATTGCTACATATGTTTGATCAGAGTTGGCTGAAAAGATTGGAGGATATTTGCATTTGTTTCTGATCTTTTTTATATTTTCTTCATTTATTTATGAACAGTTCACACGATTGGAGCCTTTGCCTATTTACCATCTTACAGGATCTGGACAACTTTTTGTAAAACCAGTGTTAAAGCTCGCACTAACTCTGGACTTGGTTTTTAAGACAAAGGAACTCGCCAAGCTTAAAGCACACCAGTGACCAAAGACAAATATTTTCAAACACAAATGTATGCAGGCAAATGAATGACATCAAATAAAATGTTTTACATTGATAACTGATGCCTTCTAACAAGGTTTAACTTCAGAAATGTTTATACCATCAAGCTTCAATCATAACAGGTATTGGAAAAGATGATTTGAGTTTGTATCGTTCATGAGATCGAGAGGTATAGATATTATATGTCTTAACAGAAAAGGTGTTCTTGTTAACTTTTTCTCTCATCTTATAAATCCTCCTAAGGATACTAACAACGGAGGATCCACTTTTATGAACTGTTTTATCAACATGGGTAGAAATCCTTATCTTTAAACTTTCATTTTTTTTAATGATGGTTATTAACTTTTCCCCATTTAGCAAATACACGTACCAATGTCCAAAGTAGTTGTTTTTTCTGTATCTTGAACAAGTATAGCATTCTTTTCAAAATGTTCAGACAAAATTTACATGTGGTATCAAATAGTTTGTTTCTGGTAAGGCGAATGGATTTGATCAGTCCTGAAAAAATATCCGAATGTTTAGCTCAAAAATAAATGGATTCCCTTTTCCTCTTTCTTGAGGGAAGGTTTTATCTTCTATCGATAATTACAGTGGTGTGCATTTATCCGATATTTCTTTTAAATACTGCAATTCGTCTCTACTGCTAAGTCAAATCAAATTCTTTATGGGTCACACTCGTGAGAGATATTGTTTGGATAAATCTTGTAACCTTTGTAACATGAATGTCCTATCTTCTACTTTTTATTAGATGTAATTTTTTCAGCTACATGAGTGGTTAATAGTTCAAGCAGTAGATAAAGCCGTCTATAAGTAGGAGACACTGGTCTTAAATCGGGTTTGGCGGGCAGGCATCATCATCATCGGCGAACATGAATTAAAATTGGGCGACCAGGTAGCATTACCTGAATTTCTATTTCGTACACATATGCAGTTTCTGTTGTCTTGTATTTGCCATAGATAATTTTCATAAATAAACCACAACAATTTTCCGGTAAATGAAATGCGAGAAAAGTAGACATTAGTACACACTAATTCAGTTGAATCCGATGCAGAAACAGTTCGTCAGAAAGGTGGAAGTGTTTGGTAATATCTAAGTCCTGAATACTGCCATTGTCTTCCTTACACTAAATTGTTGCAACACTGAGGACAAATGTTGTGGCATAGTAAGCTGTTATATAAGACTTTCACTAGTATGTCTTTCTTTCTGATGAAATATTCATACATTTCAAGACAGTTTTTTTTGTGGAAAGCCACACACAAACATACACACACACACCTATATATATATATATATATATATATATATATATATATATATATATATATATATATATATATATATATATATATATATATATATATATATATAGTTTAATACAAACAATACTATCATACAGGTCAGAGAAATTAAATTCGTACTCTACCGAGTTTCGAACCCAGGTCAGCGAGTATTCGGCACCTATCGCCTTGCCTGCACGCACCAGCCCATATACCGTCACGACTAAGCACGCATCACCAAAAAGTGATGGCACTGAATCGGTGTTTTACAAGCTTGTGCGTAGCAGACACATTCGCATGATGACCTAGCAAAATAATTCTCATATATATCACAGTCGTCCAAGATTCCTAGGAAAGAAATCAAAATAATAACAAAATTTTTTTTGCACGAACATGCTTACCTCAGCCTTTTCATACAAAATTTATTATACAATGGAATTCTGACTTTTGGTTGGTGACAATCATTTTAAACATGTTTTAATTTCATTCAATGTGGATTAGGAGAAATGGAAAAACTGATTAAAAATCCCAAATTCTACATATAAAATTGTTTCTGTGCTGTATACTATTGAGTACTGTCTTTCGTAGTGAAATTTGTCTTCTAAGAACAATTTTCTACATGCGTAATCATGTACGTAAAGTACGTCAATTTAATTCAGAGTCTATGCCAATTCTACATAAAATACATCGAACGAGGGAGAAGTGTTTTGTCATCGGCATTTCTGTTTCTGTTCTTGCATTGAATGATTCAGATCATAAAGTGTAAAAAATATGAAGCCTTTCAATTACAAATCGAAAATACCATGTTTAATTTAATGTTTATTTCATTTTTAGTGCAGTAATGAAGATGCAACTGCACTTGGAATATGCTCAATAGTCAAAAGTACAGTACAATTTCGAAATGTGTAATCATCTTTGAGAACGTGTGATATAGCTCATGTCATTTAGAGTTGCAGAACTAAAATAGTACATTTTGAGGAAATTCAGGATGCTAAATTGTAAGTCTATTTCCTTCCCACTCTTATGACCATCTAAAGATTACAGTTATTGTCTTGTCTTTTGCATGTTATTTACAACAACCCTGTTTGGTGTCTGTAGTTAGCTTAATCTGAAACATCCCCCTGCGGGTCCGGGGTTGTAGTATTGGCCCACCGTGCCTCGCTACGTGTCGTAAAAGGCGACTAAGTAGAGGCAACCTGTTTGCCGTGGGTTGCGTCCCGTGTTGGAGGAGGAAAGGATCCTGGTGGTTGAGCGGAGGCTTTCCAATGCAACATACCATTTTGGCCTCTACTTCGTCTAGACGGGTGGTCGGGATGGGCCCTGTCTCGACAAATCGGCTGGTCACGCCAAACCCTAGGATGTCTTTAGTTACTCGCTCTAATTCTTTGTCTTTCTTCTCGTATCTTGTATCTCTCTTGATACAACCGTTGCCCATATATTCTATCCCTCTAATTTTCACTTTCCTACACCTTGGAAAACTTCCTAGAAGGCGGTGGCTCAACGGGTCAATCTGGGGGTAATTTTACCGGCTGATAAGGTGAATTTATCAACGGAGTATGACACCTGCGTATCCCTGGCACTTTTAAAGTGCCCCCTTGTTGAACTCCTTGGTGGATGGGGAGCGTGGATGTTGAACTTTTACACACACCAGCATGGAAACTTTAAAACAATCAGTTAAAACGAACCAAACCAGGATCTGACACAGATGATGAACCATGTGGCGTGGATTCATTTTCATGCTTCATGGTAATACAATCCAAAGATGCCACAAAAGCGCTTACTACACTTTCTCCTTTCGTCATAGAAAAGACAATAACCTGATTGATTGTATCGACAAAATGTGTTAAAAAGTTGAAATCGGGTTGTCTACTTGTTGAATGTCAGCGACGAAGTCAAACAGAAAACCTCAAAACAATAAAAACATTATTCGATATTCCAGCGTCGTCATTCGCCCACACAACATTGAATACCTCCAAAGGTGTTATTCGCTGTCGTGACTTGGCTGGAGTCGCCGACACAGATATCATTGAAGTAATGAAAAATGAAGGTGTCACTGCAGTCCGCAGAATACGTATCAAACGTAATAACAATCTTCAGGACAACAATACCATTATGCTCACCTTCAATAAACCAACAGAACCCAAAGTGCTCAAAGTTGGTTTTTTGCAAGTGAAGGTTGACGTATATATCCCCAACCCACTTCGATGTTACAAGTGTCAAAAACATGGACAACATGAAACCCGCTGTTCAAGAAACCAAATATGTGGCCGATGCGGAGACAACTCTCACCAGGAATCTAAATGCAAAGCAATTCCACATTATATCAATTGTGGAAAAGAGCACCACGCCAATTTCAAGGATTGTGAAACCTGGAAACAAGAGAAGAAAATTCAGAGGATCAAATATACATCCAACATTCCCTACCCAGAGGCTAGAAAGCTAGTACAATCAAAAACATCTCTTTCTGGCCCATCCTTTTCCACTATAGTGAAAAACAATAGAAGACATCGAAGGACGCTCAAACTCAAACAGATATACCCGATTCAACATTAAAACATAACACCCGACATTACCAAGCACAAAAAGCCACGACATCTACCCAAACGCCCTTTAACAACACTCAGCAAACTAAGTCACCAAAGAAAAGCATATCCCATGGAAATAGACAACAAAAGGGGTCAGATGACCCCATCAAACTATTCAACAAGTTTGGGGACATTGAGAGCATGGATGCAGAAGATACTGCTCCGTGTTCTCAAAGTAGTTCAACACCTAACAAAAGAATCACACCCGTACTTCCCCCAGATAAATAACCCTATAGATGTTCCTCTCGAAAAGTCTAACCTAAATGCAAAACCTCCATTCTAAATTTATAATGAAGAACACAGTAATACAATGGAACTGTCGAGGACTTAAAGCTAATTACAAAGAGATTCTTCTGCTTTGAAATAATATGATCCAGCTTTGTTATGTCTTCACGAAACCTTTTTAAAAGATACGGACAATATCACATTCAAAACCTACTCCCTGTTTAATACCTACCTACAAAACATTGACATGGCCTCAGGATGGGTGTCTATTGCTGTGAACAATAGAGCCCCACATAGAAACATCCCTTTGAATACAAATGTACAAGCCATTGCTGTAAGTGTCACTCTACATCGAGTGAGTACATTTTGTTCTGTCTACATACCACCAAATACTAAATTATCACCAAACGAATTAGACACACTTGTCCAACAACTTCCCACGCCATTTGTTTTACTTGGTGATTTTAATGCCCATAACATTTTATGAGGATCTAATTACATAAGCGACGGAGGAAAAAAGTTGAAGATTTTGTTGCTAGATACGACTTGTGTCTATTTAATAACAAGTCTCCAACTTATCTGCACCCAGGTACATACACTTGCATTGACTTAATATGTACTCCTTCACTTCTGTTGGATTATAATTGGAAGGTCGCTGATGACCTTCATAGCAGTGATCATTTTCAAATATATCTTAAGAACACCAATGCCAAACTTGATGACACAATTCTACAGTGGAACTTAAAGAAAGCTGACTGGGCCAAATTTGAAACACTTTGTACAATGAGACTGAACAGGAATACCATAGCAATTGATGATGATCCAATTCGACAATTTACATCCATCGTAATTGAGATTGCAGAAGAGTACATTCCTAAGTCCTTGACAAATTCTCAAAAAAAGCCCAAACCATGGTTTACTAAAGAATTAAAGAAGCCAGTAAACAACGCCGAGAAGCACTGAACAAATGCAATAATCGTCCAACGCCCGAAAATCTATCTCAATACCGTATTACTCGGACTAAAACTCGCCGCACGATTAAAGAAAGTAAACGAGCATCATGGAAAAAATATGTTTCAACTTTAAACTCTCGTTCCTCAATAAACAAAGTTTGGGACACAATCCGCAAAATAAATGGAAAAGGAAAATACAATTGCCTCCAACACCTAAAGCTAAATAACATCAATTATAAAAGCAAGCATGAAATAGCTAATGTACTTGCTGATTGTTTCTCCAAAAATTCCTCATCGTCTAATTATTCCGAAGCTTTCCGAAGACTTAAAACTCAAAAAGAAAAAATACGGTTGAAACTCACATCAAATAACTTAGAGAGTTATAACCAACCGTTTTCTTTGTCAGAACTTATGGAATCCTTGAATAAGGCCAATGATACTTCCGCTGGGCCTGACGATATACATTACCAGTTTTTAAAACACCTTCCAGAACCATCCTTGACAGTTCTTCTAAAAATCTTCAGTGATTTATGGATCACTGGTAATGTACCAAACATTTGGAAAGAAGCAATAATAATACCAATTCCCAAACCAGGCAAAGATAACGCAGATCCTACCAATTATAGACCTATATCATTAAGTAGCTGTGTATGTAAAACAATGGAACGAATGATCAATTCTCGGCTTGTATGGTATCTGGAAAGCAACAATTTAATTTCTCCTTTCTAAAGTGGCTTTCGTCATGGTCGTAGTATCAACGATCATCTGGTTATACTCGAAATATTTATTCGTGATGCTTTCATAAAGAGGGAACATTTAGTAGCGGTTTTCTTTGATTTGGAAAAGGCCTATGACACAACATGGAAGTACGGAATTCTAAGTGACCTGCACGACCTGGTTCGAAGAGGCCGACTACCTTCATTCAAATCAAACTTCCTCTCAGACAGGGAATTCAAAGTTCGAGTGGGCTCCACCCTCTCTGATATACACGATCATGAGACGGGTGTACCCAGGGCAGTATTTTATCGGTGACGCTTTTTAACATAAAGATTAATAGCATCAGCAAGTGTCTGATGCCAGGTGTGGATTGCTCACTATATGTTGATGACTTTTTAATATGTTACCGA
Source organism: Potamilus streckersoni (assembly GCA_016746295.1). Taxonomy (NCBI): domain Eukaryota; kingdom Metazoa; phylum Mollusca; class Bivalvia; order Unionida; family Unionidae; genus Potamilus; species Potamilus streckersoni. Next base: position 1,011,086 of record JAEAOA010000671.1, on the reverse strand, counting down.
TCCAAACACGTGTATACAATTGAAAGACAATTACAACAAAATTTAAACAAAATTCGAAATTGGGCCAACACGAATGGCTTCAAATTCTCGAAATCAAAAACTGTCTGTATGCATTTCTGTCAGTTACAAAGACATCACGATGGACCTAATCTCACGCTGGAAGGAACACATATTCCAGTTGTTGAGGAAACAAAATTTTTAGGCATTATCTTCGATTAAAAACCGACTTTTATTCCACATCTGAAACACTTAAAAGCCAAATGTTTGAAATCTCTTAATTTACTTAAAGTAATAGCGCACACTGACTGGGGTGTTGATAGGAGAGTCATATGCAATTTATACAGAACGTTTATACGCTCCAAATTAGACTATGGTTGCGTTGTTTATGGTTCAGCAAGGAAATCATATTTAAAGATGCTTGACCCAATCCATCATCAGGGAATAAGACTTGCCCTGGGAGCATTTAAAACATCCCCGTGTGAAAGTCTCCTCGTCGAAGCGGATGAACCACCCTTATCACAACGTAGAGAAATGCTCTCCGCACAATATGCTTTCAAATTAAGATCCAGCCCTCTGAACCCAGCTTTTTCAGCAGTTTTTGAACCAAAATATAAATCCTTTTTTCAGCAGTATTTGAACCAAAATATAAATCCTTATATGACAATAAACCAAATCTCATACCTACATTTGGCATTAGAATATCACAATTTCTCGAAAGTACTCAAATTGAATTTTCAAATATTCGGAAAGCCAACATCTCCGATACACCCCCATGGCTACTTCAGCAACCAAGGGTAATTTTTACGTTACATGATGTAAAAAAATCGGAGACAAACCCTTCCATTTTTCACAACTCTTACCATGGACTCCTCTCACAATTTGAAAAGTATACAAAAATATATACTGATGGATCAAAAGATGAACAAAAGGCTGCTGCAGCCTTCGTAAGTGGAAAACACACAACAAAAGTTCGCTTGCCAAATGGTACGTCAATTTTTTCAGCCGAAATTAGATCAATAAACCTTGCTTTGCAATACATTGCAAGCAAGTGTATTTCAAATAGCATAATATTCTCCGACTCACTATTAGTACTTCAGTCACTACATAACAGAAAACTGGAGAATCCATTATTAGCAAACATTCTCCTTAAGCATACTGAGCTGAGTACCTCCCACAATATAGTATACTGTTGGTTACCCAGCCATGTAGGAATTAAAGATAATGATAAAGCAGACCGTGCTGCTAAAATGGCCCTAGTACTAGAACCAACTGGTTTTAAAGCACCATATACTGATTTTAAACGTTGTTTCAAAGACTGTTTACGACAGAAATGGCAGGCATCATGGAATGATGCCGTGAATAACAAACTTCATGCCATCAAGCCAACCTTAGGAGAATGGACCCCTTCCTACAGATCCGTCTGTAGAGAGGGGGTAGTCATTGCAAGAATTCGACTCGGTCATACTCATTTAACACACTCCTATATATTGAAAGGAGATGACCTACCAGAGTGCATAGCTTGTAATGAACCCTTCACCGTTAAGCACTTTATGCTGGAATGCTTCGATCTTCAACCTACGCGTAATCATTACTACGTTGTGCAATACATGAGGGAGCTCTTTGATACAGTTAACATTACCAACATTATAGACTTCCTTAAGGAAGCAAACATCTATCATAAGTTATAGCTTTTATTTTATCACCTTGTTCAGTTTTGTATTATATTTATGCAACCAATAGATTTTAATTGCCAATCATATGTTTTCATTAACATACATTTTCACTCACCGTTGATCGGGAAACTTTTAATTATTTACCATCGTTACCAATTTTATCGCATTACCTTTAACTGTTTGGTCTCCAATCGCGGGTCGATCAAATTTTTTTTACCAATTTTAAAATGTAAAAGGATATAAAATTATGTTTGGCATAAATAGCCTCACAGTGCTGATGCGCCGTAAAAATAGCAATCAATCAATCAATTAATCAAATAATCTGAAACATTGTATCAAAAAACATAACTCGGAATGTACCATATAATATAGTATGAGGCACTCCACTAAACATCTGCTTTAGCTCCTTTATCTGTTTCTTTACAATAGAAAGTAATAAAATTCTTCGCATGAATTCAATATGATTTAAGCAATATCGAAAATACTACACGATTCGGACAATGTAACGTTAACAAACAAAAGAATGAGCATATAATAAAAAGAGAAATTCCCCCATAACACAAACGGAACACAAGTACAGTACTAGAATGTTTTGGTTTGCTTTGTTTAGGGAGGTGATTTGATTCCGGGTTATTTTGTGGGATGGTAGTTATTCATTGTTTGGTCAAGCCTATTGATCAGCATGGAACTTGGAGTTATAATTCTAATTATCCTTTTTCATAGTGATAGACTGCGGTCAGCCAGTGAATATCCCTGGTAACAGTACAATAATATCTTCAACGGGAGTAGACGGAAACACGAGTTACAATGCTACAAGGAGAGTCGTGTGCAATCAGGGATTCAACTACACACTTCCCGGAAATGACATTATTCGCTGCACTGATAGAGGACAATGGAATGGTACCCTAGGGCAATGTCAAGGTGACGGCATTCAATTTTCTCATGATTTTGGTTAGAGAATATTTTTGAAAAAACGGAACTCAATATCAAGAGTTTAAATTAGAAATACACAAGCTGAACCAAATACATTTATATGTTGGTCAATAGTTTCTATATCGTACATACATAGATTATTGACATTTATTTCATGTACAGACGGACACTATTTAACCTTGGGTCCGAGTTTCTCAGTGTCAATGTAATGAATTGATATTTCCGCGATAGATTTTACCTGTGGATGTTTTCTACTATGACGAGACTACATCCAATTTCTTTTCCCTAAATTGTGAAGTATGTAATATTTAATGGTATGTTAAGGCGTTTTGCTTTTATATAGACCAAATTCTCGATATTCCACTATGTTTGATCCTATTAATTCAAAACATCACTTCTATGTGCAAACCACTTATTATATTCAGTGACATGTAAAAGTGGCCAAACATGAGAACAGAGGCATGAGGATAGAGACCGATACCTAGATAGGTTACCTACAAAATGCCTACTAATACGCTACAATCCTAGCAGAATCAGTTTTGTCGATTTTTTGTTTGTGAGTCCGCAATCCAACGGTTTCTTATATGTGCTTGGAGTTTTCGGTGATTTCCATTTATTCCAGTACAGTCTCTGACTCGGCCATGCTAATAATTGGAACCAAGAAAACCGCGTAAGACAGTTTGCTAATCCTATTAAGACTATTCTGTGCCGCTGCAAGCAGTTCTGAATATATACATATTTGTGACTATAATTGTAAGTGGATTATTGTTACCAACACCACCCGTAACAACTGTTACTTCCGATATAGCTCCAACAACGATCACTATAGTTATACAGATAATAATTGCTCTGTTTGCGCTTTCCGAGACACAAAGACCAACAGATGTTCCCACAGTTATTCCACAAATTGCATTGGGGACATCTGTATTTTACAAGTAATGCAGTGTTCATCAAATTTCATATTGCTGTTGCAGTACCTCTTCGATTATTTTTCACGTCTGTAAACATTGAAGGTCAATCATACTTTTACACTACCAATGCAATCGCGTTGTATAAGAGTACGATAAGCATGTCCCATCTTGACTGTCATGCTAATGCTATTATACCTTGCTGACCGCTAGTTTGTATTGGCATATTAGGGTGGTCCCTTCGGTTTAATTTTATTGCTCCCTTCAAACATTTGTAGGTCAGTGTATATGAGGATTTGTTAACGCCAATTTGAAGCAGAGAGTCGTCTACAACTGGAACAAATCTGTTTATTAATGTTAGCACGATTTGTTACATCATCACACGCTTTCCTGTAAATCTTCTAACATCATTACCACAGTCAAAATCCACCACATTTTAAAGAGTGGAAAATAATTCGTCGGTTAGTACATATCGATAATGAATTGATCGAGCACCTCCGTTTGTTCTAACCCAATTTAGTAAATCGGGTATGAATTACGAAAATCACGTTTGTAAACCAGTTTCGATATTTTCATTTAGGTTCTTATACGATCACGTGCATATGCGGTTTGATTGGAATTTGTATATTCAAACAAACTTTCTTAAGAAATTTTAAGAATGCCATTTCACCGTAAAGAAACTGCAATAACTCCAATAGTGTCAAAAGGTATTTAATATGTTTTTGATGTACTGTCTTGTTCTGTACATTGAAACGCCACAAACATATTCTGGTACGGTAATACCATGTTGGCTACGTATTTGCAATGTACAATTTCTCGCAATATTGTTTTTGTCTGTTTCCATCTGTGGTATCTGACTGAAATGACAGCTCTGAAGTATGTTCATATTGCATACGCTACAACAACGGTAATTCTGTAGAGAACGAAGGAACTAGCACATGTATCCACAATCTTAATATAGAGGGATTAACTATACGAGGATTATAACACCATACAATTATGTTATTGATGACAAAAGTTACAATGCGGCAATGAACGTTTTCTGCACTAAGGGTTAATACTCAGCTCATCCTACAGCGAATCTCCACATTATAACCTTATACGTTTAAAGTTCTGCAGAGGAATAGAGACAAAGCAGGAATTTAATTTGGGGTTGGTAATAGAATAAATAATGCATTGGAATGGCACAAATTACAATCCTGGGCTTCTTAATAAACTATCTAGCAAGTGCAAGCGCTTGAGAAGGAATAAATATATGACGAATTCTGAACTCTCTACTTGTTGGGAGATCATTTAATATCATTATGCTATGTTTTAGCTGTTACGCTTTAACGGGAAATTGAAAATTACGTCGCAAAACGTCACTAAATAGAGATTATGCAACTGAAAACATATGTTGACAAATGTCTGCTTAACATATCACGCAAAGATAAGCTAAGCTTTTTATCAATGTGTCAGATTCATGCACATGTTTACTTACAAACGCTAGTTAGAGTCATAATACAGCAGATAACTAACTGACATCTTTCTACCACCATCTTCCACCTCAGACTTGTAATATAAGGCTCGAGGGTTCGAGATCTGCACATTCGGCCTTCGTTGGCCGTGAACAGTATCTCTTTGGGAAAGACTATTAGCTCCAGTTATCCTTGGCATGATACAGCCACCAATGTGTTAAACGTGTCGCACCAATAAATAATAACAAAACTCTTTTTGTACAAACATGCTTACCTCAGTCTTTTCCTACAAAAGTTATTATACAATGGAATTCTGACTTTTGGTTGGTGACAATCATTTTATACATGTTTTAATTTCATTCAATATGGATTAGGAGAAATGGAAAAACTGATTAAAAATCCCAAATTCTGCATATAAAATTGTTTCTTTGCTGTACATTATTGAGTGCCGTCTTTCGTGGTGAAAAATTTCTTCTAAAAACAATTTTCTACATAAGTAATCATGTACATGAAGTACGTCGATTTCATTCAGCGTCTGTGCCAATTCTACATGAAATACATCGAACTGAAGTAGTGGGGGAGAAGTGTTTTTTCATAAGCGTGCCTGTTTCTGTTCGTTCATTGAATGATTCAGATAATAATGTGGGAAAAATATGAAGCCTTTCAATTACAAATCGAAAATACCATGTTTAAGTTGATGTTTATTTAATTTTTAGAGCAGTAATGAAGATGCAACTTCACTTGGAATATGCTCATTACTCAAAAGAACAGTACAATTTCGAAATGTGTAATCACCTTTGAGAACCTGTGATATAACTCATGTAATTTAGAGTTGCAGAACTAATACATGTTGAAGTAATTTAGGATGCTAAACTGTAAGTCTATGTTCTTCCCACTCTTATGACATGCTAAAGAATACAGATATTGCCTTTTCTTTTGCATGTTATTTACAACAACCCTGTTTAGTGTTTGATGTTAGCTTAGTCTGAACTTTTGTATCAAAAAAAGATAATGCGGAATGTACCATATAATATGGTATGAGGCAGTCCACTAAACATCTGCTTTAGCTCCTTAAAAAGTTTCTTCACAATAGAAAGTAATTAAATTTTACGCAGGAATTCAAAATGAATTAAGCAATATCGAAAATCCTACACGATTCGGACAATGTAACGTTAACAAACAAAAGAATGAGCATATAATAAAAAGAGAAATTCCCCCTTAGTACAAACAGAACACAAGTACAGTACTACAATGTTTTGGTTTGCTTTGTTTTGGGGAGGTGATTTGTTTCAGGGTTTGTTTGTGGGATGGTAGTTATTTATTGTTTGGTCAAGCCTACTGATCAGCATGGAACTTGGAGTTATAATTCTAATTATCCTTTTTCATAGTGATAGACTGCGGTCAGCCAGTGAATATCCCTGGTAACAGTACAATAATATCTTCAACGGGAGTAGCTGGAAACACGAGTTACAATGCTACAAGGAGAGTCGTGTGCAATCAGGGATTCAACTACACACTTCCCGGAAATGACATTATTCGCTGCACTGATAGAGGACAATGGAATGGTACCCTGGGGCAATGTCAAGGTGACGGCATTCAATTTTCTCATGATTTTGGTCAGAGAATATTTTTGAAAAAACGGAACTCAATATCAAGAGTTTAAATTAGAAATACACAAGCTGAACCAAATACATTTATATGTTGGTCAATAGTTTCTATATCGTACATACATAGATTATTGACATTTATTTCATGTACAGACGGACACTATTTAACCTTGGGTCCGAGTTTCTCAGTGTCAATGTAATGAATTGATATTTCCGCGATAGATTTTACCTGTGGATGTTTTCTACTATGACGAGACTACATCCAATTTCTTTTCCCTAAATTGTGAAGTATGTAATATTTAATGGTATGTTAAGGCGTTTTGCTTTTATATAATCCAAATCCTCGATATTCCACTATGTTTGATCCTATTAATTCAAAACATCACTTCTATGTGCAAACCACTTATTATATTCAGTGACATGTAAAAGTGGCCAAACATGAGAACAGAGGCATGAGGATAGAGACCGATACCTGGATAAGTTACCTACAAAATGCCTACTAATACGCTACAATCCTAGCAGAATCAGTTTTGTCGATTTTTTGTTTGTGAGTTCGCAATCCAACGGTTTCTTATATGTGCTTGGAGTTGTCGGTGATTTCCATTTATTCCAGTACAGTCTCTGACTCGGCCATGCTAATAATTGGAACCAAGAAAACCGCGTAAGACAGTTTGCTAATCCTATTAAGACTATTCTGTGCCGCTGCAAGCAGTTCTGAATATATACATATTTGTGACTATAATTGTAATTGGATTATTGTTACCAACATCACCCGTAACAACTGTTACTTCCGATATAGCTCCAACAACGATCACTATAGTTATACAGATAATAATTGCTCTGTTTGCGCTTTCCGAGACACAAAGACCAACAGATGTTCCCACAGTTATTCCACAAATTGCATTGGGGACATCTGTATTTTACAAGTAATGCAGTGTTCATCAAATTTCATATTGCTGTTGCAGTACCTCTTCGATTATTTTTCACGTCTGTAAACATTGAAGGTCAATCATACTTTTACACTACCAATGCAATCGCGTTGTATAAGAGTACGATAAGCATGTCCCATCTTGACTGTCATGCTAATGCTATTATACCTTGCTGACCGCTAGTTGGTATTGGCATATTAGGGTGGTCCCTTCGGTTTAATTTTATTGCGCCCTTCAAAAATTTGTAGGTCAGTGTATATGAGGATTTGTTAACGCCAATTTGAAGCAGAGAGTCGTCTACAACTGGAACAAATCTGTTTATTAATGTTAGCACGATTTGTTACATCATCACACGCTTTCCTGTAAATCTTCTAACATCATTACCACAGTCAAAATCCACCACATTTTAAAGAGTGGAAAATAATTCGTCGGTTAGTACATATCGATAATGAATTGATCGAGCACCTCCGTTTGTTCTAACCCAATTTAGTAAATCGGGTATGAATTACGAAAATCACGTTTGTAAACCAGTTTCGATATTTTCATTTAGGTTCTTATACGATCACGTGCATATGCGGTTTGATTGGAATTTGTATATTCAAACAAACTTTCTTAAGAAATTTCAAGAGTGCCATTTCACCGTAAAGAAACTGCAATAACTCCAATAGTGTCAAAAGGTATTTAATATGTTTTTGATGTACTGTCTTGTTCTGTACATTGAAACGCCACAAACATATTCTGGTACGGTAATACCATGTTGGCTACGTATTTGCAATGTACAATTTCTCGCAATATTGTTTTTGTCTGTTTCCATCTGTGGTATCTGACTGAAATGACAGCTCTGAAGTATGTTCATATTGCATACGCTACAACAACGGTAATTCTGTAGAGAACGAAGGAACTAGCACATGTATCCACAATCTTAATATAGAGGGATTAACTATACGAGGATTATAACACCATACAATTATGTTATTGATGACAAAAGTTACAATGCGGCAATGAACGTTTTCTGCACTAAGGGTTAATACTCAGCTCATCCTACAGCGAATCTCCACATTATAACCTTATACGTTTAAAGTTTTGCAGAGGAATAGAGACAAAGCAGGAATTTAATTTGGGGTTGGTAATAGAATAAATAATTCATTGGAATGGCACAAATTACAATCCTGGGCTTCTTAATAAACTATCTAGCAAGTGCAAGCGCTTGAGAAGGAATAAATATATGACGAATTCTGAACTCTCTACTTGTTGGGAGATCATTTAATATCATTATGCTATGTTTTAGCTGTTACGCTTTAACGGGAAATTGAAAATTACGTCGCAAAACGTCACTAAATAGAGATTATGCAACTGAAAACATATGTTGACAAATGTCTGCTTAACATATCACGCAAAGATAAGCTAAGCTTTTTATCAATGTGTCAGATTCATGCACATGTTTACTTACAAACGCTGGTTAGAGTCATAATACAGCAGATAACTAACTGACATCTTTCTACCACCATCTTCCACCTCAGACTTGTAATATAAGGCTCGAGGGTTCGAGATCTGCACATTCGGCCTTCGTTGGCCGTGAACAGTATCTCTTTGGGAAAGACTATTAGCTCCAGTTATCCATGGCATGATACAGCCACCAATGTGTTAAACGTGTCGCATTAATAAATAATAACAAAACTCTTTTTGTACAAACATGCTTACCTCAGTCTTTTCCTACAAAAGTTATTATACAATGGAATTCTGACTTTTGGTTGGTGACAATCATTTTATACATGTTTTAATTTCATTCAATATGGATTAGGAGAAATGGAAAAACTGATTAAAAATCCCAAATTCTGCATATAAAATTGTTTCTTTGCTGTACATTATTGAGTGCCGTCTTTCGTGGTGAAAAATTTCTTCTAAAAACAATTTTCTACATAAGTAATCATGTACATGAAGTACGTCGATTTCATTCAGCGTCTGTGCCAATTCTACATGAAATACATCGAACTGAAGTAGTGGGGGAGAAGTGTTTTTTCATAAGCGTGCCTGTTTCTGTTAATTCATTGAATGATTCAGATAATAATGTGGGAAAAATATGAAGCCTTTCAATTACAAATCGAAAATACCATGTTTAAGTTGATGTTTATTTAATTTTTAGAGCAGTAATGAAGATGCAACTTCACTTGGAATATGCTCATTACTCTAAAGTACAGTACAATTTCGAAATGTGTAATCATCTTTGAGAACCTGTGATATAACTCATGTAATTTAGAGTTGCAGAACTAATACATGTTGAAGTAATTTAGGATGCTAAACTGTAAGTCTATGTTCTTCCCACTCTTATGACATGCTAAAGAATACAGATATTGCCTTTTCTTTTGCATGTTATTTACAACAACCCTGTTTAGTGTCTGATGTTAGCTTAGTCTGAAATTTTGTATCAAAAAAAAGATAATGCGGAATGTACCATATAATATGGTATGAGGCAGTCCACTAAACATCTGCTTTAGCTCCTTAAAAAGTTTCTTCACAATAGAAAGTAATTAAATTTTACGCAGGGATTCAATATGAATTAAGCAATATCGAAAATCCTACACGATTCGGACAATGTAACGTTAACAAACAAAAGAATGAGCATATAATAAAAAGAGAAATTCCCCCTTAGTACAAACAGAACACAAGTACAGTACTACAATGTTTTGGTTTGCTTTGTTTTGGGGAGGTGATTTGTTTCAGGGTTTGTTTGTGGGATGGTAGTTATTTATTGTTTGGTCAAGCCTACTGATCAGCATGGAACATGGAGTTATAATTCTAATTATCCTTTTTCATAGTGATAGACTGCGGTCAGCCAGTGAATATCCCTGGTAACAGTACAATAATATCTTCAACGGGAGTAGCTGGAAACACGAGTTACAATGCTACAAGGAGAGTCGTGTGCAATCAGGGATTCAACTACACACTTCCCGGAAATGACATTATTCGCTGCACTGATAGAGGACAATGGAATGGTACCCTGGGGCATTGTCAAGGTGACGGCATTCAATTTTCTCATGATTTTGGTCAGAAAATATTTTTGATAAAACGGAACTCAATATCAAGAGTTTAAATTAAAAATACACAATCTGAACCAAATACATTTATATGCTGGTCAATAGATTCTATATCGTACATATATACAAACATATATTATTGACATTTATTTCATGTACAGACGGAAACTATTTAACTTTGGGTCCGAGTTTCTCAGTGTCAATATAATGACCTGATATTTTCGCAATAGATTTTACCTGCAGATGTTTTCTATTAGGAGGAGACGACATCCAATTTCTTTTCCCAAAAATTATGCAATATGCAATATTTAATGGAATGTTAAGGCGTGTTGCTTTTATATAGACCAAATCCTCGATATTCCACTATGTTTGTTCCTATTAATTCAAAACATCACTTATATGTGCAGACCACTTATTATATTCAGTGACATGTAAACGTGACCAAACATGAGAACAGAGGCATAGGTTACCTACAAAATGACTACTAATACGCTACTATCTTAGCCGAATCAGTTTTGTCGATTTTATGCCTGTGAGTCCGCAATCCAACTGTTTCTTATGTGTGCTTGGAGTTGTCGGTGATTTCCATTTCTTCCAGTACAGTCTCTGACTCGGCCATGCTAATAATTGGAACCAAGAAAACCGAGAAAGACAGCTAATCATATTTAAACTATTCTGTGCCTTGCAAGCAGTTCTGAATATATACATATTTTTTACTGTAATTGTAAGTGGATTATTGTTACCAGCACCACAGGTAACACCTGTTACTTCCGATATAGCTCCAAAAACGATCACCATAGGTGTACAGAGAATAATTGGCTCTGGTTGCGATTTCCGACACACAAAGACCAACAGATGTTGCCACAGTTATTCCACAAATTGCATTGGGGACATCTGTATTTTACAAGTAACGCAGTGTTCATGTTGCTGCTGCAGTATCTCTTCGATTATTATTCACGTCTGTAACATTGGAGGTCAATCATTCTTTTACACTACTAATGCTATCGCGTTGTACGACAATCATATCCCATCCTCACTGTCATGCTAATGCTATTATACCTTGCTGACAGCCAGTTGGTATTGGCATAAAAGAGTGTCCCTACGGTTAAATTTTATTGCACTTTTCACAACTTTGTATGTCAGTGTATAGGAGGATTTGTTAACGCCAATTTGAAGCTAATAGTCGTCTACAAGTGGAACAAATCTGTTTATTAATATTAGCACGATTAGTTAGATCATTACTCACTTTTCTGCACATTTTCCAACATCATTACCACAGTCAAAATCCACCACATTTTAAAGAGTGGAAAATAATTCGATGGTTAGTACATATCGATAATGAATTGTCCGAGCACCTCCGTTTGTTCCAACCCAATTTAATAAATCGGATATAAATTACGAAAATCGTGTTTGTAAATAATTTTCGATATTTTCTTTTAGGTTCTTATACGATCACGTGCATATGCGGTTTGATTGGAATTTGTATATTCAAGCAAACTTTCTTTAGAAATTTCCAGAATGCCATTTCACCGTAAAGAAACTGCAATAACTCCAATGGTGTCAAAAGGCATTTAATATGTTTTTGATGTACTGTCTTGTTCTGTACATTGAAACGCCACAAACATATTCTGGTACGGTAACACCATGTTGGCTACGTATTTGCAATGTACAATTTCTCGCAATATTGCTTTTGTCTGTTTCCATCTGTGGTACCTGACTGAAATGACAGCTCTGAAGTATGTTCATATTGCATACGCTACAACAACAGTAATTCCGTAGAGAACGAAGGAGCTAGCACATGTATCCACAATCTTAATATAGAGATTAACTATACGAGGATTATAACACCATACAATTATGTTATTGATGACAAAAGTTACAATGCGACAATGAACGTTTTCTGCACCGAAGGTTATGACTCAGCTCATCCTACAGCGAATCGCCACATTACAAACTTATTATAAACTTGTTTAAAGTTCTGCAGAGGAATAGAGACAAAGCAGGAATTTACTTTGGGGTTGGCAATAGAATAAATAATGCATTAGATTGGCACAAATTACAATCCTTTGGGCTTCTTCATGAACTATCTAGCAAGCGCCAGAGCACTTGAAAAGGAATAAATATATGACGAATTATGAACTTTCTACTTGTTGGGAGATCATTTAATATCATTATGCTATGTCTTAGCTGTTACGCTTTAACGGGAAATTGAAAATTACGTCGCAAAACGTCACTCAATAGAGATTATGCAACTGAAAACATATGTTGACAAATGTTTGCTTAACATATCACGCAAAGATAAGCTAAGCTTTTCATCAATGTGTCAGATTCATGCACATGTTTACTTACAGACGCTGGTTAGAGTCAGAATACAGCAGATAACTGATATCTTTCTACCACCATTTTCCACCTCCGACTTATAATATGAGGCTCGAGGGTTCGAGATCTGCACATTCGGTCTTTGTTGGCCGTAAACAGTATCTTTTTGGGAAAGACAATTAGCTCAAGTTATCCTTGGCATTATGCAGCTACCAATGTGTTAAACGTGTCGCTCCAACAAATCATAACAAAACTCTTTTTGCACGAACATGCTTACCTCCGCCTTTTCATAAATAATTTATTATACAATGGAATTCTGACTTTTGGTAGGTGACAATCATTTTATACATGTTTTAATTTCATTCAATATGGATTAGGATAAATGGAAAAATTGAATAAAAATCTCAAATTCTGCATATAAAATTGTTTCTTTGCTGTACATTATTGAGTGCTGTTTTTCGTGGTGAAAAATTTATTCTAAAAACAATTTTCTGCATGCGTAATCATGTACATGAAGTACGTCGATTTAATTCAGAGTCTGTGCAAATTCTACATGAAATACATCGAAGTGAAGTAGCGAGGGAGACGTGTGTTGTCATCGACAAGCCTGTTTCTGTTCTTTCAGTGAATGATTCAGATAATAATGTGGGAAAAATATGAAGCCTTTCAATTACAAATCGAGAACTCCATTTTGAATGTAATGTTTATTTCGTTTTTAGTGCAGCAATGAGGATGCAACTGCACTTGAAATATGCTCAATAGTCGAAAGTACAGTACTATTTCGAAATGGGTAATAATCATTGAGAATATATGCTATAGATCATGCAATTTAGAGTTGCAGAATTAAAAATGTACATTTTGAGGAACTTCTGAATGCTAAACTGTAAGTCTATTTTCTTCCCACTCTTATGACCAACTAAAGAGTACAGTTTATTTCTTGTATTTTGCATATTATTTGCAACAGCCTAGCTTAGTGTCTGTAGCTAGCTTAATCTGAATCATTGTATCAAAAAACATAACATGGAATGTATCATAGCATCTATTATGAGCCAGTCCACTAAACATCTGCTTTAGCACATTAAATTGTTTCTTTATAATAGAAAGTACTTCATTTCTTCGCATGATTTCAATATGAATTAAGCAATATCACAAAAACTACACGATTCGGACAATATAAAGTTAACAAGCAAAAGAATGAGCATATTATAAAAAGAGAAATTTCCCCTTAACACAAACAGAACACAAGTAGAGTACTAGAATGTTTTGGTTTGCTTTGTTTTGGGGAGGTGATTTGTTTCCGGGTTTGTTTGTGGGATGGTAGTTATTTATTGTTTGGTCAAGCCTACTGATCAGCATGGAACTTGAAGTTATAATTCTAATTATCCTTTTTCATAGTGATAGACTGCGGTCAGCCAGTGAATATCCCTGGTAACAGTACAATAATATCTTCAACGGGATTAGCCGGAAACACAAGTTACAATGCGACAAGGAGAATCGTGTGCAATCAGGGATTCAACTACACACTTCCCGGAAATGACAATATTCGCTGCACTGATAGAGGACAATGGAATGGTACCCTGGGGCAATGTCAAGGTGACAGCTTTCAATTTTCTCGTGATTTTGGTCATAAAGTATTTTTTAAAAATGGAACTCAATATCAAATGTTTAAATTAGAAATACACAAGCTGAACCAAATATATTTATATGTTGGTCAATAGATTCTATATCGTACATACATAGATTATTGACATTTATTTCATGTACAGACGGAAACTTTATTTTGAGTCCGAGTTTCTCAGTGTCAATGTAATGAACTGATATTTTTGCGATAGATTTTACCTGCAGATGTTTTCTGTTAAGACGAGACTACATGTTAAGGAGTTTTGCTTTTATATATACCAAATCCTCGATATCCCATAATGTTTGTTCCTATTAATTCAAAACATCATTTCTATGTGCAAACCACTTATTATATTCAGTGATATGTAAACGTGGCCAAATATGAAAAAAGAGGCATGAGGATAGAGACAGACACCTGGATTGGTTACCTACAAAATGCCTACTAATACGCTACTATCTTAGCCGAATCAGTTTTGTCGATTTTTTCTGTGTGTCCGCTATCCAACGGTTTCTTATGTGTGCTTGGAGTTGTCGGTAATTTCCATTTCTTCCAGTACAGTATCTGGCTCGGCCTTTGCTAATAATTGTAACCAAGATAACCGCTTAATATAGTTTGCTAATCTTATAAGAACTACTCTGTTCCGCTGCAAGCAGTTCTGAATATATACATATTTGTTACTATATTTGTAAGTGGATTATTGTTACCAGCGCCTCCCGTAACAACTGTTACTTCGGATATATCTCCAACAACGATCACCATAGGTGTACAGAGAAAAATTGGTCTGGTTGCGATTTCCGACACAAAAAGACCAATAGATATTGCCATAGTTATCTCACAAATTGCATTGCGAACAATACACGCACATGTGTATTTTACAAGTAATGCAGTGTTCATTACATTTCATGTTGCTGTTGCAGTATCTATTCGATTATTTTCCACGTCTGTAACATTGAAGATCAATAATACTTTTACACTACTAATGCAATCGCGTTGTACGATAAGCATATCCCATCCTCACTGTCATGCTAATGCTATAATACCTTGCTGACACCCAGTTGGTATTGGCATATTAGGGTGTCCCTACGGTTTAATTTGTTTGCACTTTTCACAAATTTGTATGTCAGTGTATAGGAGGATTTGTTAACGCCAATTTGAAGCAGAGAGTCGTCTACAAGTGGAACAAATCTGTTTATTAATATTAGCACGATTTGTTAGATCATCACTCAATTTTCTGCACATTTTCCAACATCATTACCACAGTCAAAGTCCACCACGTTTTAAAAAGTGGAAAAAAATTTGAAGGTTAGTACATATCGATAATGAATTGTCCGAGCAACTCCGTCTGGTCCAACCCATAGTAATAAATCGGGTCTAAATTACGAAATCGTGTTTGTAAACTAGTTTCGATATTTTCATGTAGATTTTTTTACGATCACGTGCGTATGCGGTTTGATTGGAATTTGTATATTCAAGCAAACTTTCTTCAGAAATTTCCAGAATGCCATTTCACCGTAAAGAAATTGCAATAACCCCAATGTTATCAAAAGGCATCTTAATTTTGGTTTGAATTATTGTCTCGTTCTGTACATTGAAACGCCACAAACATATTCTGATACGGTAACACCATGTTGGCTACGTATTTGCAATGTAAAATTTATCGCAATATTGCTTTTGTCTGTTTATATCTGTTGTATGTGTCTGAAATGACAGCTCTGAAGTGGGTATAGAGAACGAAGGAGCTCGCACAGGCATCAACAACGTTAATATTGAGAGAATAACTATACGAGGATTATAACACCAAACAATAATGTTATTGATGACAAAAGTTACAATGCGGCAATGAACGTTTTCTGCACCGAAGGTTATGACTCAGCTCATCCTACAGCGAATCTCCACATTATAAACTTATACGTTTATAGTTCTGCAGAGGAATAGACACAAAGCATGAATTTAATTTGGGGTTGATAATAGAATCAATAATGCATTGGAGTGGCACAAATTACAATCCTTTGGGCTTCTTAATAAACTATCTAGCAAGCGCCAGAGCACTTGAAAAGGAATAAATATATGAGGAATTCTGAACTTCCTACTTGTTGGGAGATCATTTAATATCATTATGCTATGTTTTAGCTGTTATGCTTTGACGAGAAATGGGATATTATATCGCAAAACATCACTGAATATAGATTATGCAACTGAAAACATATGTTGACAAATGTCTGCTTAACATATCATGCAAATATAAACTAAGTGTCAAAATCATTGCCATGTTTACTTACAGACGCTGGTTAGGGTCAAAATACATCAGATAACTAACTGACATCTTTCTACCACCATCTTCCACCTCAGACTTGTAATATAAGGCTCGAGGGTTCGAGATCTGCACATTCGGCCTTCGTTGGC
Source organism: Potamilus streckersoni (assembly GCA_016746295.1). Classification (NCBI taxonomy): domain Eukaryota; kingdom Metazoa; phylum Mollusca; class Bivalvia; order Unionida; family Unionidae; genus Potamilus; species Potamilus streckersoni. The sequence continues at coordinate 994,201 of JAEAOA010000671.1, read as the reverse complement.
CGTGAACAGTATCTCTTTGGGAAAGACAATTAACTCCAGTTATCCTTGGCATGATACAGTTACCAATGTGTTAAACGTGTCGCTCCAACAAATAATAACAAACTCTTTTTGCACGAACATGATTACCTCAGCCTTTCCATACAAAATTTATTATACAATGGAATTCTGACTTTTGGTTGGTGACAATCATTTAATACATGTTTTCATTTCATTCAATATGGATTAGGAGAATTGTAAACCTGATTAAAAATCCCAAATTCTTCATATAAAATTGTTTCTTTGCTGTATATTATTGAGTACTGTTTTTCATGGTGAATATTTTCTTCTAAAAACAATTTTCTTCATGCGTAATCATGTACATGAAGTACGTCGATATGATATAGCTCATGTAATTTAGAGTTGCAGAACTAAGAAAGTACATTTTGAGGAAATTCAGGATGCTAAACTGTAAGTCTTTTTTCTTCCCACTCTTATTACCAACTAAAGAGTACATTTTCTTCTTGTCTTTTGCATGTTATTTACAACGACCATGGTTGGTGTCTGTAGCTAGATTAATCTAAAACATTGTATCTAAAAACATAACATGGAATGTACCATAGAATCTGGTGTGATGCAGTCCACTAAACATCTGCTTTAGCTCATTCCATCGTTTTTTACAATAGAAAGTAGTTCCTTTCTTCGCATGAATTCAATATGAATTAAGCAATATCGAAAATACTACACGATATGGACAATGTAACGTTAACAACCAAAGAATGAGCATATAATAAAAAGAGAAATTTCCCCTTAACACAAACAGAACACAAGTACAGTACTAAAATGTTTTGGTTTGCTTTGTTTTGGAGAGGTGATTTGTTTCCGGGTTTGTTTGTGGGATGGTAGTTATTTATTGTTTGGTCAAGCCTACTGATCAGCATGGAACTTGGAGTTATAATTCTAATTATCCTTTTCCATAGTGATAGACTGCGGTCAGCCAGTGAATATCCCTGATAACAGTACAATAATATCTTCAACGGGATTAGCCGGAAACACGAGTTACAATGCTACAAAGAGGGTCGTGTGTAATCAGGGATTCAACTACACACTTCCCGTAAATGACCTTATTCGCTGCACAGATAGCGGACAATGGAATGGTACCCTGGGGCATTGTCAAGGTGACGGCATTCAATTTTCTCATGATTTTGGTGATAAAATATTTTTGAAAAAATAATTTAAAAATACACAATCTGAACCAATTACATTTATATTCTGGTCAATAGATTCTATATCGTACATATATACATACATGCATACATACATTACTGACATTTGTTTCATGTACAAACGGACACTATTTAACTTTCGGTCTGAGTTTCTCAGTGTCAATGTAATAAACTGATATTTTCGCGATAGATTTTACCTGCAGATGTTTTCTATTAGGAGGAGAATACATCCAATTTCTTTTCCCGATATTTGTGATTATGAACGGTATATGATAATGAATGGTATGTTTAAGGTTGTGTGCATGGAGTTGTCGGTGATTTTAATTTCTTCCAGTACAGTTTCTAACCCGGTCGTGCTAATAATTGTATCCAAGAAAACCACGGAATACAATTTGCTAATCTCATTAAGATTACTCTGTGCCGCTGCAATCAGATCTGAATATATACATATTTGTGACTATAATTGTAAGTGGATTATTGTTATCAGCACCACCCGTAACACCTGATACTACCGATATAGCTCCAAAAACGATCACCATAGGTGTACAGATTATAATTGCTCTGTTGCGATTTCCGACACACAAAGACCAACGGATGTTGCCACAGTTATTCCACAAACTGCATTGGGGACAATACACGCACATGTGTATTTTACAAGTAATACAGTGTTCATCACATTTTATGTTGATGTTGCAGTATCATTTCGATTATTTACACGTCTGTAACATTGAAGGTCACTCATACCTTTCCACTACTAATGCAATCGCGTTGTATAAGAGTACGACAAGCATATCCCATCCTCACTGTCATGCTAATGTTATAACTTCCTGACAGCTAGTTGGTATTGGCATATTAGGATGGTCCCAACGGTTTAATTGTGTTGCACCCTTCACAAATTTGTAAGTCAGTGTATATGAGGATTTGTTAACGCCAATTTGAAGCTAATAGTCGTCTACAAGTGGAATTAAACTGTTTATTAAAGTTAGCACGATTTGTTAGATCATCAATCACTTTTCTGTATATTTTCCAACATCATTACTACAGTCAAAATCCACCACATTTTAAAGAGTGGAAAATAATTCGACGGTTAGTACATATCGAAAATGAATTGTCCGAGCAACTCCGTCTGTTCCAACCCAAATTAATAAATCGGGTATAAATTACAAAAATCGTGTTTGTAAACCAGTTTCGATATTTTTATTTAGGTTCTTATACGATCACGTTCATATGCGGTTTGATTGGAATTGGTATATTCAAGCAAGATTTCCTAATAAATTTCCAGAATGCCATTTCTTTCACCGTAAAGAAACCACAATATCTCCAATGATGTCAAAAGGCATCTCCATATGGGTTTGAATTATTGTCCCGTTCTGTACATTGAAAGGCCACAAACATATTCTGGTACGGTAACACCATGTTGGCTACGTATATTCCATGTAAAATTTATCTCAGTATTGCTTTTGTCTGTTGCCATCTGTGGTATCTGTCTGAAATGGCAATTCTAAAGTGGGTTCAGATTGCATACGCTACAACAACGGTAATTATGTAGATAACGACGGAGCTAGCATAGGCATCTACAGTGTTAATATTGAGAGAATAACTATACGAGGATTATAACACCATACAATTATGCAATTGATGACAAAAGTTACAATGCGGGAATGAACGTTTTCTACACTAAGGGTTATGACTCAGCTCATCCTACAGCGAATCTCCACATTATAAACTTATACGTTTATAGTTCTGCAGAGGAATAGACACAAAGCAGGTACTTAATTTGGGGTTGGTAATAGAATAAATAATGCATTGGAGTGGCACAAATTACAATCATTTGGGCTTCTTAAAAAAACTGACTAGCAAGCAACAGAGCGCTTGGAAAGGAATAAATATATGACGAATTCTGAAATTTCTACTTGTTGGGAGATCATTTAATATCATTATGCTATATTTTAGCTATTACGTTTAGACGAGAAATAGGATATGATGTCGGAAAACGTTACCACCACCTTCCACCTCGGATTTGTAATATAAGGCTCGAGGGTTCGAGATCTGCACATTCGGCCTTCGTTTCCGTGAACAGTATCTCTTTGGTAAAGACAATTAGCTCCAGTTATCGTTGGCATGATACAACTACCAATGTGTTAAACGTGTCGCTTCAACAAATGATAACAACCTCGTTTTAGCACGAATATGCTTACCTCAGCCTTTTCGTACAAAATTTATTATACAATTGCATTCTGACTCTTGGTTTGAGACAATCATTTTATACATGTTTTATTTTATTCAATTTGAATAAGGAGAAATGGTAAAACTAATTAAAAATCCCAAATTCTGCATATAAAATTGTTTCTTTTGCTGTACATTATTGGGTGCTGTCTTTCGTAGTGAAATTGATCTTCTAAAAACAATTATCTTCATACGTAATCATGTACATGTATACGTCGATTTAATTCAGCGTCTGTGACAATTCTACATGAAACATATCGAACTGACGTAGCGAGGGATAAGTGTTTTGTCATCGGCAAGCCTGTTTCTGTTCTTTAATTGAATGATTCAGATGAAAATGTGGGAAAAATATGAAGTCTTTCAATAGCAAATCGACAACATCATGTTGAATGTAATGTTTATTTCATTTTTAGTGCAGTAAGGAGTATGAAACTGCACTTGGAATATGCTCAATAGTCGAAAGTACAATACAGTTTTGAAAGGTGAAATCATCTTTGAGAACCTATGATATAGCTCATGTAATTTAGAGTTGCAAAACTTAAAAGTACATTTTGAGGAAATTCAGGCTGCTTATCTGTAAGTTTATTTCCTTCCCAATCTTATTAAAAGCTAAAGAATACAGTTTTTTCTTGTCTTTAACATGTTATTTGCAACGACCTTGTTTGGTGTATGTATCTAACTTAATCTGAAACATTGTTTCAAGAAACGTAACGCCAAATAGAATCTGGTGTGAGCCAGTCTACTAAACATCTCCTTTAGATCAATAAATTGTTTCTTTATAATAGAAAGTAGTTCATTTCTTCTCATGAATTCAATATGAATTTACCAATATCGAAAATACTTTACGATTCAGACAATGTAACGTTAAGGGACAAAAGAATGAGCATATAATAAAAAGAGAAATTTCCCCTTAACACAAACATAAAACACAAGCACAGTACTAAAAGCTTTTGGTTTCCCTTGTTTTCGGGAGGTGCTTTGTTTCCGCGTTTGCTTGCCAGATGGTAATTTTTGTGTTGTTTGGTCAAACATGGAACTTTGAGTTATAATTCTAATTTTCTTTTTTCATAGTGATAGACTGCGGTCAGCCAGTGAATATTCCTGATAACAGTACTATAGTGTATTCAACGGGATTAGCAGGAAGCACGAGTTACAATGCTACAATGAGAGTCGTGTGCAATCATGGATTCAACTACTCACTTCCCGGAAACGAGTCGATTCGCTGCACGCATGAAGGACAATGGATTGGCATTCTGGGGCATTGTCAAGGTGACTGCATTCTGTTTTCTCATTACTTCAGTCTGAAACTTTATTTGGAAATATACATGGATATGGAGAAAGAGAAAGCTTTATAAAATTCGCAAATGATAATTGTTTCTTTGCAGTACATTATTGAATGATGCTATCTTCTATAGTGACATTTTCTTCAAATTTCCAATTTATTGTCATGCGGAACAGATACTATCGAGGTTAATCCTTTAAAATGTCCAATATAAGTATGGTTTTTAAACCAAGATATGTGTACATTTGCTTTTGGTTATATTGATATATATGTATTATATATGATTAACCATTTGTCAATACACTAGTCGAAATAAAGAGATAGTTTGTTTCCTCCAATGATTCCAGTTGCATATCAAGACCTTTAGTTTTTTCATCACCTCTTTAATATGATATTAATCAGCAATTCAGATACATTAGTATGGTGTTACGTATTTTTATAGTGTCAATGCATCTAAACAATTCTCATACAACCAACATCAATTTTAAACACGAGGACCCTGTGTGGCAGAGTGGTCTAAAGCTCTCATCACTGTTATTTCACATCTGTGTGAATGTGTTCGTGTGGGTATTGAGAAGGCTTGCCAGTAGCTTCTCGTGGGTCGGCGATTCTTCCCTGGACTTTTCCCTGTTCTTCCTCCACCTTTTAACTGGCCGCTTTGTACAGCCTATCTTGCTCTGGCATTAAAACCTAAACCACCACCAACAGCAACAACTGTGTTTTCGACACATGTTTCTCGGCGTATTCATTCAGAATTTAAAATATATTAGGTTACCAATTTGATGGTATTGAAATCATCATCTAAGGAAAGGATCTTATTTCTGATTAGTTTAAATCAAAATATACAAGCTGAATCAAATACACTTAAATGCTGGTTAATAGTTTATATATCCTACATACATAAATACATTACTGACATATATTTAATGTACTGACGGACACTATTTAACTTTGGGGTAGAGTGACGCAGTGTTAATATAATGAACTGATATTTTCGAGATAGATTTTAACTGCAGACGTTCATTATTAGGATGAAAGTACATCCAATTTCTTTCTCGGAAATTATGTCATGCAGTATATTGTAAAAAAATGGTATGTTTATTAGTTTTTCTTTTATATAGACCAACGCGTCGATAGCCCATGATATTTGCCCATATTAATTCAAAACAGGACTTTTATGTGCAACCAACATTTTATACTCATTGACATGTAAAACAGGCCAAACAAGAGAACAGTATCATGAGGATAGAGAAAGATACCTAGATATGTTACCAACAAAACGCCTATTAATACTCTACTATCTTAGACGTATTCGTGTTTCCCGACATTTCGTCTGTGAATCCGCTATATAACGGCTTCTTATTTGTGCTTGAAGTTGTAGGTAATTTCCACTTCTTCCAGTATAATCTCTGACTCGGCCGTGCTAATAAAATTGTATCCAAGAAAACTACAGAATACAGTTTGCTAATCTTGTTAGGACTACTCTGCCGCTGCAATCAGTTCTGAATACATACCTATCTGAAATTGTAATTTGATTATTTTTACCCGCAACAGCTGTTACTATTGATATAGCTCCTAACAACGATCAACACTGCTGTACCAAATATATTTGTTCTGGTTGCGATTTCCAACACATATAGACCAATATTTGTTGCCACTGTGATTCCACAAATTGCATTGGTGACAAAACATGACTATGTGAATTTTACAATTACCGCAGTGTTCATCACATTTCATAATAAAGTTGCAGTATCTCTTCCATTATTTTTCACTTCGGTAACATTGAATGTCAATCATATTTTCACACTAATAATGCAAACGCGTATTATAACAGTACGACAAGCATATCCCATCCTGACTGTCGTGCTAGTACTATAATACCAGGTAGACTGCTCGTTGGTATTGACATGCCAGGGTGGTCCCAACAGTTTATTTTTATTTCACTATTTACAAAACTACATCTCAGTGTACGGAAGGATTTGATAACACCAATTTGAAGCACATTGTCACCAACAAGTGGAACAAAACTTTATTGATGTTAGCACGCTTTGTTATGTCATCAGTCACTTTTTCTGCACATATTTCAACATCACCACCGGAGACAAAGTCCACCACGTTGTAAAGAATGGAAAATAATTCGACCGCTATTATATGTCGACAAGTAATTGTCTCAGCAAATCCGTCTGTTCCACCCAAAGTAATAAATCGTGTATAAATTACGAAAATCGTGTTTCTAAACCAGTTTCGATATTTCATGTCGGTTCTAATACAATCATATGCACATGCGGTTTGCTTTGGAATTTGTATACTAAAACAAATGTCATCAGAAACTTTTAATAGCCACTTAACCGGAAAGAAACCGCAATCTCTCCAAAATTGTCAACGTTCATTTTACTAAGATTTTAACTATTACCTTGCTATGTATATTGAAACGCCACAAACATATCCTAGTGCTCTAAAACCATGTTGGCTATGCATTTGCCATGTAAATTGTCTTGCAGTGTAACTTTTGTATGTTTGCATCTGTTGTATGTAAGGGAGATGACAGACCTGAAGTGGGTTCGGATTGCATAAGTGACAACAAAATGTGATTCTGTAGAGAGCGAAGGAGTTAGCAGAGGTATCCACAATGTTAATATTGACAACTCAACTATACCAGGATTATAGCACCAACCAATTATGTAATTGATGACAAAAGTTACAATGCGGTAATGAACGTTTTCTGCACTGAGGGTTGTGACTCAGCAATTCTCCATCTTATAGCCATATGCATTTTTATTTTCTGTAGAGGAATAGAGACAATGCAGGGACTAAATTTAGGGTATGTATTAGAATCAATAATGTGTTGGAAGGCTTCTTAATAAACATCTCGCAAGCACCAGGGCGCACAGAAAAGAGGAAATATGAGACTAAGTTTCAAATTTGAAACATTATTTTGTAGAGAGTGAAGGAGTTACCACAGGTATCCACAATATTAATGTTGACAACTTAGCTATATCAGTATTACATCGTTTGTGGATTAAGGTGACTGTGTATTTAACCATGAGAACATCTCTTCAAAACCCAAATATTTATGCAGTCGATAGATTTTAATTGCCAATCATATGTTTTCGTTATCACATATTTGCACACCCCGTTGATCGGGAAACTTTTAATTATTTACCATCGTTCACATTTTTATCGCTTTACCTTTAACTGTTTGGACTTCAATCGCTGGTCGATAAAATTATTTTACCAGTTATAAATGAAAAAGGATATAATTTAATGCTTGACGCTAAATAGCCACATAGTGCTGGTGCGCCGTAAAAATATAAATCAATCAATCAATCAAAGCCCAAATATTTGACTAAGGAGAACTGCACATGAAACAATCAATGTGTTCCCAATGAGTTGTAATAAAAGTCGTGATAATGCAATGTTAGGTTGGGATTGATTCTGGCTCTAGACACCATATGAACGCCATGTGACCCAGTTATGGTATCCAAATCGGTATTGTCGTCGTACACGTTCTCCGGCAATTTACTTCGATCCACTAATACATGCACACCCATATCAAAAGCGGTATTTTATGCATCTGTGAACTGAGCTATTGTTTATTCATTATTGATTTTGTTTAATGCTTTTTCAAGGCGCCCATTATTATTACATATGTTTACATTAGTAGAACCAGAACTTCGTTGTTGAACCACTTCTGAATAGGACAATTGTTGCTGAGTGGCCGGATTAATAATTTTATCAACCGCATGAAACATTATATCTGGCATTGGTAATGTGACCGCTTTTGATCATGTTCGAGTCACTAATCGTTCTAACAGATCTCGTATTGACATAACCACCCACAATCCTATTTTAATCCATCGACAACAACATGTCTGATACAATCAACAACTCGCATTACAATTCTTTATTATTTGTTGTAGCTAGTGATGATAACATCATATGTACCTTTGTTGCCCCCTTCAGATAATTCCCGAACAACATCATTAAAATGAGTTTCGTAATAAGTCGGGTAAATATTTTTTTTCGCAATAACAACACGCACTGATTTTACACGTCTGCGGACTAATGTCAGTATATTTTTAATAACATACTCACTTTCTTTCATCGGTTAACACTAATGCGATCTTTCTGTATATCATATTTGCCTTGTGTGTGAATTCACGTCTCTCGAAAAAATTTCACTTTCATATCATGCCTCTAAAATCCTTTTACAAAATAACTGATGAAATACCTTCGCCTTTTTCATGGTTTTTGGATTCAACTGTGTCAGTTAGGTAACTGGACAATAGGTTTGATCCATGCATAATGAACTAACGACTCTTTATCAATCAGCAACAACATATCAATTTGGGTTCGCCCGCTTTTTCCATATATGGATAGCGCAAACGGGTGAAAGCAGTTATTGCAAGTAAACATATTAGCAGCTATACCTAGACTAAGTTTTTAAACTTTTGAGTATGTCCTTATTAACCTGCACCGGAAATTCTCTATCATCAAAATTGATTTAATCCAGATAATGCGGATATTTCATAGATTTATCTTTATTATCACTCTGAATATAACACTGATATGATTAATCTCCCCTTTAACTCCTAAAATGCCAGTGTTGTGTTGCAGATGTAATTCCATGAATCATATTTAATTACAGCTGTGGAGACAATTTATCTGGTTTGTATGTGAGTGGGATAATTAACATATAATTATCTAATTCACTACTGCTATTGAGAAACTTAAATCAGGTACTTGTAACGTTTTTGTTTTTCTCGAACATACTCATCAGTTTCGGTAGCAATAGCAGATGATGATGGTTTTATTTATTGTAAAAAAAAACACCTAATAATGCAAATATGTAAACCTTTCTTCCACCTTTTGGTATTCGTCTATTACACTCACATCCAACTGTTTCACTTTTTCTACTGTTGTAACCTCTTGTTGATTATCTGGAACAATAAGTTGATACGGAGCAATTATGTTCACTAATAGAATGTCGACCCCTCGCATATGGCATGTTATTTACATTCCAAGATGATCAGCCAATTGATTTTTGATACACGGTCGGTATGATTATATAAGAGAACTCGTTCTCTAACTGAAACATAAAACATCCGTCAATAATTTGTTTTAATTGTTTTACTCTACGACGACCTGAAACTGAAATTACTTAAATTCTAGCTGTTATTGAATCATTTTGCTGCTGTTTTAGCTTATTTGGTTATTTTCTCAACAGCGTCGGACGCTTATGCAATCGCATGCACAGCTGATCTTCGTCCACGAGCGCATTAATACATGCGAACAGATTTCAAAGGCCACCAAAGGTGATAATATGGTTTGACTCCGATTAAGACATGGTAGAGCATCTGTAACAAATTCTACTTCGAGCATTCATTATGGCATATTCTGTTGCATAATTCATATTTTCCACCTTTATGATTATTACGTATTAATGCCATTGAACTTCCTAGCAGCTCTTACTGTGTACAATCTTGATTAGACTACTAGTAATGTAATTGGCGTTTTGTTGGTTACTGATGTAGGTAACTGGCTCAGTCTCCATGCCTCTCTGTTCCCTTGTTTGGCCACTTTAATGTTTCAATGAATATAATCTATGGGTTGTATACACTTGCGTGGTTTTTACCAAATAGAGCAATAGTCATGGGGTATTGAGGTTGTGGCCTATATCAAAACAAAACTCCAAAACAAGCGATCTAATTCTAGTCAATGGACTATTCTTCCACCGGACATATACAACCATTCTTCCAAGCAAATTTTCAGTTGTATTCAGAGATTGACAGAGAAAAAAAGAAACAGCTTGTTATTATTATTATGCTGAATTAAAGAGATCCCAATCGAATATTCAAGTCTGCGATATTCCTGTGATTTCCAAACCCAGATCATTTCCTCAGTAACCTAGCTTCACTTAATTGTATTCGTTCATATAAAGTGTCTGAAACTGTTATGTATATGTAATTTAATTATTTGTTTCTTAGTTTTAATTTCAGTTCCTTTACACGTTATTGTAATGATAACATGATCTACTCGATTTGATGTTTTTAGTAGAAGCACTGTAATCTGTTGTGACCTTGATTCAGAAGCCTGTAAAAGTTCTGGTAAACAACTTTCTAATTTTTGTTTAGTCATTCCTAGAGTAAGAACCATTGATTTAAGTTAAGCTTAAACTGTGAATACGTGTTATTAGAAATGTAAAAAGTTTATATGTTGTTCTAAAGGGTGACAACGTGATTCTCATGCGATAATCTAAGTTGCGTCTTCAATTAGTGTATAAATGTTGTCTTGATAGAAGGTTGTTCAGTTTTGGGTTCTTCTTGTGACCAATTTTAAGGAATTAGATGTTCCTTTCCCTGGAAAAAATATAAAAGTTCTTAAACAGAATTCTTGGACAAAGACATTCTTTAAAACTTATTCAGAAATCCAAACTGGAATATTATTTTATATGATTAAACAAAGAAACTGTTGACACATCAGTGCGTCATTGACCACAACAGATGTCATCGCCTTCCATTTTGAATTTCATTGAGACTAGAACTCAGATTCATTTAGGACTTTTAATAATAGAACTTCTATTTTTTAATTCTTCGACTAATCTTGGATTTAATTTGTAAAACCGTAAGTTGTTTTTGTTCATTTGTACCTTGGTTTTCTAGCAAAATAAATTATTTGTTAAACTTTACAAAGCGTGTTGTCTTCATTCTTTTCTTGTTATGTTTTTTAAGATCCTAGACACGAAAAAGAAACTCTGATATGTTTTCTTTTAAACGGAATGTTGCTTTAAAACTGCATCAAATATTATGCTTCGATGTAGATATATCTGTACAGATCATGCTCTCTTTATGCCAATAAGATTAACGCCGTTTATAATTAAGAAATAATATTCAATCTGCGCCATTGTGCTCATTTATACGCCATCGCTGGCCCCATTTGTTGTGACGCACGCGCAACTCACACACGTGCATGCCTTATCATCTCATCGCTCATCGAAAAAAATATGCATTAATATTCATTACTTGAAAACTTAAAGATATAATTTCGTCAAGAACTCTAAACTTACAAGTATCCTATATGAAAATTGCTATCGATTTAGTCCATAATCTCAGAAAAGCATGTATGATGTAAATATAGTGTTACCTATACTACTTATGAGTGACCTTGTACTATCACTTTAAGCAGATGATGAGACAATTCGTTCCAATGCCTCCTCTTGGTGGCTAACACAGTTTGTTGAACTTATTGTTTTTCGTTACCTCTCCAGCATGATTCTGTTCAGTATGTCCGAATACATATTTTACAATGTCATTTTAATCTTGTAGTGCAATGATAAGCCATTACCTGCGTCGAACCTGACAACATTAACACTTACAAGTGTTTTTACTTGCGTTGTACACTTACATCTTTATATTATTTTTTTGAATTTGTATAATTTTGCATCAGTCTTGTTTATCTGCATTATGCAACGCTTATTTATTCATTATTTGAAAATATGTGTATTTTTCAATTAAACATTTGGTCGACTTGAACATTTCATCAAAGTTATGTTTAATGAAAATATCAGTGTATTAATACATATATATTTAACAAATTACTTCTATCCTGCAAAAAGTTAACATTTTCTTATGTATGGTTCTTAGCATCTATGTGACATGACCTTATATACTTAGAAAATGTGCAAGTATATTTCACTGTGGTGCAAAAATTTTAAATTAGTTTCTAAACAACACATCACTATTTTCTTTGTTTTTAATATATTTAAAGCTCGCTGATATTGTTGTAGATTTAATCAAGTTCTTCATCTAATTATTATTTACCATATTGATACACCGTGGTCAGCTAGACAGTACAAACACAATGCTACATTCATAGCTGTATATGATAAGGGATTCATCTACATGCGTACCGGAAAATAGACTATTTTTTGCGGTAACGAAGGACATTAGAGTAACATTCTTAGACTATGTAAAGATGATTGTATTATATTTTTTATCGTTTATTTCATTCCCTGAAGTGTGACAACTGACGAAAAAATCGGATTAAACATTTATATTCGCATTGTCAAAAGTACAGAATTGTTTTAGTGTTTTAATTGTGTTTAATGTATGTATGTATGTATGTATGTATGTATGTATGTATGTATGTATGTATGTATGTATGTATGTATGTATGTATGTATGTATGTATGTATGTATGTATGTATGTATGTATGTATGTGTGTGTGTGTGTGTGTGTGTGTGTGTGTGTGTGTGTGTGTGTGTGTGTGTGTATGTATGTATGTATGTATGTATGTATGTATGTATGTATGTATGTATGTATGTATGTATGTATGTATGTATGTATGTATGTATGTATGTATGTATGTATGTATGTATGTATGTATACATATGTGTATATATGTGTGTGTGTGAGTGTGTGTGTATTATATATATAAATATATATATATATATATATATATATATATATATATATATATATATATATATATATATATATATATATATATATATATATATATATCACAATGTAGTCACGCAGATTTGCAAACCTTTGGGGTGAGGATGTGATATAAGCAAATGTATAGAAAGATAAAATGTCACTGGTTGAGTTTGTTGTAGGTATGAAAAGTGGCATAACCCTAGACAAAGCAATGGCATATATTGTCGTGTTTATTCGTTTACTATTTGGGAATAAGTATACTATTTAATGATGTACTTCATTCAAAAAGAACAGTTCATCGAAGTAAGTGATTTTATCCTTAAGAGATAGTTTAAGCTATATAATTGTATATCTATGCTATTTAAGTTGAGATAGATGTGTAACGAATGTATTAATGACTCTTTTGTAAATAGCTTATAAATATCTTCTAAGGAACTTTTATCCTACAAGTATCAACATTTCTTTCTGTGAGGTCCTTTTCAACTTGAATCAAATCATTCATCTACTTTTCTTATTCACCAGTGATAGACTGTTGTCAGCTACAAAATATATCCCTGATAAAGTCTTCACATGGATTATTAGGAAACACGAGTTACAATGTTACATTCACTGTTGTATGCAATATGGTGTTTAATTACACACTTCTAGGAAAATAGACTATTCAATGCGGTAACGAAGAACGATGGAGTATTATTCTAGGACTATATAATGGTGATTAAAATTTAGTTTATTATAGTCATTGAAGGGTAAAAACTAAAGAAAATAGCGAATTTATCTTTCTTGTTTGAGTTGTAAAAACTGCAGTGACAGATTTTCTTTTTAATTGCGTTTCTATTTCCTGTCCTTTCAAGACGAAATATATACATAACAAGGTAGATGAGCAGATTTGCAAACGTGTTCTTGTAAGAAAGTTATTTACTTATCAAGTATGTCATAATATGTATAAATGACAATCCCTACCTTCATTTAGTCAAGATCTTCTTGAGAATATTGTGGGTCTAAAAGGGACATTATCCTAGACATAATATATTTTCAAACCTTAAAGATTAACTTCAATTAATTTTATTTGTTCTTTGATCTCTTACCAGTGATTAAATGTGGTTTGCACCCCACCCCTCCATCAAACAGTGTGCCAGTTATAACACCAGGTATAGACGGTGAAACAAGCTACAACGCAACAATGACAGTTGTATGCATTGAAGGTTACAGCTATATATATTCCGGATCAGAGACAGTCAGCTGCGGCGTCGATGGATTATGGGAAGAAATATTAGGAAAATGCGAAAGTAAGATGTCCTTTTTCCTTTCCATTTTCTTTTGATTAATGAACATAACAATGCAATTCTGTGTAGTTTATGCTATACATAAACATTTAAAAATTATTAATAATATTCTTGATAAAGTATGAAACAAATGCCTATCCTAGGGAAATTAGGCTAAATGGAAGACATGCTTATATTATCGTGTGGGTGACTTAGGAGATAAAACTTTAAGTAGCAGAGACTATATTTCAATCTGGTTTAAAACGTTATATAGTCATGTGTTTAAACGTTTTTAGTAATTCTTTGCTCGTGTAAAATTCATATGTTCACATTATGCTTTTCTTTATTGGTATTCTGATCCTCCGAACAAATTTGGTTCAGAGAATCAAGAAAGGCGTGAAACTAAACACCATACAGAATGATTGCAGCAGAATGAAAATATTATTTTCAAAATGAACTCGACCTTGATTTAAGAACAAATGAATTGTGTGGATAGATGGAGATGGAACATTATCGCTTTCTCATTCGACACGAGTTGATATTAAAGAAATCATCAAAACCTTGATCAAGCCTTTTAAATAAGACAAACTTTCGTTGTTCATAGAGATAAAAGAGCAATGATTATGTATATCTACCTTGCATTGTTTGTTACTTAGGTTTTCAATTTCATTTTATGACATTGTTATATAATATTTTATGTTGAATTTAATCCTGTCCAAAATCAAGTTTATTTTCTACTTGTCCTACATTAAATATTTTAGTATTAATTTTTATCTTATTATGTAAACAATTAATATTGTAGCTAAAATAAATTTCCTGCGTATAGGTTTATTATCTTATCATTGTTAATAAACGTATATATGTTTTTTTGGGAAGTCTGGAACTAGGTTTTTGAGACTCCCTACAATTTATAAGGTGTATCTGACATTGTCCAGACTATAATATATATTATAATTTTAGCAGCAAAAATCTTATAATAACTAACAGTTTATTTTGCTACAACAAACAACTTTCTAGAAGGTCATTTTCTATTAGGTGCTATTTTTGATATGTTAATTGTTGGATGATGTCAAGTAGAGGACCATAAAATCTTCTCACTAGAATGATTATTCATTTGTGATTAATATTTAGCAGAATAAATTTGTAGTACAGTATTGTAGTGTCCATAAGTTCTTTTGATTGCAATTTATTTTTTAAAATATTCAATTCAAGTGATTTTTCCTTAGAAATATAAAGGTGCTCTGATAACATTCTAGAAATAAAGACTTGGATTTATAGTTAAATACAAACAAAATGGTGCATTATCGGCTGTATTTATGTAATTCGACAAAAGACTGTTAGCTCATTAGAATTATGCAGTTTATCAAAGATACATCAACACCTTCAACGTTGGACTTAATTTAATTATCATTGAAGTTTATTCAGACTTCTAACTTATTAGGACTTGTATCTGTAATGCTATGATTATTTTGGGATTTAATCGCAATATCGTATTTTTTATAATCGCTTTGTATTCGAAGGAAATATGTAATGAATTTTGTCAAAGAGTGTTGCTTCCCACTCTTTTCTGTTACTTATTTTAGGAACATGGAATCAACAATTGATACTAACGTTCGAGCATGATAGTAGTCTAATTAAACATTTAGAATATATGATCAAATGTATTTCTTTAATCAGAAGCTAACTCCTACTATCAGCTGCTCTTTGAACGAGTTATTGCATTTGCAAACAAAAACCAAACAAAATGAGAGGAGATTATGAGTTATTTTAGAGCTTTTGCTAATAAACTAATATAAATGTAATACAGATAAAAGCAGCGTAGGAAATGGGTAAACTTACAAGAACGAAACTGTATTTCAGTCACCCACAAACATTATCAATTTGAAGTAATTGTTTCTAATAATAGTACACTTTTGCCAATTGTAACCTTTCTGATCCTGAAACCAGTTTCCAACTTGATGCTTGACACGTGTTGGATCAATTTTAAAAGTTTGTAAGCATTTTTTGTTGTAAAGATGAAGACAATTAGTCGTGAAGTTGGTGTAGTACCTTACCTTGAGTGAGTTTAGAATCAAACGTTAATGAGATCCTAAAAGGCTAGCAGAAAATATAATCTTAGATCTTTGCGAATAGATTGCAGAATTTGGTTACATCCACTAATTAGAGAGGCTTCAACTTGTACTTGCAAAATCATATTCTGTGTTGGGTTCTCAAAGGTTGCATAAGTGGAGTAAAAACGTTTCCAAAAATGTAAACCAGAGGACATCAAATAACTATTACAAACAAAAACAACTGCTCAAGTACGTCTTCCTGTGAAGTATGGTGCTCGTTCAAACCTCTGATAAGCACACGCATTTATTTGTTGCTTCCGATGAGCCATCTACATGTAAATATGGTCTTGAAGTGCACGGATATATTCTTGCTATAACAACGATATAAATATAAACATTTCACAACATCATGCGTCAGTCAATCAGGTGAAAAAGGTTAAACAATAACATGTGGTAACATGACTTCTGTTCAGCATTCAACCAACAAAAGTATGGTGCAGTTCTCAATATTTTGGTTGCTAGATGGATTATGAAACACAGAGTTGCTTCTACCACTTTAGTTAGGGTGACTTTCTATACAGATTGAACAACGGCTTCCATTTACTCGAACAAAAATGGTCCCACAAACACACACGATCCAAGGAATATAAAGTTGAATCCGTTGTCCTGCAAGCCTTGTTTTGGGGGTTTTAACCTGTTTCATGGTCTATTTATCTAACTGTTGAAATGTTGTGGAAGCTAATGTAATTGTCCAACTCATTTTTGGTTATTAGCTGCACCTTTTAATGGTTTCTTACTACTGTCTTTGATGAAAATTTTCCACAGTTCATAAAGATGCAATTTCATCTGTTTCATATCCTAAAACGAAAGACAAAGGCTCCATTACTGCCATTTAAGTAATGACCGTGTATAGGACGACTTTTTAAAGATGCAAGAAGGAAAACGTATCATTGGGTTTGTGACTGTTATTTTTCATTAACAACTAATAATAGAGACATTTTATCTAGTTTCTCACCTAGATTCAAAATCATTGACCATTTTGGTAAACAACGTTTTAATTTTTTGTATTCTTTCTCAGAGCAAGATTCTTTAAGTGGAACCAAGGCCATACCTGGAGTACATGATATAAAACAAGTGTTTGTTATTAAAGACTTCAAATTTTTATAGAAGATTGACCCACATCCGAAAATGAGTTTTGCTTTTTAATTAGCGTATAACTGTTGTTTCTGATAAAAGGTTGTCAGTCAGGCTCCAAACAATCGACACGTGAATATATATTGTGATCAGTTTGAGTTGAATTTTATTTTATTGAATTTTAAGTGATTCTATTCCCTGGAAATACATAAGTGCTCTTACAAAATTCTTGAACAAAGACGTTCACTGAAATTTATATGAATGTTGTTGGGTCTTGGCTCAAAAAAGCTACACATTATTCAACTCGTTTCATATATTCAATATTAAATCATTGCTCATTTGAGATCCTCTATATATCATATTTATTATATTATATTATATTATATTATATTATATTATATTATATTATATTATATTATATTATGTTATGTTATGTTATGTTATGTTATGTTATGTTATGTTATGTTATGTTATGTTATGTTATGTTATGTTATGTTATGTTATGTTATGTTATGTTATGTTATGTTATGTTATGTTATGTTATGTTATGTTATGTTATGTTACGTTACGTTACGTTACGTTACGTTACGTTACGTTACGTTACGTTACGTTACGATACGTTACGATACGTTACGTTACATTATATTATATTATATTATATTATATTATATTATATTATATTATATTATATTATATTATATTATATTATATTATATTATATTATATTATATTATATTATATTATATTATATTATATTATATTATATTATATTATGCTATGTAATGTAATATAATGTCAAGTCATGTCATGTCATGTCATGTCATGTCATGTCATGTCATGTCATGTCATGTCATGCTATGTTATGTTATGTTATGTTATGTTATGTTATGTTATGTTATGTTATGTTGTGTTATGTTATGTTATGTTGTGTTATGTTATGTTATGTTATGTTATGTTATATTATGTTATGTTATGTTATGTTATGTTATGTTATGTTATGTTATGTTATGTTATGTTATGTTATGTTATGTTATGTTATGTTATGTTATGTTATGTTATGTTATGTTATGTTATGTTATGTTATGTTATGTTCTGCCATGCCAAGTCATATCATATCATATATCATGTTATGAAATGTCATGTTATGCCATATCATGTCATGTCGTGTCATGTTATGTCATGTCATGTCATGTCTTATCATATCATATCATATCATATCATATCATATCATATCATATCATATCATATCATATCATATCATATCATATCATATCATATCATATCATATCATATCATATCATATCATATCATCATATTATATTATATTATATTATATTATATTATATTATATTATATTATATTATATTATATTATATTATATTATATTATATTATGTTATGTTATGTTATGTTATGTTATGTTATGTTATGTTATGTTATGTTATGTTATGTTATGTTATGTTATGTTATATTATATTATATTATATTATATTATATTATATTATATTATATTATATTATATTATATTATATTATATTATATTATATTATATTATATTATATTATATTATATTATATTATATTATATTATGTTATATTATATTATATTATATTATATTATATTATATTATATTATATTATATTATATTATATTATATTATATTATATTATATTATATTATATTATATTATATTATATTATATTATATTATATTATATTATATTATATTATATTTTATCATTCAATTGCTAATGAAGCAATTCAGTTTCTCCCACTCCACATGGTTCTACAGAAAACAAATGACTGCTTTATTAGCATGTGAATTTCGGCTTGGTCATGGGTTTTCTTTTTCCAACTCCTAGAAAATGTCTTTTTCTAATGATTTCATATCTCTATCATTTTTGGATGCTCTTTTGAAAATTGTCAGATGAAATAATTTTTACGTCAATCTTTATAATAATGGATATAATTACATTATCAAATGTATAGTGTAAAATCGAAATTAAATATTCTATAGTTTTGATTTTAGCCAGCGGATTTTACATTCACAAGGTCCACTCCTTGAACCGATGAACGTACTGCATATGTTTGACAGAATCTCAAAGAAAAAAATTATATCAAGTTTATGTATGAATGGTTATTGGGGGGTTATGATTTCATAAGTTTCACTAGAAATACGTTCTATTGGGATATCTTGACACAGCATTAATTCTATTTTAGACTCTAAGCCTCCGGATTTGACAACTGCCATCGTGGGGTCTGTTGTCACGTCAGCTGTAGTAGTATCATCTGCGGTCGGTATTTTTATATTCATGAGGTATGTGTTTCATAATTTCAGTCATTTTTTTAAATAAAATTTTTTAACGAATGGAATATACAAACGCGCTTCTAGCAATATCCTGCTTGCATGCAGAGTCTGCTGTGTTGAATGACCAAACGCATTCTAAATATATAATAGTTGTAAGAGTAATAATTATAAGTGTGATGCGGTCAATAAATGCACATCAGATGCACATCTTAAATATATAATTTATAGCCTGTTGCATGCTGCACTTCTCAGTAAACGCAAAGAATCTCAAGGCATCCCTTATTTCGTTTCCGTTACTGCTGCAGGAGACGAAAGAAACACAAGGACGATGCAACAAGAAATCTTGACCAGATTGATAGAATCAAAATGGGAGGCAGTAGTATTCCTGTTGAAATGGACTACCAGAACGGTGTGTTGATAATTTTTTATAATGTTTCCCAAAACAATGGAAATTAGTAAAGTGCGAAGACGTTTTGTTTAAAAAAATATCCATATCATGCTTATTACCCAGCTTGATAAAGACAACTAAGCTAAGAAAATCGGAAAATAAAGATAATCGTGTCTTATTTATTTGAAAATAACACACATTCACAAAGCTTTCATTATATATATAATTGACATGCTGAAATAAAATGTGCAGTAATGATATCTTTAACATTTAAGTTCTCTAAAAACTAATTCGTAAATAAAAAAAGGTAATTTCACTGTCAAAACCAGGGATTTGTTGTCATTAGGTACACATAAAAAGAATGAATGATACAATTAGTATTTTCATTTTAAAGTCTCTCGGTATCTAAGTGGTGTAACATTGCTTTAGTTTTTGGTTAAACAGCTCTACCACAAGGTTCAACATAGAATTATACATACTAGTTGTCAACGGACGGATCGATGATAGTCTTCTACCTTCTGTAAATATCGATAAAGTGAATTTTAATCATGCCATCGGTGAACATCTCTAATCTACTGAACACGGTTACAATAGCCTCGTCTAATTGTAACACGTATGATTTGTTAAATCCTGTTTTCCTAACACAGAGCCTCAACATCCTCTCTGACGAAATGTTTATCAGTGTTAAAGTTGGAAGTAAGAACCATCTCTACAGTTAGTGATTTCCGATATACTCTCTGATCGCAATTAAGGAAGTTCCTCCTAAAAAAAGACAAGGCTCGCAAATCCCGTTTTACACAAACGTAATACAGCATTAAGAGGTTAGTCTTAGGACTGGTCGGCATGGTGTCAGAATAATGTGACTGGGTGGGACAGCATGTTACATGTCTGCGGGAGGATGCCTCAGTGCTAGACATCACTATAAACGGCCACACTGCAGACATCGTAGCGATATGACTGAAAAATTGTTAAAGCTATGCTAAAAATCATAATCACATCACATCACTCAAACGTAATATCTCGACTATCCAGTGCCTTCAAAATTTGCTATTATAACTGCTTATGGCAATTTTATTGCACCATGCGTATGAACACCTACGTCAGTCCGCCTTGACTTCCAAGTCTAAGTGCTACATTTTGAAAGATTTTCCTTTCTTTTAGCCACTCCTTGGATACGTACAACAATTCATTACATGCATACTATTCCTTAACTATAACTTAACTGATATCATATAGCGGGACCTTCACTTTCTCAATTTAGAAAAATTGCTCTTACTTTCAGCATTTGACTTGCTGCCTCGGCGGTTCTAAATCCGTAGATTGCTTGTCATGCTTTCTGTATCTTTATATAACATTTAGAGCATCCCCAAGGGCCTTTTCGAACCACTACAGATATAAATGTATTTTCTTTAAAGAACACGAGTTGGGAGATTCATATATGGTCAGTGCTGCAAATGTCCAATGCACATTACTAACGTGTTTGAATTATGTGAGTACGTAAGTGGCTGATCAAGCTAATTATTCCTCTGAACTATTTTGTGGCACAATGGATAGGAAATGATTCGTGGAGCTACATGATGAATCGAAAACGTGCTATAGATTTTGTATATCGGTTGCTAGGGCCTCTGCACTGTTTCTCTTTTTTCTTATCAGCTTATAATCTGTAGCTCTAATATGGATGAGACTGCGCCAGATGGATTGATTCTTTGCAATACGCTCCAATGACTCATGGTCAAAGCTAAATTATTTGGTCTCTGTGTTAATCCACTGTCCATTAGGGTGCGCACATTTCATTCACCTTTGTCTTCTTGTTAGGTTTTCGAACGCCAAGGTAGGATCTCCATATTCCAAGTTATGCTGGTTGGGGCCCAAGTGAAAGCAGGCAATGTTCTGGGCTTCTTTCCTTCCCTTTCCTCGTGATTGACCGGGCGATGTGCACTGTTATTCCAAATATGGCAGTAAAAAGGTACCCTATACTCTGAGCTGTTGTTCTACTCGTCCATCACCGTAGACTTTGACGTCATTAGAGGTGGTGGAGGAGGAGGAGGAGATAATGTCACCACTTGCACTTGAATTGGATTTAAGTGAGGAAAGGATGCGTGGAGTCTTCCTTACTCTTCCGTCGAGACAGGTCTGAATCCAGTCGCGCGATTATGTCAATCTTCTGGAATCGAGTCCGTGTGCTGCGGATGCGGTCGGGTCCTACCGTAGCTGAGCTAATGTCACGCTTCTAAACTCCTGTCATCACTTTCACACAGAGAGGCATGCGTGCCACTAGATACAATTTTAAAGACGGAGCCAGGTGTAGCTATCCAATCGGGGTCAACAGTCACAAGAATTGCTGTCTAATGTTACAGTAGCAGTCGAAGCCTGGCCTGACCATTTGTATGGTTAATGACTGATTCCTTATCACAAAAAGATTAGAGAGCCGCGAGTACGTTTTCCTCTACTCTCCCATACTGTAGCCATCACTGTAAATCGCTTGACATAGTTATCTACTAAGAAAATCCGTTTCCTCTGCCGCCCTTTTCGATTTTTGCTATACTTAATGTTCTCTCTACAACATTATATTGTTGACTTAAAATGTTTCTGAATTTAGCAACACCCTTGGCATAAGCCTAGGTAAGACGATAGTTCTCACACTTTCACCCTTAATTAACTTGCTGAATATAAAGAACCATCTTTTCTTTTAATTTTTTCACCGTAGATAGAATGTCCATATCATCTTGCTCTTTATCAGATGAATAATTGTGTGCCTTTGATATACTCTAGCAAACACCATTATCAACTCATTCTTAGCCTCTAGTAACGAAAATGACCGTTAAGGTTCCCTTCTCATGCATTTCTCCTCAACTTTGTTCTAACCATCATTCCTTTCTTGTTTTGCCGTTTGGATGCGTTATCCTTGATTGTTGTTGTGTTATTGTGGGGCTTAACGCCATTTTTCAGCACACGATAGACTATACATGGCGGCTAGTATTAACGGTGGAGGAAGAAACCGATAAATCACCGGAAAGTACCACCGACCCACGAGAAGCTACTGGCAAGCTTTCTCACATATCCATATTCGCCGAATCTTAGACTCGAACCCACGCAGACAGCGGTGAGATGGCAGTGATCTGTAACGGACAGCGCTTTAGACCACTCGGCCACTCGGGGTCCCTATCTTTGATTGTAATGCTTTTCCAATTACATCTTTCTTTCATTAAATCCCCTTCTTGCCTTTCTCGACCTGTCTTGTTCATTATATCTTTTCTTATTTGGCTCTTCTATTTTCAGCCGTTGTTTACTCTCCTCCTTCAGTTCCTGTATATTTGTAACAGTTTCCTCTTCATACGCAAACTCTTCCCCAACTCGGTCAATCCTTTTACTAAGATATAAACATAGACGTGTAACCAAAAGAATAAATTTATCAAACACTATGTGACCAAAGAATATATACGTACCATTTGAATAAAGTTGATTTTAAAAATGAAAATCTCAACCTCAGAATAAAAATCTTTTCCGTTACGTTACCACAAGTGCTGCTTGAAGATCCAATTTTGTGTTCGAAAGTCTCTTGGCGGTTATCATTCGAGTATATGAAAACAAGTTGCTAAACGCATTGTACTACTAAGAACCGGCATATCTAAGTGTAGTACTAGTCTTTAATTTACCAGTTATTGTCATATTAATGGTTCAGTTGTTATAATTAGCAAAAATTAAAATGATCGAGTTTCAAGCAGACCAAATTCATTTTTAGAAGAATAAAAGTAAAACAAATATCAAATTACTCTAACACCTTCCCATCCTAGAATATAGTTAAGGTTAAATCTACATATGCACTTATTAATGTTACCACATGCGACAGATGTATCACACGTACCAATAGAACGCGACAGTAAGCATTACTCAACAGTTCATGTTCATATCACTCGTTGTGTTCTGTCTGCTCATTAGAAAGTGGCTTTGTATACATTACTATTCTACGTTAGTAAACTATGGAACAGAACTATATTAATATATTATATTCCATACTTCCATCAATATATTATATTCCATACTTCACTGCAACACTATGTCAATACTCATGTTTCGGTCATCCACCTAGATTAACCACTGGCAAAGGTTGCTAGTCGTTGTCGACCATAAACAAGCCATCAGTTCAAGCAAAACACTCAGTTAACTTAACCAATCAGCTAAAATAGATCATGTCTAACTTGGACAGTTAACTACATAATACGGCATTCATAAATGATACTTTATATGTGTAAATGAAATTATACGATTAATAAAGCCCAATGTACACATAGCATCAATCACTATGTACAATAAATAGCGACAAAAAAACTTGTATATAGTGTTCATAGATTATGCTCATACGAATATATATATATATATATATATATATATATATATATATATATATATATATATATATATATATATATATATATATATATATATATATATATATATATATATATATATAAAACATTGCCACTCATAATAACTCAAACTACTTATAACATAGTCAAGAGAAAACCTGTTACAAAATTTTATTTGTGCATCATACATCGAAAATATATTGAAAATCTAGAATTAATATTAGAAATTTTACCTAACAAACATAAATGAATGGGAAACAAATACTCTAACTGATGCGAAAATCTATTGGCACTGTCATGTGCCACCTACGTAAATATTACTAATCCGGAGAAGGACGGACATTTAAAGAGTAAAAAAGCTCCAAGCCTACCAGTCGGCAAGACCAACGGTCTAGGCACATAAATATAAAAATATTAGGGTGAAAGGTATTACAGTTTAATAAACTATATCACGGTATTCAACAATTACAGGACAATTTTTCAGTGTAATTGCTTCCAATCAATTCAAGACACATTTAAGTTGTCAGTTATTTCATCACGCGAAATCAAAGGTGAGAGTGTTTCCTTCCCGTGTTCCTTCTATGTTACTCACATGTAACATCCGCTTTGTATTCCTGTGGCACTATATCCGGTACCTCGTTTCCGTCTCCGGCCCAGCGCATTCGCACTACTACCTATTCTCCCAACCCTCTACGTTTTCTCTTCTCTCTAATCTTCGAGTGTAGTCCTATCCCAACGAAAAGTTTACTGTGGATTACATGTGATGTGCAATTGTGGATCCTTATTCAAAAACAGGAGAATTTCCACACTATCACAGACCTTTCATCAGCATATTGGCAATTTAAACATTCAATCAATTTGCACTCATATCTAAATATTCCCCACACTCTTGTTCTATAATAAAGGTTATAACAACAATAGTAATATCACGACTCTAGTGCATACACGCATATCTGTATTTCTCGATATAGTAAACTATCAACATCAACAATATCCCGATACATTTCCTACCTTCAAATTATAGATACATGCCAATATAAAATGCCTAATTATGCGTGCAAAAGGCCAATAACACTTAACTCAGCACATTCCACAACTATTTTCTAATACATACAGGTACAAGTTGTAACACAACTCACTATTAAATTCAGTTACGCACCACGATACAACACTCGACCAAATTACACCATCACTTCGATTTTATTCTAACAACTACGTACATTAATCTTGAATATTACTAATTTGCTAAGCGCTACATTATAACATGTTGATAATTCAGCTATACATAGACGATTAAATCTCTACTAAATTAAACGCACGAAATAACATATAAATCTTAGGATATCTAGTTAGGAAAGTGAGTCAGATTCTGGCAAATACATTTTATCTCAGAAACCTTTGTTCCAAAATCTCGTCCAAAATTCCTAAAACTCCTTTCCCGCTCTTTTACGAATGCCTTGTTTTCCTTTCGGAGTGCAGTCTAGTGTCTCCCTATTCTTTCCACGTCATATCATGCACGGATACTTTCACAATGAATGTAAGAATGAAAGTGAAACAGAGATAATTTTCTGTCATCTGTCTGAATGAGAAACCCGCCCATATTTTGACTATCTTAGTTCTGATTATATACCATTAGTTTCTTTTGAAACTGTCAGTGGTAGTAGCACTGATGCAAAATGAAGTTATGTTTCTGGTCTCTAAGTCTGAAACGACCGGTGATATCAATGGCCAATAGCAACGAAAACCAGAGATTCTCGCCACCGTGGCAAGGTTCTGTTTGAAGCAACTGCGAATTCGATTATAACGCTATGGCTAATTCACAGAGAGGTGGTTTTGTTTGGTTTCAGAATCGGTCTAAAGTGGTAATATTATATAACACGTATTGACCTTACCCAAAGTACTCCGAATTACGAATTATATCAGAAGATATTTTTAAATATAAGGCAGGAATTGTTAGCAAATAGCTCACCCAACGTGACAGGCATGTCAAGTTTTCCCAACAAACAAAGGTACAAGTCTGTTTATGACTAAAAATGGTTTATTTTATACACTAATATGTTACATTCAATTATGTGCAAAGCAATTAATGGTGTTTATAGCTCAGAATTGATCAATGACTCTATCGTTCTCAGAACTAATGTGAAGTAATTTAACAAACTTATTGTGAAAGGCTGTAAGATGCAAAATCTGGTTAACTTTGGGAACATTGATTGTATGTCACGAAAGATCCGCTGCGACTATCAAGCTAGAATACTACGTGAAATGTTTTAGGAGAATCAATTTGTGATATTATCTAAATTTTGAGAAAATTAATGGATATAATTATTGGTACAAACCATATTCAATGCAATTCATTTTTATTTGTTCCCCTTGTTGCCATTTTCATTTATTTAGGACCAGCCGATAGAAGTAAGAAAGGTCAAGAAAGCCACTTTGCAAACACTATCTCAGATGTAAGCGCTAACACCGTCGATATAAATGTCGATGAGAATTGTTATGAAAATATCCAAAGCATCAGAACGAAGGACATCAAAGTAGAGGACCTTTTTGACTTTGTGCTTCAAAGGAGATCTAAATCAAGCCTCTATGAGGACGAATACAAGGTATACTTGCATCAGCTGAACAAATGTCAACAAGCCATTTTATGGACTACGTCTTTTAGCTCTACATGTGTAAATTTCAATTCAACCTTGACTGCTTAACATTCAAAATATGACATACGATGTAGCCATAGGTTTCCAGTTCTAACCTACAACCAACTAAGTTATGACCATGGACATATGGGTACAAACATAGTCCTTTAGGAACGTGATTAAGATAAATTAAAAATTGTACGAAAATTATCTCTGTTTCACTTTCTCAATGGCTGAATCCAGGAAGATTGAGGATGGGGCTTAAAGAAGTAGTCAATGTCTGTGAAATGGAACCCTGGTGGAGTCCAAGTGGGCGAACGCTGCTGCATTTTAAGCTTCCCCAGGGCGTGCTTTCACCATCTAACTATAAAATAAATTTACTATATGACACTTTGTGGTTGTTTTGTGCTATTGGAGGGTCAGGGGAGTGTTGGTTCTACCATCTGCCCAATCCATCTGCCTGATCGGTTGATAGCTTGACCTGGCCCGTGCTTTCAAAATCATGTCTATAATCAAGAAGAACTGTTTCTCATATGTAAGATAAGCATATGATGGCGACTGTGCTGACGTAGTGAAATTTGACAGATTTAATCATTGGTTTACTTGTTTAAAGCTACCACACCTTACAATTCAAATCGGTTAAATAACGTCAGAGCGGAGTGTAAACTAATACAGCTGTTTACCCTCAATATCATATAGTATAAATCTGACAACAGCTATGGTATATGCTTGCGTTGTTAGCTATGGGTTTTATCCTACATCGTTGCTATTTTCACATTTCATCAAATGACCGTATCGTTCAATATCGTCACTTGTCAGTGTTTTATTTCTCCTACAGTGTAGATGTGGAAAAGATAAACGATGTACAGTCGGAAATTTTATCAATATACGATGGTCAATTTCAAAATTGAATTATATTCCCAAGTCGTTTCAAACATTTCTTTTACAAATTCATATTCGGTCGTTTTGATGTCAATAAAACATTTACTGATTGTCTGATAAAGCACATTGGTGTATTATTGGTGACATTTAATAAATAACATGATCTAATGTCCATGCATGTGGTGTGTATTTACTCAATATTGTCTACTGCCTCTCTTTACAGTGTATCATACTTCAGCATGTGACTGTATAATGTCCCTGCATACAATGTAATTACTGGTGTTCTAAAACCTCTGCATCTTTTGTATGGTAACTCAACATGTTCTAATGTCCCTGCATGCAGTGTGAAATAACTAAGCCATCATAAGAATGTCTTACGCCTATTATTTCAGCAAGCTGCAATCACTGTCACCAAGTCAAAGGATGTTGCTATGCAAGCAGAAAACAAAGACAAAAATCGATATAAAGGCATGGTGCCTTGTAAGTATATTATGTTCATTGACCAGATATTTGCATTTGCTGTCGTATTGGTTTCGTTATTCTTGCTTTATAATTATTATTATTATTAGTAGTAGTAGTAGTAGTAGTAGTAGTAGAAGTAGTAGTTGTTGTCATAGTAGTAGTAGTAGTAGTAGTAGTAGTAGTAGTAGTAGCATTGTTGTTGTTGTTAGTGAATATAGTGAATCTGTACTGATGAAATGGTATTCTTTGTATGGAACATGTGTTAAATGTACGATTAACTTCAATTTAATGTTTTCCGCATAGTGATTCCACGTTCCTATTTTTAGCTTCGTTTACGTTACATTAAAGTATGCGTTTGATAATCTGCATTACCTACAGATGATGACAACAGAGTTAAACTCCACGTTTGGGATGCTGATATGGAGACTGACTACATCAATGCCAGCTTCATCGACGTAAGTTCTATGAAATTTACAATAATAGCAACAAGTTCCTCGGCTGCAAATTTTTTTTGTATCCAGAAAAGTTACGAACACCGGGTAATCAGCTTTTTTAAACATTAATGAAAAGATAGAACACTGAGCTGTCACCACTCAATGTTTCTTAAACAAAGACATTCTTCTCCAATATTTACTGTAGTGTTGCTGTGGTCAAAACGAAAGTGGAAATAGTAGAAATAGTAACAGTATTCTAGCCCTCCATTATGTAACCTGCAATTGATCAGCGATAACCAGAATTATTGATACAGAGGAAAGAGAATACTCTTGCTGTGAATAACTAATTCATATCTAAAGCACTTATACCTCCACGATTTCATCAATTCATTTTCAAATGAATGCAACCCCACCTCCTTGCACTAAGTTTTGTTCATACATTTTCTTATGAAAGCTACCCCTCCTCCAAGCCCTAATTTTCATCGACACTTTTTCATCTGAAATAAAATAGGCTCTGAAATCGGTCACTATAATATGACGTTATTTACGCTTGAAGATAAATAAAATAAAACTAAGACAAATATTTTTACTCTGTTGAACTCTTTTGATAAATTATATCATTGCAATTGTTCAGTTATTATTAGTTGAAGGAAAAGATATAAACGGCAATTGAAGTGCATCAGGAATTTACTAATACTTGTGTAATTATATTCTACATTACTGAGTCTAACTCTTTTTCCTTCTAATATATATATATATATATATATATATATATATATATATATATATATATAATTTCAGTTAAAAATAAAATCCCCACAAGCCATGAATAATTTGATTTAGGTAAAATTCATTTAAAAAATTACCAATGCTTCAAAGAAGTTCTGTCATATATATATATATATATATATATATATATATATATATATATATATATATATATATATATATATATATATATATATATATATATATATATATATATATATATATATATTCTAATTGTAGTTTGCTTATTTATTATATCTTAGTTTTCACTTCTGCTCTTTAAATGTCGTTTTCAGGGATTCAATCGACGCCAAGCCTACGTTGCTGCACAAGGTTAGTCAAGCTGTATGTCGTCATTTAAACCTTGAGCCTTTCTACCATTGTGAAAACTACTAGTGCGACTTCCACATAAAGAAAATTACAGTAATCCCTCGTTTCAAATAGGAGAACTGAAGTTTCTAGAAACATATTTTTGAAAGAGAAAGCTTACAATATCACCTTGAGTAGTATAAGGAAACAAGGGTTTCAACTCAAGGACATTTTTTTATCACCTGAGACCCCCAAACCAACCCACCCACCACTACAGTAGTATAAGGAGAGGCCGGTTTGAAAACACTTTTTACCATTTGTATCCGACCATACCATTTTAACTGTTATTTTGCCATTATAAAGCTTCTATAATAACATTATAAGGAAACAAGGGTTTCAACTCAAAGAGCCTTTTTTTAGATCTCCTGAGACCCCCAAACCCACCCATCCACCACTACTCCAAAGCGTCGAAGCCAGGTGTGTTGTTGTCATTGTGTCGTCACACTACCCCACCCCACCTCCAGGTAGTGTCTAGACAGGTAGCCAGCCAGGTGTATTAGTCATCAGCAAGCCAGGTGTGTCCTACAAACAGTTACTGATTGTACTGCGTGATACATCCGTGTAGGTAAACGCGGGCTTTCCACCAGGTAATATGATCAAAGGAGAAAATTAAACTACGTATTTGTGATATTTTTTAACGTTTGGGAATAGCGTTCACAGAGCGAGAAAAGTGAGTAGTATTATATCTTAAGTTTAGATAATATTTTATATTTGTAAGTGTTTCAATCTTTTAAATTAACCCCTTACATGTACAGGTGTGGCATAGCTCTCTATCTTTGGTAACAAGCATGAGTCATATAGATATTACGTGATTGCCAGAACAGTAATGCGCATGCGTGGAATGTTCTCGAACGCAGCATATAAAAGGCAAGACGCGCTTTATAAAATCAATCTGACATAGAAATTTGACCAGAGGTGGAAATTAAACTACGTATTTGTGATATTTTTTAACGTTTGGGAAAGCAAATGGACTTGGAATTCACCTTGTGAAAAGGGTAAGCGATATTATTTTATACCTCATTACCAATGATTAATCTTTCAATTGTTGATATTAGAAATACTTCATTATCATGATTGTAGAGACTAAATTTTACATTACCGCTCACACAACGACGGGAGTAAAATAAGTCTTTTATTTGTGGTTTGTTTAGAGGATATTTTTGTCGATAAAATTTTTTTTTGACCGATCGAGATCAATTGTAAGTTTAGTATATTTTTGCTGGCTAATCGTACTGTGAAAGCAAGCATTTAAATTCCGCTAGCAACTTTTGATACAATTGTTCGAGATAATTGAAATACTCGCTGTTATCAGATCTGATGAGTGAAAGTTTTAGCTTGTCACGTGTTCCAGTAAAACATGTACCTGATGTTTCATTATTAATTTCAACTGTCAATTGTTTGCCGTCCATCATTAGATATTTGATTTTGCTACTGTAGCTATTTGTCACTGTCAAATTTCCAAACATTATTTTATAAATTTAGATAAAATTTCAGTTGGAAAAGATAATGTCAAGTATAGATCTATCATCATGACAATACCCAAGTGCAAGTGTATCTACTACATTTTCACAATAACGTTTGTCATCAAAATTACTCAATCCACGTTTGATGATGACATCTGTTTCAAGCTTATGATGAATAGTCTGAATTGACATAGCTCTCATATAACTAACACCTCCATCAAGCGCTTACTTGTAGTCATCAAATTTCATAATTTTTTTAACAACATCACGAGGCAGACCTTTTGCTTTTTCGTTATTTTATTATTGTCTAATAATACGGCATACATTTTGCTGCGTAATCCGATAAAGTATTTGATAGCGCTCGAGTTCATTTCATCTTTGAACTTGCCAATAACCTTTTTATTTGTGTCGTCATGAAATTTACTGTCACATGGGTAATCAGAAAGATCAAACAGATGTCGATTATCCTACATGTCCTGATAGATGTCCTCGCATTCGATTTCATATACGAGCGAATCAGTATCAGTAAACAATAATCTACTGGCCGGCCACTGATTTTTAACAAAACTATAATGAAAATCGTACATCAACCACTTTAATAAATCTACCACTGAAGCTCCAACGTAGATCGGCTTGTTTAGTTTTAGATTTGTTTTTCTTCTTTGTATCGCAACAAGATTCTCATTAAAAAATTTCATGCTCACAAAATCATCGTCTGACACAAGTTTGTTTCTGCGATTGACATCATTAACTAGTTCGATATTTACGCGTTTCCTAATAGTCTCCATCGTATTACCAAAATCAGCATTGTTCATCAGTTTAAAGAAGTTTTTCTCAAAATCAGTTTTTGCTGCAGCTCTTCTTGAAGTGTTCGAGTTAATGTAACCTCTCATCCACGGCGACTGATTAAATTTTAGTACACGATGAACTTTTCTCAACACAAAACCGGCATTGACTGCTTGTTTTAATACTTTGTAATGCAAAACATAATTACGTTTATTAAGCAAATTTGGTACCAGTTTCTTGACAATAGAATGTTGTCTTGGTGATGCTAACGCTTGTTGTTCTTTTGATAACAAACTATAATCTATAATCATCGATTCCGTGCAGAAAGGGTAATCGTTATGCAATTTGTGTAGCTAATTTGGATAATCAAGATCAACTTCAACGAAATATGAAACATCTTCGGGTATCTTTTTTTGTCTCTGATAGAAATTGATCAGCCGTGATCCAGTGAAATCCACCAAGAGGCATTGGTTCTACCATTGAACCCCGTACAAGTTTTTACAATCTAGATAAATTATATATTTCGAAGAAAGCTCAGGATTATCTCTTTTAAGTATTTGTTGTTTGCTTCAGCATATTTCTTCGTCATCACGCTAATACCGCCTCTGATACCTTTTTCTATAAAATTGAACATATCGACGTCAGTCAATAATTCCAACCTTACCTTGCTAAACTTTAGCAGAGTATTCCATGGCAGTCCAGGGGCAGAATAATACCAAGAAGGATCTAGTCCATAATTGTCATAACTTACTTCTCGAAAACTTTCAAAAACATCTGCTAATAATAACACGTCAGTATTCAAATACAAATCATGATAATCACCAAACGTCTCACAATCCAACTCTTTCCAGATATCTTGTGCATACTTGTATTCGTCGTCAGTTATATTTTCATTTTTAAGTTGCGAGTAAAATTTGTCTTTGTCAGGTAAAGATGTTTCATCAAATTTACTCAATCTTCGAGATATTCGTACGGAAATACCGCTTTTTTAGCTAGTAGATTAAATTTATCTCCAAAACAGTCTCGTAGGTTATCAATTTACTACAACATTTTACTAGCTCATCTAACGATGCTGCCATAAACTGCAGGCTGTTAATGAAACGCAATTTACCTAGCGTAACTGACATATACTTTTCAAAATTATTTGGAATGCATTTGATGATATTATCGAGTTTCAGACGAGATTTTATATCAGGATCACGAAAAGCCTCTACGATAATGCCGCTATCATGTCTTCGAAAGTTGTGAAGAATAACTGAAATAAAATCTGGAGCATGAAATTTTAAATTACACTGGTCATGAGCCGTTCCACGGTACTGTCCGGTCAAATGACAATGGTCATGTACTTTTTTGTCAGTATCAAAAGCTTTTTCACAAATATAAAAAATTTCCGCTTGCTCGTGCTCAGATTTTTGTTGAGGTGTTAATTTTAACATTGGAGTTACTTTTTTCAAGGGAGTAAATATATAATCAACTTCGATAATTAATTGCTTGAGAAGCCAGCCAGCTGGATTTTTACCACGATAGTATTAGATTGGTTTAGATAATCTAGAATCAGTACAACAATCTATCTTGTAAGCTACTCCGCACGGAACATGATTTTGAGTTTTCCTTGTACTCGATTGGTTAGGATTTTTTACGCCAAGTACAGGTTGAAGCAAGCATTCGAAATCAGCGTATATGACGTAAAGAATATTTAGTTTATGATTATGATGGACAAACTGTAACACACTATCGTTTTTACATGGCATCGTTATTCTTTGTACATCACTACAGTACTGCAAATGCTTTTTTAATATTTCATTGTTAGTACAACCGTGCAAGCAGCGGTAACAAAAGAACTTTTTGTTGTTATTCTTATTGCACTGTTTACCAAACTAATCCATGAAAATTTTTAATTCAAACGTAATGATTTTTATAAAATAGTAAATTTATGGTTGATTGTGAAGCTTTTTCTGAAATATATCTCGGATAAACGTTTTCTTTTTCATCTAGTCCGAACACGTTAATCGAAAAATAGTTTTGCTTTTCAAATTTTGGTATTTGATTTTCTGCCACTGGAAAGTTAATATCTTTAAAATTTAAACTTGACACGTGACTAATATAGTTTTCAACACGAGTAGCCATTTCTTTTCTGCTGGAAATAGCGCGGAAAGAACAGCCGATTGGAAACATTTGTTATCGATGTTTTTATGTTTATACAGCATCTTTTATTTTTTATTTTTGGTGGTAGGTCAATATACGAACTACCGCGTAATGTGCCATATTTCATCGTGTGAAACAAAATTTCTTTGATCATTTCAAACTTCCAACCCGAACCTAATTCAGTAAATTCCTCTATTTTTTCCAAATGTCTTCGTGTACTTCATTAGCTAGTGATAAAAGATCAGTCCCAAGCAAAACACGTCTTGATTTTGCGTTAATATAAGGGTCTGCAATTTCCTTGTCAGTTGATTCTTTCGTTACAAGTAGCTTTGAAAATATAGCATGATATTGTACTAATAGTCTTATACTTTTGTGTTTTTCAAGCTCACGTTTTACAGTTGTCTGTAGCAAGTAATAAACATTTGTTGCATTAAAATTTATCAGTACGAACTGATAACTGTTGTCAAAACCTGCAAAAGCAGTCGCTATTTTTTCAGGTTCTCCCATAAGGCTTCTCTTGGCTATATCACGCAATTTCATCATTGTTATAATATAGTCTAATATCTAATTGATAATTTACCTCACACTGCGCATGCGCCAGGTTTGAAAAAAAAACAATTAGAGATAAAAAAATATTACCTATAGTATAATTTCAAAAAATCTGACAAGCGCACGTGAGCAAGAGGTATATCACTTTCACCCAAAGTATAACATATACGCTGGAACTGCATTAGGTTCGGTTATTAACATTAAAACTGAAATATCTGTTGGCGAATTGACTTCAGCGGGTTATAAGATTAGTGTCAAGGGTGATAATGCCGAGAGGATTGCAAAGCTTAGAAAAGATTTTATTTACACGTTGTTTTCCGATGACATTCCAGAAGGACAGCGTGTATATCACGTGAACAGTAAAGTCACTGATGACAACATTGAAAACTTATCCTTACAAGATGAGTTTCATCCGCATCTGGTCTTTGATTTATATGAGGCTAACGATTGTGGTATTATTAGAAGCAAAAAGACTAAAAAAAGTTCTTGGTAACACGAATAATATGGGGTATCTAATAACAAAAGTTAGAGGAACACTAACAGAATTTGTTAATTATAAATCGCATAAATTTGTTTACGAAGTATTTCACGGATCTATACCCAATGGTCTTGTTATTAATCCCATCAATAACGTAAAGAATGACAATCAACTGTGGAATTTGGAGCTAGTGACACAGCAGGAAAATGTGAAAAAAGGACAAAATATTAATGGTATTAATTTTAGATGCCCAATAAAACCTGTTGTTTCGTTAAACCTCGAAACGGATGAGGAGATGAAATTCAAATCGATTACAGCTGCGGCGAAACATTATAAGATACATCCTATGAGAGTAAAATTTGTAGCTGATAGAGTAACAAAATCAACTTTTTCAAGCGAATACGATGTCAGGATTGTTTTTATATATGATGATTACAAATATTTGATAGCTCGGTTTTAGCCAAACAATGATGACCAAATGCTATAACATCGTTACGATCAAATTTTAGCGTCGTTACTGCACTTTCATTAAATTTATTTTTATCTGCTTCTGTTAGCAATATTTTATAAGAATCATCTTGCATTACAATAAAGTCAACAGAATATGCACTATAACCCGACAAACATTTTCTTACCGCTTCGGATAGCTCTTTGTAATTTAATATATTAACTTTTTGGTGATATTTTACCTCGACAGTTATCTTATAATAACAAATTAGATAAAAATATATTATAATAATGGACTTGATGAAACGACTCGCTGAATTATACGCAGAAGATACTAGTGATAAGGTCGCCAGCGATAAGGTCGCCAGCGATAAGGTCACGCATAGTATTACATTTTCCAAAGATTTCATAGAAAAATCTGTTGGTTATAGTGAAGATGATATTTTGTATAACAGCAAATCTGATGATGACGATGAAATAGTCACCGTTGTTGATAGATCTAATTACAGCAGACCAAGAACTGTACGATATAATGTCAAGTATCACATTGCTAAAGAAAAAATGAAATTTAATTTTACCGTTGCCGAACAGCAAATATTTTGGCAACTAATCAGACCTTTCTTAAACATCAATATTCCAGGCCGACAGAAAAATATTAAATTTTATTTCATATTTGTCAAACTTTTTAATCTAATGACGATCTCTGACAATCATAGACAATATCTAATATCGTTATGTAAACCAGTAAAATGCAAATCTGTCAAACAAAAGTACGAGGAAATTTATAATTGCATTATATCATAATTTGTTTGGTTGGGATACAACTGTTAAATTTATCGCTATACCCACGCTATTTGACTAAACTTTTATCTCCTTTTTTCCTAATCACTTTTTCAATAACGAAAACATCATGCTCGATTTGTGTAGTTCTTGTTCGTAAAACCTACCTATGATAGGCTTCCCTGCCAGATCTTTTAACACGTATATCACATGTATTGTTAAAAGTACTTTATCAACAACAAATACTTCTTCGCTCCAGTTCGGAGTAAACCCTTTTGCAAATACCTTTTTTGTCAAAGAAATTCTAACTTTATCACCAACCATAAATTTATGTCTGCGGTACATGTTTTCATATGCTAATATCGGATTTGTAATCGCGTTATTGGGTGACATTTTGATGGTTCGATGTTTCGTGTTATTATATTCGCCTACGATTCGAGAAAGGTCATCGATGTACCTGTTGGTGATTTTAGCTGTCATATGTTTGTGTATTTTTTCGTTTAGCATGCGATTAAATCTTTCAACTACAACGCTTTTACCTTCGTTTCCTGTAACATATGTTTTATATTATTTTGTTCAAAAAACTGCTCAAATTATTTGTTAAAAAACTAAGGTCCGTGAACAGTCCATATTTTATTTGGATTTCTTTCTGTACTCGTTATTATTAGTTTTAACGCATCAGTCATTGAAGCCCCTGTCTTATCCGAAACAGGTACACTGAAAGCGTATTTACTAAAAACGTCTATAACATTAAACAAATACTTTTTTGGAGCGCCATCAGCGCCAACGTTAAACTGAGCCAGATTGGACACATCCACCAAATATATTGCCCAGATATCATCTACGGCATTAGGAACAACTTTACGTCGTGGAAATTTTTTTAGGTCTATGTAGTTCGACTGCAAGATCATCGTATTCTTTTTTTCAGAGTCCAAGTTTATACTGTGCTCCAATCGTTCCCTGAACAAATGTTCTATCAAAACGTTCTCGTAGATTTGTTGGCTCCATATCACGTAATTCGTCTAACATTACCTTATCACAATCTGCTTTCGAGTTTTCATGATCACGATAACAGATATCATGTACCTATTATTTCTCTGTTGTTACAACATTGACAGTATGCGACAATTTTATTTTGCTCAAGACACATTTCTGTCAGAATCACAGTTGCATATCATTCTATATTTTTAGTCGTCTACTAAAATAACCTCCCTGACGATATCAGGACAACCAGCGCCCAGTGACACTTTCTTTAAAACCTTATTTTTTCCATTCTCCACAGATTGCACAAATACTTTTTAATATCATCCTGTTGATTTTGTTTTTTTTCTGTTTGTTTCATTAATATTTTCTGTTTTAGTTCTATACGTGAGACAATATGTTGACATTATTATATTTGTAAGTTTAGATAAAATTAACTGCAATCTCATCATAAGCGTGAGAAGGTTGCTTGTCAAACTGTAAAATAAACTTTAAAAAATTAAGATTTCTCCCAGCGCTATTGCTCTGGGACATCTGTCGGATAAACATTATACAATAATATCCGCAAGCAGACTTTCCAACAGGTTGGGGTTGATTTGATGAATAATATATTTTTTTTATATTTTTTGTTTATATATTTTTATTACATCACTTGGAGTAAGTCCAAACGAGTCAAAATAATTATTATTATAAACTCCTACCCAATGCGTACCTGATCCGTCATTGAAATCTTGTATATTTATAACACACGAACTTGTAGCTGACGGCGTTTTTATTGCTGCGAGTTCATCTTTAGAATAAACTCCGTCAAATCCAGGAACTGCTTTTAACTTACCAATTATATCAAAATTACTTAGCGGGGTGGTCGTCTTCCCGGTAATGTTAGACCACGTCCGATTCCTAAAAGATTTGGCAGCAGACTTCCCGCTAGTCCCGCCAAAAGTGGAGCGAAGGGAATAATTCCTCCTTTTTTGTTTGATTGCATATGCATTTGCATTTTGGTGTTTTCTTTTGCTCTGGGGGTTTTGTTGTTTTCTTTCTTTTGGTGATTTTGTTGTTTGTTAGCGGTTTTGTTGTTTGCTTTTTCCGTTGTGGCATTATAATATATCAATTTCATAAAATTTCACAAATTTTTATTCCACTTCCACGAATGATACCATTACCCTCAACTGCTCTTTTCGTTTCGCCAGATATTGCTCCCGTCGCTGCTGCTAGTCCTAATGAGCCTAAGACCGGTAAAATTTTTGCAGTTAATACTGATAATGCCGGACCAAGAAAACCACCATGAACGACAATGTCGTTTGCCATCGCTGTCATTTGTGCAGCACTCAAATTTAAAATAAAAGCTTTATTACGATTGTACTTGTTTATTTGATTTTTTTGTTAGCATTAATTTTGTTAAAACACCATCAGAAATATTAGGATTGATTTTTAATGATACCTGTTCTCGCTTTGCAAGAGCAGCTACTTATTTTTTAACCTAGCCATCGGACAAATATACTTCTTTTATAATATATTTTGTCATTTTATATAACAACTGCAGATTAAACTTGAACTGTCATTTTACCTCCAACAGAATCTACCGTAATAAATCTATCACTAATCACTAATGCGTATACGTACAACGGAGCTACTGGAACCGCTCCAAGTGTCCAGGTAATTTCAATATCCGCTGTGCTGTCTACAGCTCGCTCGTTATGTTTACTGACATTAAAATGAAAAATAGGATAAAGTGTACGAAATTCCTCTGCTGATATCTGAGATCCATCTTCAACACATTGATATTTTTGCATTACGTCAAGTAGGTACATGTACGGTCGAGTAATATTTTTATTAGCGTCATTAGCAAAATTGCACTCTATAGCTCGCTCTGGATATTGCTTTGAATTTAGTCTAGCGTATATTCTTCTGACATCAGCGTGGTCAAATATTGCATTATTTTGTTGTTGGTTGCCTCGTCGGGCGTGTTGTTGAAATACGACAAATATTTGTCTCAGCAGTTGTTCGCTTGATGTTGTTGTGACCCTCCACGTGTATTCAGTAGTATTTGGAACCGCTGTCTGATATACCTTATGCTGCTTAAAATAAATTCTGTTTGTATGCTTATCAAGCGTGTTATTTAGTTCTGACATTTTTGTGATCGACGGTGATGTACGTGGCATCCATAGAGCAAGTTTGTTTATGATAAACTGTACATCAGCCCCTCCAGATCTAAGCAAGCAATCGTTTTGTTCTGCTCGATCTAAAATAAGAGTATGTTTTACTCCGCGAAATACTTTATCATAATCGCGACAAAAGCCGAAAATCATACTTAGTGGAAGCATCATTGTAATTTGACGTGATCCTACTGCAAGTTCTCTTCGCCTAGCAAAACCTTCGTTATTACGTCAAGTGTGTTAAGAAGCAAATTTAACATTGCAGTACCATTTGCATCTGCAGCTGGTGGTGTTATATTAAGATTATTAAAAACTGCCGTAAGAGAAACTCATGTAGCGTCTGCATTAGCAGCTGCACCTGGTGCGGCAATATCTAGGGCAGCAGCATTAGCAATGAGAAAATTTCTAACAATTCCAGCATTTTCATCTCCATTAGCTCTGTGTACTATAGCACCTTTCTTCAAAAATTCAGTTGACTCAGCTATACCCCGTCCAGTATCTTTACACCACATCATGTTGGTTGCAGTTGATCTCGAGTAATCGTCTGAAAACGAAATAATATTTAAAATTGTACTTGCAACTTGTAGATGACCTGAAATATCTTCTATAGTTTGATTGGCCAGTTGATATCTAGCACTTTTGAATAAACTCCAGCCGTTATTTATAAGAGCTACTTCAGCTCCAACTGCAATTTCAGCAGGTAGATTGGCTACTGTCATAATCTGACCACGAACTTCTAACATAGCCTTATGTGGCAGTAGAAATATGTCTTCGTCTCTGGCGTTAAAGGTGCTAATACCAGCTTTATTTGGTTCGTTAGAGTTTTCATCAAGATCCTCAACATACTCAAATTCTGTCACAGCGTTGTCTCATGTCGTGAGTTTCTGTTAAATCGAGATAATTTTTAACAGACATTTTAATTATTAGATTATATAATATTTTATTGCGGCATTGTTACTTTAGATATTAATTTTTGTATGATATGCTCGCCTTTTGGTGATAATAGTTTTTTGTTGTTGTTATCATAGCTCGTTGCGTTTCTTTTTTTGGAGCGATTTATGAGATAGCTTGTTTTATTTCAGATGCAGTCGGTGGATCTCCTTTTATTTTATCAGCTATTTTTTGTCCCACCGTAGTCCCAGCGGCAGATGCAGCTCTTGTTGCAAAAGCTTTACCCGCGTCAATAGCAATTGGTGCAACTTTACGCGCTATACCTGTAACATTTTCAATAAC
Source organism: Potamilus streckersoni (assembly GCA_016746295.1). Taxonomy (NCBI): domain Eukaryota; kingdom Metazoa; phylum Mollusca; class Bivalvia; order Unionida; family Unionidae; genus Potamilus; species Potamilus streckersoni. The sequence goes on along the minus strand of JAEAOA010000671.1, from coordinate 952,975 downwards.
TTTAGTAAATATATTTCAAAAGAATCCTCCTATTATTTTTCTTCGATAAATTGTTTTTCTTTGTTTCATTATATCTATTGTTGTATATAATTTGTGTTGTTTACTTTTGCTTGCGTAGACGTAAATAATAAGTTACAACATCATTATTTAAAAGCAATTGTTTGATCTGTCAACTGCATTATTATACTTGATATTTGATTTTCAACATTTAAAGGATAATAGATAATATGTCGTGGAGTTATTTGCATGAGAGCACCTGGCGAAACTTCAGGTGAGAAACTTTAAATCGTTTGACCTTTGCTGTCTTTTGATGTATAAGAGCCAGAAGCAATAGAGCAATTTACTAATATTGTATTTACTTCTGTTATATTTACTGGCAGTTCACTGTCATACGTAATAGCCTGATCAAGTGCAGTGTAACTTTTTTCAGTAAATCCTAACAGTTGTGCAATACTTCTTTCTCTTGGTTCAAGACCGATTAATATATTTTTCAAAGTTATCCTAGATCGTAATGTGTTTAAATTCGCTGCCAACTCAAAATTATCAGCCACACCGCCAGCTTTTGTTATGAGCTCTTTGATTGTCCTGTTTAGATCAGTAATATTATAAGCTCCTTGTGGAATTGTTTTGTAGATATTGAAGATGTTGTAATCATAGTAAACCACATTTCATCGTTAACATCATTTTTCACGTTAGACATAGCATTTCAGCAGGTACAAGAAATTAATCCAATCTCATATTGTTTTGCAGGATCTAGTTGTATAGGAGCAATATAATTTACTGAAAAATTTGCGCTATCTTTCGCAGACTCACTAGAGTTTAGCAATAATGTTGTTGACATTTTTTATATAAAATCATTTTACAAAATTAAGTTGGGGTGTAAAGTTTCATATTCGTCAGATGTTAATAATTCACTCGATCTTAGATGATCAAGTACGTCAATGATTTCATTATCAATTTCAACACTAACATTTCCAGCTTCTTTTGATGATATTAATAATATCAATTTACTTATCATTTCAGTAGTTCATGTAAATATTTTTACACCAGTTCCTGTTTGTTCTTCTCTATTTTTTTCCACACGTTTTTTATCGAGTGTATTAAATTTTCTTTTAAAACTCCACCCCCTACCAAAAGGTTTTGCTCTACGTTTTTCTGCTGTTCTTCCAAACATGAAAGCAATAATACTATGTATCATTCTATCATAAAGTGGATACATATTCTCAATTTCTGTAACCGTGTTTATTTTATCTTTAGCAGCAACTCCGTCTTTAAATATTGCATCTAATCTATTGATTAATGCTTGATATTCTGCATCAGTCCATTTATTTATATTATCAATATCTTTCATATTTTCTTTCTTTAAAAACTCATCATACTCATTACCTTTTATCTCATCATTTGCTCTTCTTATAAAATGTAGTCTTTGCTCTCCAACCTCCATATACTTTACAGTAAGATCACCGACTCTTTGTTGCTCCTCTTTGATATCTTTTTGTTCTCTTGATAAATTTGTTATAATATTTTGTATTCCTAGTGTTGTTAACTCTGCTAATCTTCGCTCAAGTTCCAGCGGATTGTTTATCAAACGATCTGTTTCAGCTTGTCTAGCAGCAGGATCAGCTATATATGCTGTAAGCGCCTCAGTTAGTTTTCTATTTTCCTCATCAAATCTAGTAACAATTTTTGCTGCAGCTGCTTCTTGTTGTTCTTTAACAATTCCAACCAACCCTCTTTCTTGCAGTTGTGTAAGTTCTTCTTCTGATAGTGGTTTACTTTCAGGTTGTTTTCCAAGTAATGCTTCAGTAACTGGTTTGAAAATTGTAGCTGTTGCTTCTGTAGCAGTTACTTGTCCACGTCATGCTTGCTGTAATTTTTGCTTAAATGATGCCTGAGATTGAGCAAGTTTTTTTAGATCTTCTATATGTTTTCTATATTTTGCTCGTTTGTCCATTACTATTTATTATAAATTTTATAAAACTAAACCACGTTTTACTGTAAGTAAGTGTCAATACAACAGCGAAACATTTTAGTTGGATCATGTGTAAGTTTATCAAAAAAGAAAAAGTTGTATTTATCTTTTGTAGCATTACGGTAAAGTTCAATAAACTTATCTTTTGTCACGCCACCGCATTGCTCGCTTGCAATATTTCTAACGTCAACATTGTCCAGTCCTGGAAATAATATAAAACAACCAGTATTCGCTGAATAAATCTGTCAACATTATAAAAACCTTGAGCGAGATTAACAGAATTGCAATGTTTATTACGTGACAGTGAGAAATAAGATCTTATTTTATTCATCTCCATGTTATTTAGCGGAATATCGTCAAACACTACTATCTTGTGTTCATCTGCATCAAGTTGATTAACTGGAATAAGATCTTCTGGCTGCTTAATTATAAAAAAAATCTTCACCAACTTTAAATTCATCACGAAGCTTATCATTATACTCGCTTGATAACTCATACTTATCTTGCTGTGGATTGATTGTGTAAATATAAACTCTATTGTATTTAAAATTATCACCAAGAAGCAAGTTCATAAGCAAATTTGTTTTTCCTGATCCAGTTCGCCCAACAATAAGATAATGACAATCAGGAAGTTCATTGTTATGTTTATGCTTCACCAGTCTCTCTCTATCAAAGTTTAATATCGACGAATTTGATATTGTTGTTATAATTATATATATATATATATATATATATATATATATATATATATATATATATATATATATATATATATATATATATATATATATATATATATATATATAATGTTGATAATTTTATGTAGGACAGTAAATTTATGAGTTAATATACAAAATTTAGGACATTCGCAGGAGATGTATCCACAGAAGGTTATCAAGGTGACTTATCAAAGTATGCAACTTTTAGTCAGCTCAAAAATGAAATTAATAATTTATTAAATATTGCCAGTGTAGATCCAAATGAAGTCGTCATTTTCCAGGACAAAGAAGGACGATTAAATACGAGTAATGTACAACTGTCAGATGTACGAAATCCAGCTGCGGTTACTAATAATATCGTTACTTTTAACAATCTAGGTAAGATACAAGATTCTGGTAGGTCAGTTAATGATTATGTTAAAAAAGCTGGTGATTTATTTAGTGGGAACATTGTTATGAACCAGAACAAGATTACAGATATTGGAAACCCAACTGAGGACGGTGTCGCTGCCACTAAGAAATACGTCGATGATCAGGACGTTCCAATCAGTAATGAAAGAACAGCTCTCAAAAATGGATTTCTTTGTCACGTGAACACGTTTTTAAGTTTTCGCAGAAACATACACACACTTAAAAATGAATTTTTTGGAAATCCATCAATTGTTGACATTACACTCGCTAATATTAACACAAAACTCAATGATATTAACACAAAACTCAATGATATTATAAGTGGAATTGCTGATATTATTGAGAAAACGAGTAAATTTAAAATTCCTCACAAACAGATTAAAAATATTGTGTATACTGTTGATGCTGGATCTGGTGCATGGACCAAGGAAAATAACTCTATCAAACACATTGAAGAAGTTACTGGTGTGTATAGATTGTCAGTTTTTAGCAGTACAAAGTTTAAAATACTTATCAGATTTCAATGGAATTTAACTGTTGAGTCTTCTGGAACTGTGTCTACCGCATTAAAAAAGGTGTTGAAGAAAAATTTACACTTGAATCAGTCAATAAAACTGTAACAAATGCCTCTTATCATTGGTGTTTGGAATTTCTAGGTGAAATACTGCAATTAGCTGATATTTTACCTAGGACTATGTAAAAAAAATATTATAATGAAAAGAAGTATAGTTGATTTCAATCATATTTCAAAAGATATTCCAGGACAGGATGTGGACGCACTAAGACAATACTACAAATATTATCATAAAAAGCTTTGTTGCGTAAAAAAATGTTACAAATATTATAACAAAATAGTTCGAATAATATCATATCTACCCTTGTTAACGACCAGTTCTGGTATAATTTCAAGTGGGGCATCATTAAATCCGTTTTTGGTAATCATATCCGGTGTTGGTGTTTTCCTTACAGCAGCGTGTAAAAAAGTTGAACCAAGACTTTTAATAAAAAATCAATGGATGTCAGACAGCTGTTATTACTTACAAAAAACTACTTGATCAGATTCGATCTTACCTACGAGGAGTAAGATATGATATGGACAATTTAATACGCCAGTTCCGTATTATTGACAGTATGTTAACAGCTATTTTACCAATGAGAGTTAGCAAATATGAAAAAGATTATCAAAATTAGTATGAAATAATGTAAAATATTATCTAAACTTAAAATATAATATCACTTACCTTTTCACAAGATGAATATTAGCTTGAACGCTATCATAGAATCCTAGCTTCACGTTAAAAAAAATATCACAAATACGTAGTTTAATTTCCGCCTGTGATCATATTACCTGGTGGAAAGCCCGCGTTTACCTACACGGATGTATCACGCAGTACAATCAGTAACTGTTTGTATCACACACCTGGCTTGCTGATGACTAATACACCTGGCTGGCTACCTGTCTAGACAATACCTGGGAGGTAGTGTGACGACACAATGACGACAACACACCTGGCTTCGACGCTTTGGAGTAGTGGTGGGTGGGTGTGCTTGGGGTCTCAGGAGATCTAAAAAAAAAAAGGTCTTTGAGTTGAAACCCTTGTTTCCTTATACTGTTATTATAGAAGCTTTATAATGGCAAAATAACAGTTAAAATGGTATGGTCGGATACAAATGGTAAAAAGGGTTTTCAAACCGGCCTTTCCTTTTACTACTGTAGTGGTGGGTGGGTGGGTTTGGGGGTCTCAGGAGATTTTTTTTAAAAAAAAGTCCTTGAGTTGAAAACGTTGTTTCCTTATACTACTCCTTGCTGCACATAGCAATGTTTCTATTATTTGAACATAGTGGCATTATGCTGAAAAAAAATGATATTCGGGCAATATGGGAATTAAAATTACGAACATCGTCTATTGGACGATAAAATGTTACAAGATAAAACTAACGTTAAGATAAACATTGCAATTTCTATTGTCGCTATAAATATATTTTGTTTTCAGAACAAATATAACTCAATGGTGATAAAGGGAAAATAATTTTTAAATTTTCATGACGTTTCCCGTCGTCGATTTCTTTCAGGTGCACATAAAACTGTGATTTCGTTCACCTTATTTATCTTCCGTTTTCAAAAGCTACGGACAAAGAAAGTAATATTCTCTTTCCATGCACCGACAGGCAATGCATGATGCACATGAACAATATACCACAATTTTCAGCAGATAGAAATAACTTTCCCTTTGACATAAAATTTGCATCAAAACTTCATGCCGAAGACGCCGAGCTTATTATTTTGACAACTTGTATCCATGTTCTATTAAGTAAACTGTTCAACAGGTTTCGGTGAAACTTTTTAGAACAAGTACGAATCAATGTTATTCAGTATATCATAGGTTTTATTTCACATACGTTGTTTTGGATCTAATTATCCTGAAACATAAACTTAATTTCATATTTGATTCAATCAATAGTAGCTTTAAATGCAACAGACCTCAATATTACTTATGTTCCTGGTGATTAATGTGTGGACGTTATTTCGCTATTATTAGCGCTATGTTTCCCTTTTGATAAATAATTGGATTGTTCAGTCCTTGCCACAGTTACTAATTCAAGCATTAAAAGGAGCAGTTTATTTAAGTTGGTGTATATATACCACAAATGTGTACGTCTAATGACATTTCAACTCATTTAAGCGTTTGGCGTCTCTCTTTATCAAATTACGAGCATTTGATCGGACTTGAAATGATCTACCTCCACTGCGATAGGAGAGTGTTATGTGTCTATGCTCTTATAAGAACAGTGGCAAGACAGCAAGCTTTGCAAAATTTAACAAATAATTTATTTCCCTAGAAAATCAAAGTAAAAATGAGAAAAATAACTTACGGTTTTAACAATCAAATCCAAATTTAATCCACGAATTAAAAAAATAGACGTCCTATTATTAAATAGTCCTAAAGGAATCTGAGTTCGAGTCCCGATGAAATTCAAAATGGATAGCGATGATGTTTGTTGTGTTCAGTGTCGTACTGATGTATCAACATGTTTGTTTGAATCACATAAAATAATATTCCAGTTTGGAATTCCGAATATTTTCAATAAATGTCTTTGACCAAGAATTCTATAGGAGTGTTTCCTACAGTGTTTTTATTGTAATAACCCGGTCAAACAGAAATAAACTGAATTTATGTTTTAAAAAAATGTAAAATCCAGTTCACAAAGTTACCTTATTATAGCATTTAATGGGATAAAACATAATTTAAAATTAGAAAACAAAATAATTAAATTAAATATGCATATCACTTTCCCCCATAAAATAAAAAGAAAGATTTATCTAATAAAGCTTTCTTTTACCATAGGTTAATTATATACGTTGTTTTAAAAAAATAACATCAGACCACTTATGAATTATACATTGTGTGCATGAAATAATATTACTTTACACGGGAAAGTGCATTTGCTATTAAGTTGTCTTTTCCTTTGATGTGTCTGATGTCAAGATTAATTCCTGTAACAACCAACTCTACATTAATAATTTCTGATTTTTGTTTTTCATCTTGCCGATGAAATTAAGGGGGATGTGATCACTAAACACAATAATCGGAAAAAGAGCTGAACTAATGTAATCTTCAAAATGTTCTAATGCCAATATCAGATCCAAATATTCATTCTCGATTGTTGAATAATTTCTTTGGTGCTGATTTAATTTCTTAGAAAAATAGTACAAGTACACTTGATGATCAACACTATTTTTACCTTCTTGAATCAATACTGCTCCAATCCCAACATCACTTGCATCAACGGACACTTTAAATGATTGACTGAAATTTGGAAACGTAAAAAGTGGTGCACTTTTAAGTAAGACCTTTAACTTATCAAAAGCCTCCTTACATTTTCTTTGCTCAAAAAAAATTGTCAGGTGTTCAGAACTATAGACAAATTGGAACATATTTCCAATAGTATCTAGCAAACCTAAAAATCGCATCAGTTGCTTTCCACTGACATTTACAGGGAATTCCGAGATAGCCTTGACCTTGACATTTATAGGTTTAACTTGTCCATGTCCCACAATATGTCATAATATGTCCTAGAAATGTTATACAAGCACGACAGAACTCACTTTTGAAAAATAAATTTCCAAACCTGCATCAGTGAGTCTGACTGTCAACACATTTCCGAACTGTTGCCTAATGTTCTTTCCCTGTGTTGTTGTAGATGTTGACGTCATCGATGTAAGCATCACTCTTATCTAGACTAGAGGTAATCATATTCATTAAACGTTGAAAATTACTTGGTTAACCCTACTTACCAAACTGCATTACCTTATATGAAATCCATCTGGAGTCACAAATGCCAAAATTTTGATTACCCTTTCCATCAGATGAATTTACCAAAATCCTTTCAGAATGTCAAATTTGGTGACATACTTTGCATTTCCAGTTTTATCAATGCAGTCATTGATTCTGGGTAATGGAAATAAGTATGTTTTAGTCACACTATTCACCTTTCCATAATACGTGCACATGAAGAACGTGTTATCTGGCTTCAGAACAAGTATATATGATGAAGTCCAGTCAACTTTACTAGGCGATACGATATCATTTTCCAAACAAATACTGCATTTCTTGTTTCAAATAATCCTGTTTGAGAGGGTTCATCCTGTATGGGTGTTGTTTCACAGGTTTGGAAATTACAATTACAACGTCATGATAAATTTTGTTCTCGTAGAAACATCTGGTGATAAGTGCTCATATTCATATAATAACTGTTTAAGTTCATTCCTTTCCTTTCGTTTTGTTGCAAATATGAATATTCTGGTCTAGAGTATTCATGATTTCTGAATTCCGATGATTTTTTTGTTCCAAAATTAATGCAGTTCGATTGCATTCCTTCACTTAAATCGTCACTGAGTGGAACAGGTACAACCAAATTAATGGCACGATTTACCTGGCTATGTCTCTCAATATACTTGTTTAACATGCTTATGTGGCGAAGTTGTTTTTGTTTTCGCCTCCCATGAGTATTATGATGTAATATAAGTCATTTAACTTCTTTTCAACCGTGTAAAGACCATAATAATTAGTCTTAAGAGGATTTTGTGATATGGGCATGAGAGCTAAATCTCTATCACCTGACTGAAAACTCCTTTTCTTTGAGATTTTATAATACTTTAATTTCATTTTTAATTGAGAAGAGTGCTGATTCGCTCTTGCATCCTTACAAGCCTTTGATAAATTATACTTAAAATTGGAAATATTCTAGAGAAGATTAAGTTTAATATCGTCATTGGAAAGAAGTTTCTCTTTCAACAACTTCAGTGGTCCACGCACATTGTGTCCAAACATTTGTTGAAAGGGACTAGATTCTTGAACTGATTCCGAACAGCTACAGTGGTAAATGAATGCCTTCATCCCAATTTTTATCCGTATCAAAACAAATATGATCTAATCATATTTGTTCAAACTATGATGAAATCTGTCTAAAGTCATTTGACTCTCAGAACGATAGACAGACGATTGAATAGTTCGATGCCTAATTCGTACATAACTTGCTGGAAAATTCCAGATATAAAATTTGGCCCTTGATCAGATTGGACAGATTTGGGAAGGGCTAATTGAGTAACAAAGATCTTTATCTTTCACTGCTGTTTTAGATTTTATATGCCGCAAAGGAATTGCCTCTGGGAATCTTGTGGACGCACACATAATGATCAAAACGTATTGGTTGCCTGACTTGGTCTTAGGTAAGGGACCAACACAATTTACCATTATACTGCTAAATGGTTCGTCAAATGCAGGAAGAGGTTTGAAATGAGTATGATGTATCTATCTTATTATTTAGATTTTGTACCATTTGACAAGTCTGACAAGATATGCAATGTTTAACTTTTAATCTTTGGCCCATAAAAGTGAGTCAAGATTTTGTGATAAGTTTTATTAATCCCTAAATGACCAGCCAATAATTTTCATTGTGCAACACTAAGAATTTCCTGTCTGTATGATTTTGGAAATACAATTTGATATTTCACTGACCAATCGTCAAAAAAACGCACCTCAGTAGGTCTCCATTTTCTCATAAGAATTACATTTTAATGAAATATCAAGCAAGTACATCAGTGACTTCAGTTTCACTAATGGCCATTTGAAACAAACGGGTGATATCAGGATGTCTTTCCTGTTCGACGATAAGGGATCGTCGTTTTCCATCCTGATTAAAATAAAGAGAATGCGTAGTTTAAAGAGGATCACTGTGAACAATACCTTTTGATTGATCAAAACGGGGAGTCAAAAGCCTGACCAATACACGTGTCAGCTAAAACAATATTTTCCTGATCAAGGTCTTTTCGACCTAGCCTTGTTAACTGTACAAGATTGGTATAAATCAGGGAATTCTTTTTAATAAGATCGACTTTCTGATCCAAACAAGGCTTGTCAGTTACAAGTGGATTAACCACAACCTTATCTCCTGCTAGATCGTTGCCTAGTAATAAATGAATGCTCTTAACGGGTAAAAATGACATTATTTAGACTGTCACTAGTCATGAGACTAAGCCTGATGACAAATTTACTCAATTGAGAAGAACATTAAAAAACTGCACTATACTCCCTGAATATGAACACTCTCATTAGAAGAAAGTTTCTCACAAAAAGGCAAAGTCCTTGATAAATAAAAGACTCTGAGAAGCTCCTGTGTCCCTTAAAAATTTGAATAGGAATAGGATTGGCCGAATCACCCAAGATTGACACAGAACCCTTCGACACAAATGGTTTATAATTCTCCATAATAAAATCAGAATGGGGTTTATTAGCAGCAACAAATGTATTGCTTTTAATACATGACCGTAACCTTGACCTCTTAAAAATAAGATTATTTGGGACAGGTCTGTCTTGATTCTGATGTTTTTGGGGGTTTTTTTCCGTTTGAAGCAATCAGAAATTAAGAGTCTATTCTTCTTGCAATAGTTACACGTAGGAAGAGACAAAGAGTTTTGATCAAACTAATCGGAAGATAGATTTTTAAACGTTGTGCCAGACTAAGATTTAGAAGGGCTCATATTAGACTGAAATACCTTCTTACCAGAGATCTGCTGAGTGGAAGACTTGCCTACAAAAGGAACTGTATGACTTAGGAAATACTCGAGCAGCATTTTCCAAGGTTTCGATCGTATGTTCATCAAGATAAGTCTTTAAGTCACTATTTACGCATTTCTTTGAACTCTTGAAATAATACAAGTTGTCTAAGACTTTCATAATTTTGATCCACTTTCCTGGCTAAGCACCATCTATCAAATAACTTCTCTTTTCTCTTGCAAATTCGACATGAGCTTGTACAGCTTCTTTTTATAGTTCCTACATTTTTGCCGATAAGCCTCAGAGACTAACTCATAACCCTTTACGATGCATTCCGTAACCAGATCATAGTCAGCACTTTTCTTTATTGACAGTGAATGGTAAATATCACTAGATTTGTCATTAATCACACATTGTAATAATAGAGTATACTCCCTTGGGAATTTTAAATTTCCAGCAATTTATTTCAAAACGAGGAAAATGTTTGTTTACTTCTTTATATCTGAAAGGGGGCATTAATATTCATAGTAAGACCAAAACTTGAATTTGTGTGTGAAGTGGGAATATGCTTTTCATTTCCATACTCTATTTCGTTTATTTTAGATTGATATTCCCTCTCTTCCTTCTCTCTTTGCATTTGCATTTGCGTCTCTAACTCCTCTTTCTCCGATTGTAACTGCATTTGCACCTGTTTCTATTCTTTCTGAACAAGGATTTGTTATTTCTGTAAATGCATTTATTCTTCCTGCAACTGCATTTGTCTCTCTTCCTTTTCTAATTACACATGCATTTGTTCTCTCTCTCTCTCTCTCTCTCTCTCTCTCTCTCTCTCTCTCTCTCTCTCTCTCTCTCTCTCTCTCTCTCTCTCTCTCTCTCTCTCTCTCTCTCTCTCTCTCTCTCTCTCTCTCTCTCTCTCTCTCTCTCTCTCTAATAGCATTTGTTTCTCTTCTTTCTGACGTTCAAGCTTTCTTAACTCTAATTCCATCTTGTATTTTAATTTTATCCCTCTATTTTTATGTCAGAGTCCGATAAGACTTACTGATCGAAACCAAAGCACTTTTATTCAAAACACCCTTTTCCACCATACTGGACCAAAATGGTTTTTATTTCTTGCTTCGTTAAAGAAGAATTTGCCTCAAAATGATTATTTTATCCGGCAAGATGTAGCAGTTCATCTCTTTCAAACATTCCAGCTGCTTCCGGGTATGGTCTGAAAGAAAGATCTCTACTTTTGATGACATTGTAAAAACATCATGTTGAGGTCAATCAGGATTTCAAAATTGTGAAATAATACTTGGGTTTTTTTAAATATTCAAAAATGATGGAAATTTAAATTTTAAAAAACAAAATTTTCTGAAATATTTTAGCCAAAATTAATATATCCAGGCCGATCCCCCAATTTTGTTGTTACGTATCAAGGCCCGTACAAAAGTTATAAGAAAATAGTGAAGACAAAATTTAACAAAAAATTTATTTTCCTAGAAAATTAAGGTAAATGTGATAAAAAGAACTTTCGGTTTTACGAATCAAATCAATACAATAATTAAAAACTATGCTCATATTATTAAAAAGTATTAAATGAATCTGAGTTCGAGTCCCGATGACATTCGAAATGGAGGTCAATGACGTCTTTTGTGGTCAGCGTCGTACTGATGTGTCAGCAGTTTTTTTTTTGTTGAATCACAGAAAATAATATTATTAAGTTTGTAATTCTGAATAATTTTAAATAAATATCTTAGTCCAAGAATTTCATAGGAGCACTTATTATTTTTAAACTATTTGCTATGACTCGGCAGGAGTTCACGTCGGAGACGGACTCTCTATGCACTTAGGCCACCTTAGCGGTTTCAAACAATGTTAATTCTCACTGTCGCCACAGTAATTTTTGTTGCTATATTGCTGTACTGTGCCACGTCTGTTTCACTTTCAATCACATGTATAAATGGTATAAATGAACTTCAAATCATTTGAATGATTACCGCTAAATCACTTTTTATAACAGTAAATAGACTTAAAATATATTCCGGTGTGAAAATGTAACGCCCAGAAAAGAAGACATTATACTCCTTTGACATTAAATAAAATGTGCAACATTTTAGATAATTACATAGTGACTAATTAATTCATTTGATTTGTTATGTGTCACAATATGTGTAGGTCCAATGGAAAATACTTTGAATGATTTTTGGAGGATGATTTGGCAGTTGAAGTCCAGAAAGATTGTTATGTTGACTAACCTAACAGAAGGAACTGGAGTGAGTATAATGAAAACGTAATTACCTCTAATGTAACCATTTTGAAATATCTTCGTTATAGCTTTAAAGTCGTGTCTTCTAATGTCGCAAGCTATTTCTGATATTGGTTTGTTTTAATTCCTCTTTGTAAGGTCTTATTTTAAGCTCTTTGTACCCTCTTTTATCTTTTTTTATATTTTTCTTATCTCTTTTGGAATGTTTCATATGGCGTTGCTTTATTATTATTATTATTATTAATATATTATTATTATTATTATTATTATTATTATTATTATTATTATTATTATTATTATTATTATTATTATTATTATTATTAATTGATAAATAAAAAATCTCTAGATACCCATATTAGTTTGCACAGAGAGAGAGAGAGAGAGAATGAGAAAGAGAGGTTAAAGATAAAAGTTAAAATTTTCATAAATATATTCAGTCATCCATAGTAATAGTATTGTACTCAACAGTTTAATGATATTTTCTTCATTAATCAGCGTAAATGCATGCAGTACTGGCCTGATGAAGGAACAATGAATTTTAGGAAGATTGACGTCCAGCTTATTCAGACAGAGCAGTTTTCAGATTTCACCATTCGGACTATGAAAATTAAAATGGTACTATTTTACTGTTGTCTGTGATTGGTGCCAGATATCAAAACAAATACCTTACAGTCTGAATTGTATAGAACAGAATATACCATCTAATATTTGTTTATATACTTATTTGGGATGGTCTATGTTAAAAAAAAATCCAAACTTTAGGCATCGCATAATCTGAGCTTTTGATCAATTTGAAAGACATCGTAAATTCAGATAGTGATATGATATTTTATACACAGTTTGTCCACTTCAGATAATTTGGTTGAAAGGAAATCTCACTTTATCACGTACAGTTCTTCTTTAAACACAATGTCATCAGTAAGATACCTTACACAGTTGTTGTACATGGTAGTATCGGTAAGATACCTTACACAGTTGTTGTACATGGTAGTATCGGTAACATACCTTACACAGTTGTTGTATATGGTAGTATCATATAAAGGTTTAGGACATTCAAACATGAATAAATGCATATGATATTTTATTCATTACATAACATAATTTTTAGAATATATCAGATAGCATATGATTTATATCAGATATTTTAATTTATCCCGTTGTACAAGATATCTTGTTAATTTTATCTTCCGTCGTACCAAATTTATACGATTTTAAAACTGCTGGTACATGTATAAGAGATGAATGGTTTATAAATCACATTAGATATCATATAAAGTATGCACGCTGCCTTGCAAAGATTATATTATTGATGCAAATTTTATCAGAAAACATCTCAAATTGAAAAGCCATTTTACATATAAATCACATCAGATAATTTGTCATTTTTAATAATAGAAAATTTAATCACATCAAATAAATTACCCCAGCCACGAAATTATTTTATAAACAACCTAATAAATGAGTACATTTTATTACGTCCTTATTAAAGAAAGAAATTAATGCATATAGTACAGGTTTATTATTGTCATAGAACGACCGCCTTGGAGATGAGAAAAGCCGGATCATCAAACAATTTCATTTCACGACATGGCCGGATAAAAGTGTGCCTCGATATTGTTCCTCCATTGTCCACTTCCGACATAAAATACATGCTACAGAGATAGAAGGAAATTTCAGTGGTCCTTTAGTTGTCCACTGCAGGTAATATTAAATATCTGTAATGGTTTGCAATTTGAATAACATATTAGTAATACAGCACATTAGAGATACGAAATGGAAAGAAATTTAGTTATATCACTAATATTCTGATTGGCAACGTCCATGAATTATAACTCTAATCACATGGTAAGTATTACGTCAATAATAATAATAATAATAATAATAATAATAATAATAATAATAATAATAATAATAATAATAATAATAATAATAATAGCAGCAACAACAGTTATGGTAAACCACAAATGTTGTTTGCATGTCATACACACGCACATTCTGACACATTTGTGTGTAAATGCTATCAGTCGTATATATTTATGCGTCTATATCCACAGTGAAACTATAAGAAGAAACGGCAACAGTTTTAGAACTGTTTTATCGTGTTTTATTTACTACATTAAAAGACTAAATAGATCTTGCACCACAAAAATTACAACCAAATTATTCCCATCGTAATATAGTGCCGGTGTCGGAAGGACGGGGTCTTTCATTGCTATAGATTTCCTGGTGGATCAGGCAAAAGCACAAGGAAATGTCAACGTAACCTCCTGTATGGAATCCTTGCGAAATCAGCGGGTCTTGATGATTCAAACTTTGGTACGTTGAACACCCACTATCACCATATTTCGTATTATGGCCAGCTTAGCTTAACGTCTGTTTCTTCTCTTTTGTGCAGCTTTCATTTTGCATTTTGTTTTACTAGAGTCTCATTAATGTATTAGTATATATAAGATATTTATATTAAAAAGTACTAAGACCTCACTTGAGTTCTGTGCCTATTGATTCTCTTCCATTTCGTTTATTTTGCATATTTACTACTGTCTTATTATTGTGTAGGTATTATTCAAAGTATTTTATTGGATAATTGTCAATTGGCTTTAAATGTGTATTATATTTGGAGACTTCATTCGTTGTAAATTATAATTAAAATAATATATTTGTTTACTGTAAGTGTGTATTTTTGTCAATCGTTAAAAATGTATCTGCAGTTCTGAAACCAATAAAACCTATAACCTGTTCTGTAAATCTGTGTTAGCAATGTGTCGTTTCTTATCAATTTTATTGCAAGAAAACGAGTCAGTCCAATTAAGTACTTTGACACTTTTTATTGACGTCATAAGCGATATCAAAGTTATTGGAGGCATTGTCACATGATGTTAAACTCTGTGTTAACAGAACACAAGCGAAAAAAATATTAATTTTTTCTCTTGGTGTGGTAAGAATGTTTGCATGTGACTTATCGAATTTTTTTTATTATAGTTTGTTTTAAAAAAACTATACTATATTCATTTCCTTTTGGATGAGATGAATGCTTTGCATTAGAAAGATTCGAAGAGACATTCATGAGAAGCACAATTATTATAAAGTCAGAATCGTTGAAATGAAGCATTAAACTGATATCTTCTGTTCATTTTAGCATAGACTTATTATGAATGTAAATATAACTTTTAACCGTCATTTTTAACGGTCATTATAAGACAACTTAAAATATCCTTTATAGACAATTAAATTCTGACTTTGTTATTCCTTTATCTTTACATCAAAGAGAAAGAAATCGATGATAAAATCTCAAATAAGGTTCAGATTCGATAAAATAATTCATTTTTATATACAGATATTTAATAATCAAAAGGCACCACAAAAAAGACGAATCAGATGAAACTTGTTACGGTCAAACCGTATCAAAGCAGAAAATATATTGTACATTTCAGTAGATTACATATGCTTCCTTTTTAAGTTATCTTTAGACATTAATCGTTTGTCTTATTCCTAATTTAGGAAAGCAAAATAGATAATCGATATAATCAGTCATTTACTGATAACAACTATAGCTGTACCATTATAAATTGAGTGACTCGAATTTATCAAAAACAAATGCTTGCAGGATCAGTTCATATTTGTCCACGAGGTTTTGGTGGAAGCACTGACGTGTACTACGTCTACAGTGTCAGCTCGAGACTTTCAGGAGGAGTATCGCAAGCTGATGACAAGAGAACCCAAACAGAAAAAGACGTTTCTTCAGCTTGCCTTTGAGGTACCTAACATTAGTACTTATGATATCATCCAAATATACAGTAAACCAGTCGTTTCTGGAAAGTAAATAATATGACATGTAAGAAAGGTAACTGCGCAATACTGGATGCAACGGGCCTGGAAAAAACGAATTCTAAAGTTAGATTTTTTTCTTAATAGAGGTGACTCTTATGGTGATTCTAATTAATATAATTTATTCCAATATTATTTTAGAAATGAAACTAAGACTCTCCGAAGTAGGCAATTTAATTTATACCTTAAAATGAAGTTGTCTTAAATAAATAAATGTTGAGACACATTCTCATAAACAGATTTAACAGGGAATGAAGCTGCACAGATCTGTACATCTGAATGGCATGCTAAAGTAGTATTAGGAAACCAGGTTTTCAACTCACTTTGTTTTTTTACCCTCCAAACAAGTATAAATTATCCCCCACCCCACCCCCTTTTCTTCCAAAATAAACCAGGTTTTCAACTCACCCTAGAGGAAAACCAGGTTTTCAACTCACTTTGTTTTTTTTACCCTCCAAACAAGTATAAATTATAGTCCTAAATTATCCCCCACCCCACCCCCTTTTTTGACTCACCCTCCCCCACCTCTTTTTTTCCCCCTACTACTACCTGTAAACAGGTATTTTGTAACCAAACAAAACAACAGGTGTTGGAATGCGATAAGCTCTTTACACAGAGGTGACTAATTTGTTAGAACAGCGCATGTGTGGAATACAATTATTCTAAAGACGGCAAACAGGTTTTACCACAAGATAACAGGATGAAAATTAAACTGTGTGTTAGAACGTTTCAGTTAACAAGGTGGAAATTAAACTAGCATTAGAATGAAAATGATATTATTTTATATCTCGTTACCAATGATTAATGTTTCAACTGTTGATATTAAAAATATTTCACTATCACGACTATAGATACTAAATTTTACTTTACCACTCACACAGCGACGGGACTCAAACAGATCTTTCATTTCTGGTTTGTTCAGAGGATATTTTTTGTTGATAAAATATACCTTTGACCGATCGAGATCAATTGTGAGTTTAGTATAGTTTTGTTGGCTAATAGGGCTGTGAAAGTTTTTAAATTCCGCTAGCAACTTTTGATACAATTGTTCGAGATAATTGAAATACATGCTGTTATCAGATCTGATGAGCGAAAGTTTTAACTTGTCACATGTTCCATTAAAACATATACCTGATGTTTCATTATTAAATTCAACTGTCAATTGTTTACCGTCCATCATTAGATATTTGATGTTACTATTGTAGCTATTTGTCATTGTTAAATTTTCAAGCATTATTTTATAAGTTTAGATAAAATTTCAGTTGGAAAAGATAATGTCGAGTATAGACCTATCATCATAACAATACCCAAGGGCAAATGTATCTACCCCATTTTCACAATAGCGTTTGTCATCAAAATTATACAATCCACGTTTGATAATGACATCTGTTTCGAGTTTATGATGATTAGTTCGAATTGCCATAGCTCTCATAAAACTAACACCACCATCAAGCGCATACCTGTAGTCATCAAATTTCATAAACTTTTTAACAAAATTACGAGGCAGACCTTTGGCTTTTTTCGTTATTTTATTATTATCTAACAATACGGCATACATTTTACTACGTAATCCGATAAAGTATTTGATAGCGCTCGAGTTCATTTCATCTTTAAACTTACCAATAACCTTTTTATTTGTGTCGTCATGAAATTTACTGTCACGTGGATAATCGGAAAGATCAAACAGATGTCGATTATTGTACATGTCCTGATAGATGTCCTCACATTCAATTTCATACACGAGTGAATCAGTATCAGTAAACAATAATCTACTAGCCGGCCACTGATTTTTAACAAAAGTGTAATGAAAATCGTACATCATCCACTTTGATAAATCTAACACTGCAGCTCCAACATAGATCGGCTTGTTTAGTTTTAGATTTGTTTTTCTTCTTTGTATCGCAACAAGATTTTCATTAAATATTTTCATGCTCACAAAATCATCGTCTGACACAAGTTTGTTTCTGCGATTGACATCATTAACTATTTCAATATTTACACGTTTCCTAATATTCTCCATCGTCTTACCAAAAACGGAATTGTTCATCAGTTTAAAGAAGTTTTTCTCAAACTCTGTTTTCGCTGCAGCTCTTCTTGTAGTGTTTGAGTTAATATAACCTCTCATCCACGGCGACTGATTAAATTTTAGTACACGATGAACTTTTCTCAACACAAGACCAGCATCGACTGCTTGTTTTAAAACTTTGTAATGCAAAACATAATTTTTCTTATCAAGTAAATTTGGTACTAGTTTCTTGACCATGGAATGTTGCCTTGGTGATGCTAACGCTTGTTGTTCTTTTGATAACAAACTATAATCTATAACCATCGATTCCGCACAGAAAGGGTAATCGTTATGTAATTTGTGTAGCGAATTTGGATAATCAAGATCAACTTCAACGAAATAGGAAACATCGTCAGGTATCTTTTTTTCTGTCTCTGATAGAAATCGATCAACCGTGATCCAATGAAATCCGCTAAAAGGCATTGGTTCTGCCATCGAACCACCGTAAAGATTATTACAATCTAGATAAATTATATACTTCGAAGGAAGGTCAGGATTATACTGTTTCAGGTATTTGTTGTTTGCTTCAGCATATTTTTTTGTTATCACGCTAATACCACCTCGGATACCTTTTTCAATAAAATTGAACATATCCACGTCTGTCAGTAATTCTAACCTTACCTTACTAAACTTTAGCAAAGCATCCCATGACAACCCAGGGGCAGAATAATACCAGCAAGGATCTAGTCCATAATTATTATAACTCACTTCACGAAAACTTTCAAAAACATCTGCTAATAATAACACGTCAGTTTTCAGGTATAAATCATGATAATCACCAAAAGTCTCACAATCAAACTCTTTCCAAATATCTTGTGCATACCTGTACTCATCATCAGTTATATTTTCGTTTTTAAGTTGTGAGTAAAATTTGTCTTTGTCAGGTAAAGATATTTCATCAAATTTACTCCAATCGTCGAGGTATTCGTATGGAAAAACTCCTTTTTTAGCTAGTAGATTAAATTTATCTCCAAAACAGTCTCTTAGGTTATCAAATTTACTACAACCTTTCACTAGCTCATCTAACGAGGCTGCCATAAACTGCAGGCTGTCAATAAAACGCAATTTACCTAGCGTAACTGACATGTACTTTTCAAAATTATTTGGAATGCATTTGATGACATTATTGAGTTTTAGATGAGCTTTTATCTCAGGATCACCAAAAGCTTCTACGATGATGTGACTATCATATCCTCGAAAATTGTGAAGAATAACTGGAATAAAATCTGGAGCGTGAAATTTTAAATTACACTGGTCATGAGCCGCTCCACGATACTGTCCAGTCAAATGGCAATGGTCACGTACTTTTTTGTTGTTAGGGTCAAAAGCTTTTTCACAAATATAACAAATTTCTGCTTGCTCGTGATTGGATTCTTGTTGAGGTGTTAATTTTAACATTGGCGTTACTTTTTTCAAATGAGTAAATATATTATCAACTTCATTAATCAACTGCTTGAGAAGCCAAACAGCTGGATTTTTACCACGATATAATTTGATTGATTTAGATAATCTAGAATCAGTACAACAAACTACCTTATACGCTACTCCACACGGAACATGATTTTGAACTTTTCTTGTACTCGATTGATTAGGATTATTTTCTACACCAAGTACAGGTTGAAGTAGGCATTCGAAATCAGCGTATATGACGAAAGGAATTTTTAGTTTGTGATTATGATGGACAAACTGTAATACACTATCTTTTTTAGATGGCATTGTTATTCTTTGAACATCACTACAGTACTGCAAATGCTTTTGTAATGTTTCATTGCTTGTACAGCCATGCAAGCAGCGGTAACAAAAGAACTTTTTGTTCTTATCCTTATTGTACTGTCTACCAACTAGTCCGTTAAAGTTTTTAATCCAAACATAATGATTTTTGTAGTACAGTAAATTGATAGTCGATTGTGAAGCTTTTTCTGAAATATATCTCGGATATACGTCCTCCTTTTCATCTAGTCCGAAAACGTTAATTGAAACATTATTCTGCTTTTCAAATTTTGGTATTTGATTTTCTGCCACTGGAAAGTTAATATCTTTAAAATTTAATCTAGACACATGACTGATATACCTTTCAACACGAGTAGCGTTTTTTTCTGCTGGAAATAGTGCGGAAAGAACAGCCCATTGGAAACATTTGTTATCTACGTTTTTGATGTTTATACAACATCTTTTACTTTTTATTTTTGGTGGCAGGTCGACGTATGAACTACCTCGTAATACATTATATTTCATCGTGTGAAACAATATTCCTTTGATCATTTCAAACTTCCAACCCGAACCTAATTGACTAAATTCCTCTATTTTTTTTCCAATTTCTTGGTGTATTTCATCAGATAGTGATAACAGATCAGTCCCAAGCAAAACACGTCTCGATTTTGCGTTAATATAAGGTTCTGCAATTTCCTTGTTAGTTAATTCTTCCATTATAACTAACTTTGAAAATATAACATGATATTGCACAAATAATCTGATACTTTTGTGTTTTTCGAGCTCACGTTTTACAATTGTCTGTAATAGGTGGTAAAGATTAGTTGCATTAAAATTTACTAAAACAATTTGATTATCAAACTGATAACTATTATCAAAACCTGCAAAAGCAGTCGCTATTTTATCAGGTTCTCCCATAAGACTTCTCTTAGCTATATCACGCAATTTTAACATTATTATACTATAATGTAATATCTAATTGATAATTTTTTCACACTGCGCATGCGCTAAAAATTAATTGAAGATAAAAAATATTACCTATAATATAATGACAGTAAATCTAAGCGCACGTGAGCAAGAGATTTATCAAATTCACCCAAAGTATAACTTATACGCTGGAAATGTAATTGGTTCGGTTATTAACATTAAAACTAGAATACCTGTTGGCAAATTAACGTCAGCGGGTTATAAAAATAGTGTACTCGGAGATAATGCTTGAAGGATTACATGTTTAGAAAAGATTTTATTTACACGTTGTTCTGCTTTGATTTTCCCAGGGGGAAGCGTTATTTTTAAGGGGGAAAAAGTCCTGATGAATTTTTGGAAAAATTTAACTTTTTTTGGTTTAGCAATGGGGGCCTTTAAATTTTATACGACAAAAATTCGCGGTATTATTAAAAACAAAAAAAACCCAAAAAAACTTTCCCTTTGGAAACTTTTTGAAAAATTTTGGATATACCCCAAAGAAAATTTTTTTAGGGGGAAAAAACGCCGAATAAAATTAAATTTTATTTAAGGGTCAAAAGGTTTGTTTCCCGAGGTGTTAAAACCGGATCTATACCCAATGGTTTGTTATTTTCACATCAATAAACCGTAAAGATGACAACGTTTGGAAAAATTTTTTTAGAAAGTTTACACAACGGGAAAAATGAAAAAAAGGGGACAGGGCCCGGGGTGGTTTTTAAATTTTAGATGTCCACCAAAAAAAGTTTTTTTCCAAAACCCCCCCCTTTCAAAACGGTGGGGAAAATCAAATTTTAAAATTTCGTTTTTTCAGGCGGCGGCAAAATTTAAAGATAAATCCCCCTTTCCGAAAAAAATTTGTAGTGTGGAGAAATGAAATCAATTTTAAAGCAAATTACGTTCCCAAAGGATTGTTTTTTTAATATGATGATCAAAAATATTTTTTTAATTTGGGGGGGGGGGGGGGGGGTTTTTTTTTGGGGGGGGGGGGGGTTCAAGATGTTGGGGGGGAAATGGGGGGGGGGGGGGGAGGGAAAATTTTTTTTCGGGGGGGGGGTTTTTTTAAATTTTTTTTAATTTGGGGGGGTTTTTATTTTTGAAATTTTTCTTTTTTTTAAAATTTTTCTTTTTCTGTTTTTGTTTTTGTAAAATTTTTTTTTAGGAAGAATCCCCTTTTTTTTTTCCCCCCATTTTACAATAAAACATCAAAAACTAAACCCCCAACCCCAAAAATTTTCCCTTCCCCGCTTCAGCTGTTGTTATTTTTTTACTATTTTTAAACATTTTGGTGATATTTTATCTCATGGGTCATTTTTTAAAAATAAATTAGAAAAAAATTTAAAATTATAATAAGGGGCCCTGTGAAAGGGACCGTAACTTACAAAGAAGGAATTTAGTGAAAGGGTCGTAGTGAAAAAGGGTGTCAGTGAGGGTGTCATAAAATGGGTTTTTAATTTTCCCCAAAGATTTTTTAAAAATCGGTTGGTTAAAGGGATGTATTTTGTAAAAAATGAATCTAAATGATAAAGGGGGAAATGCCCTTTTGTGACAGTTTCCTTTAACACCCGTTTCAACAAAAAAGGGTAAAATTTCAAGTATCACTTTTGCCAAACCCGCTTTAAATTTTTTTACCGTTCCCGCCCCAATGTTTGGCTTTTATCAACCTTTTTTAATTAAAAAGATTCCGGGCCCACAGAAAAAATTAATTTTTGATTTTCTTTTTTTGTGGGATTTTTTTAATGACGATCTCTCCCCAATCGTGCAGAAATTTAATTTCAAAAATTTAAAAACCATAAATGAAATCGTTTAAAACCCAAAAGAAAAGATTTAAATTTTTAACTTAAATTATTTCCAAATTTGTTTGGGTTTGGGGACCCCCATGAAAAATTTATCCCTATCCCCCCGCCTTTTTGACAAAACTTTAATCCCCTTTTTTTCTAATCCCCTTTTTCAAAAAAAAAAAACCCCCCCAGTTCAGTTTCTGTAGTTCTTGTTATAAAAACAAACCTTTCCCAACGGTTCCCCTGCCGGGATCTTTTAAAACTTTTAACGTTACATTTTCTTTTAAAAAAGCCCAAATCAATTACAAAAATTCTTCGCTCCATTTTGGGGAGAAATTTCCTTTTGCAAACACCTTTTTATCAAAGAAATTCTAACTTTATAAAAAAACCCTTAAAATTTAGGGTTGCGGAAATTTTTTTCCCCAATTGGCTAATAGGGGGTTTTTTTAACAGTTTTTTTTGGTGTTTTTTTGAGGGTTCGTGTTTCCCGTTTTAAATTATATTCGTTAGGGATTTGAGAAAGGTCTTCAAATTTTCCCTTTTGGGTTTTTTTTAAGCTGTCAAAATGTTTGTGATTTTTTCGTTTAGCGGCGTTTTTAAAAATCTCTCAAAAACAACGCTTTTCCCTCATTTCCTGTAACAAAACCTTTTTAATTATTTTTTTTAGAAACTGTTCAAATTTTTGGGTTAAAAAAATTTTGTTCCTATCAGCCCAGATTTTTTTTGGGTTTTTCCCCTTTCTGTGCTTGTTATTATGTTTTAAAGGCGCATCCCGTCATGGGAAATTCTGTCTTATCCGAAAAAAGGGGAAGGGGCATAAAATTTTCTAAAAACCCTTTTATAACATTAAACAAAAAACCTTTTTGGGGGCCATCAGGCCCAAAGTTAAAATGGCTAGTTGGATACATCCACCAAATCTATTGGGCCCCGATATCTTAAAACCCTTAGCGACAACCCTTTTGTCGTTGGGGAATTTTTTTTTTTTGGGCGGGGTAAATTTGACGCAAGATCCCTCATTTTACTTTTTTCCCCCAAACCCTGAGGTGATTGCCCCGGGCTTCCCAGTCCCTGTTTATATTTTGGTCAAATTTTCCCCGAACAAATTTTCTAAACAAAAAAGGTTTTTCGTGGGTTTGGGTTGGGTCCAACACGTAATTCGGCAACATTACTTTTCACAACAATTTTGGTTTTTATGACCGATAACAAATCTTGGCCCTTTTCTATTTCATCCAAATTGGGGTTTTAAAGGTCTTTGGCCGGGGAATGGATTTTTTTTTTCATTTTATTTTTGAGGGGCGGATTCCAAGGACCTTACCCATGCCCTGGCCAAAGTTTTCCCAACCCCCTTTTTGGGGGGGGGAATTTTCCCAAAAGGTTTTTTGTATTTCAACCTGACCCATTATTTTTTCTGGTTTTTACAACATTTACAGTATTTCGACAAATTTTTTTTTGTCAATACCAAATCTGGGGAAACCAAAATTTTAATCCCTTCTATTTTTTAGTCGTCGACAAAATAAAATTAGGGTAACCAATCCCAGCGCGGGGCGGAAAATACTACGCGGGGTTTTTTTTAAAAAATTTTATTTTTTCTTTTTCCCCAGAGGGGACAAACTTTTTAATATTATCCTGTTGTTTTTTGTTTTTTCTGTTTTTTTTATTTTAAACCTTTTTGTTTTTGTTTTACACTTTAAAGGAAAATGTTTACATTATTTTATTTTAAGTTTAGTTTAAAAATTTAATTTTCATCTTTATATTGGTGAAAGGTTGGGTTTTCAAAAAAGTAAAATAAATTTTAAAAAATTAAAAATTTCTGCTCACTTTGGGTAAATAAAACAAAATATTCCCCAAGCAACGTTTTCCAAAAAGGTTTTGGGTTGGGTTTGACGAAAAATTTTAAATTTTTTTAAATTTTTTTTTCATATATTTTTTTTTTACATCGCTTGGAGGAAAACCAAACGAGTCCCAAAAAAATTTTTTATTTTAAAATGCCCAATGGGGTACCAGATCCCCATTAAAATTTGTTTTAAAAACACAGAACTTACAGCAGAGGGGATTTTTTTGTGCGAGCCCCATCTTTGAAAAACTCCGGAAATCCCGGGAAACCGGGGGAACTTTTCAATGATATCAAAATTACTCAACGGGGGCACGAGTTTGGTAAGGTTTGACCCGGCCGATTCTAAAAGATTTGGCAAACAGATTCCCGCTAGCCCCCAAATTTGGGGGCGGGAAAGAAAAACCCCTTGGGTTTTTTTTGGGGTTTCATTGCATTTCCTTTGGGGTTGGTGATTTTGGGGGTTTTTTTCCTTTTTTTTTTTGTTGTTGGGGATTTCTTTTTCTTTTGGGGCTTATAATATATTATTTAAAATAAAATTTTCAATTTTTTTTTTTAAATTTCCCCCGAATATACCATTACCTTTGACTGCTTTCTTCGTTGCGCCGATTTGGGTCAACGTGCTTTCTAGCCAAAGGGTTCCCAAAAACCGGCCCAAAAATTTGGATTTTTGTACTAGTTAATCCCGATAAGCCGGGCCAAAAAAAAAAACCCCCTTCTTTTTCCATTTGCTGTCATTTGTGCGCAAATCAAATTTTAAAAAAAAAAGTTTTTTTACGATCCTCTTTTTTACTTTTTTTTTGGGTTTGCATTAATTTTTGTTTAAAAAAACCATCAAAATATTTTGGGTTGATTTTTAATGATACCTGTTCTCGCTTTTCTTTCACTACTAATTTTTTTAACCTTTGGGCATCAGTCAAATACCTTTTTTTACAATATATTTCCCCTTTTATAAAAACTGTAATTAAACTTGAAAAGATTTTACCCCAATTTGAACTTTCGTGATAAATCTTCACTAATCACTAATGCGTTTACGTATAACCCGGGGTACGGGAAAACCCCCCCAAGTGTCCAGGTAATTTAATATCCGCTGTTCGGGCACAGCTCGTTTGTTTGGGTTTCTAACCCTCAAAAAAGAAATATAGGAAAAAGGTACGAAATTTTTCTACTGATATTTTTGGGCCCTCTTCAACATCTTGAATTTTTTTATTGCGGCAAGCAGGGACAAAGTACGGGCGAGAAATATTTTTATTTAAACCCCAACCAAAATTTCCTCATAAACTCGTTTTGGATATTTCCCTTTTAAATTTTAACGCGAATTCGTCCCGGAAACAAAAGTGACAAAAGGGATTATTTTGTTGTTTGGGTTTCCCCGCGAGCTTGGTTGAAATACACAAAGAATTTTCGGCGTTTTTCGCTTTATGTTGGGGTTTTGACCCTCCCTGTAGTCAGGTTTTTTGGAACCCCCGTCTGAATTTCCCTTTTTGCTTTAAAGAAATTCTGTTTGTATGCTTAAACGTGTAAATTTTGTTTGACATTTTTGGATTGATGGTGGTATACGTGGCATCCAAAAAAGAAAGGGTTTTATAAAAACTGACATAACCCCTCCCGATTTTAAAAAAGCAACGTTTGGTTGCCCCGATCTAAAATAGCGTAGGGTTTTTTTTCCCCGAAAAACTTTTTTCTTTAAACGCGACCAAAAACCCAAAACAAAACTTCGGGGAAACATCATTGTAATTTGACGGAACCCCGCTGCAAATTTTCTTTTGCCTAGCAAAAACCTTCGTTTTAGCGGGGGTTTTTCACTCAAATGTGTTTAAAAAGTAAATTTAAATCGCAGTTTCCGTCCGGGAGCTACAGCTGGTGGGGTTATATTTTTGATTATTAAAAATGCTGTAAGAAAACTCTTTTAGCTCTGGTTTGCAGCTTTCACTGGTGCAACAAAACCTAGGGGCTCTTCCCTTTGCAATTTAGAAAAATTTTTCACAAATTTCAGGATTTTCATCAACATTAAACTCCCGAAAAATAGCCCTTCTTTAAAATTTTTTTTGTTTTAGTATAACCCCCTCCGGGGCTTTAAACCCCATTTAAATTAAATTGCAGTTGATCTCGGGTAATCTCGGAAAAGGAAAAAATATTTTAAATTGTAATTGCAACGTAGGGGGACTTGGGAAAAATCGTTTACAGTTTGATTAGCCCGTTGGGTTCTAGCCTTTTAAAAAATCCCAAACCCTTTTTTAAAAGTACTTTGCTCCAAAGGGAAATGCAGCAGGGGGATTTTTACTGTCAAAATTCCCCCGAACTTCAACAAAGCCCGTGGCAGTAAAAACACTTCGTCCCCTTGGGGGTTAAAGGTTCAATACCATTTTTAAATTTTGGGGCGGTTTGAATTTCATCAAGGTAAATCAACAAACTCGAATTCGTCACTCGTTGTCGAGTCAAATTTCTGTTAATCGAGATTTTTTTAACAGAAATTTTTTTTTATTTGATTTTTATAAAATTTTATTGGGCATTGTTACTTTTGAATTAATTTTTTTAGTTTGCTCGCCCCTTTTGGGGATAATAATTTTTTGTTGTTTTTTTCATAGCTTTTTTTAGTTTCTTTTTTTGGGGCATTTTTGAGAAGCTTGTTTTTTTTCAGATGCAGTCGGGGGATCTCCCCTTTTTTTTTATTAGCTATTTTTTGTCCCCGGGCCCCGCGGGAAGCAGCCCCCGTTTCAAAAGCTTTACCCGGTTTAATAGCAATTGGGGCAACCTTTTCGCGCGTCCTGGAATTTTTTTTTAAAACGGGGTGAAATATTTTCCAAAAAAACCTCCCACTATTTTTTCGATAAACCTTTTTCTTTGTTTCATTTAAATTTTATGTTTTTCAAATTTTTTCTTTTGGCCCCGTAGAAGTAAATTAAAAAGTTACAATTTCATTTAACATGTAATGTTTTCCTGATTGATCTGTCAAAAGCATCCCTTTTAAATTTTTTTGATCTTCAACGTTTAAAGGTTTAAAAATTTTAAAGGGGTTGGGGTTAAATTTGGGATGAGAGAACCTGGCGGGGCTTTGGGGGAGAAACTGTAAATCGTTTTTTATTTTCTACCTTTTGATGAAGAAACCAGAAACATAAGCAATTTAATATTGTTTTTTTTTTTGTTATTTTTTGAGGGGAGGTTTAAGTATATTAAAGGCATCATGCATGAAATTTTTTCAGAAACCCAAAATTGGGCAATTCTTCTTTTTCTTTGGGTTTAAGATTGAATTTTCCATATTTTTAAAATTTCCTAGTTTTTGCAAAGTGTTTTAATTTGGGTGTAATTCAAAATTTTACCCCACCTTTGCTTTTGTTTTGAGTCTTTAAACGGGCTTTTTTGGTTCAAAATTTAAGCTTCCCTTTCGGGGAAAAATTTTTTTTTTTTGTGGAGATATTTGGGGATGGTTTTTAAACATAGGGAAAATACATTTCTCGTTTTAAAACATTTTTCAGTTTTGGTATTCATTTTAGCAAGTACAAAAATTTTAAACCCAAATTTATATTGTTTTTTTGGGTTTTAGTTTAGGGGGAATTTAAAATTTTCTGAAAAATTTGCGCTATTTTCTGTAGACTCGCTAAGTTTAAATAATTAAAGTTTTTGCATTCCCTTTTAAAATTTTATCATTTTTAAAAAATTTAAATCGCCCCCCCATTTTAAATCGCGGGGGAAAGGGTTTTTTTTTCGTTAGATGTTTTTTAAAATTTACTCGTTTTTAATGACAAGTTTTCAATGATTTCATTTCAAGTTTTAACACTAACATTCCCAGCTTCCTTTTAGGGTATTAATACATTAACTACCCACATTTCCCGAAGTTGAAATAAAATTTTTTCACCAGGCCCTTGTTTTTTTTTTTCTAATTTTTTACACGGATTTAAACGAGTTTTCAAATTTTTTTTTAAAAATCCCCCTTTACCAAAAGGTTTTGGGTCTGCTATTTTCTGTGTTTTTTTTAAAAAGTGGAGGCAATGGGCACCCTTTTCATTCCCTTTTAAAAAAGTTTGGGTTCATTTATCAATCTCTGTTAAACCCTGTTTAAAATTTATTTTAGCAGCAGTCCCTTTATTAAATATTAATCAAAAATTTTTCGATTAATCTTGATATTCTGCATCACCCCCTTTCTTATATTTATCAATACCCCTTTAAAATTTTCTTTGTTTAAAAAAAATTTTTATTCATAAACCTTTTAAATTTTTCATTTGGGTTTTTTTTTAAAATGAAGTCCCCTTTTATTTCCAAACCCCATAAACCTTAGTAAGGGCCCGCCCCTTTTTTGCTCCTCCTTATTTTTTATGTTCCCGATAAATTTTTTTATAATATTTGGTTTTTTCCTTTCGTTTTTTAACTTTTGTAATCTTCGCTCAAGTTCCGCGGATTGTTTATCCCAACGACTGTTTTTTTCTTGTCTGCCCCAGGATCACTTATTTTTCTGTAAGTGCCTCAACCGTTTTTCTTTTCTTCATAGATCTAGTAAAAAAGTTTTGCAGCAGCTGCTTCCTGTTGTTCTCTAACAATTTCCCAAACCCAAACCCTTTTTTCCCGTAGTTGCTTAATTCTTCTTCTGACAGTGGTTTTTGTTTCAGGGTTTTTTACCCATAAAAGCTTCAGTAACCGGTTTTAAAAAATTTTAGCTGTTTTTTTCGTAGAGAAATTGCCCACGTCGCGCTTCTTTACTTTTTGTTAAGGATGCCTTTAGATTGAGCAATTTTTTTAGATCTTCTATGGGGTTGTCTGTATCTTGTCGTTTGGGCCATTTTTATAAAAAAAATTTTATAAAATTGAAAAGCTTTTTTGTTAAAATAAGTGGTTTAAAAAACAAAAAGCGAACATTTTAAATTGGATCATTTTAAATTTATCAAACAAGAAAAAAATTTTTATTTTTTTTTTGTAGCATTTCGGTAAAATTCAATAAAAAAATCTTTTGTCAAAGCCACCGCAATTTCTCCCCTTGCAAAATTTCTAACGTCCCAAATTTTCCATTTCCCGGAATTAAAATAAAACAACCCGTAAATTTTGCCAATAAACCCCAACAAAAATTAAAAAACCTTTAGCGAGATAAAAAAATTCCCCTGTTTTTTACTGACAGTGGGGAAAATGATCTTATTTTTGGTTTACTCCATGGTTTGGGGTTTTTGGGGAATTTTCACAAAAAGATAAAATTTTTTGTTCATTTTGCCCCAAGTTGGGTTCCCCGGAAAAAGATTTTTCTGGCGCCATTATAAAAAAAACTTACCACTTTTGATCAACCGAAAATTTTTATTTTTTCTCCTTAAAACCATACTTATTCGGTGGGGGAGGGGGAAATTTAAATCTTCGGAGGGTTTAAAATTTTCACCAAAAAAAGCAAGTTCCTTAAACAAATTTGTTTTCCCCCCATCCAGTTCGCCCAACAAAAGTTTTTGACCAACAGGGAAATTTTAATTAATTTTTGGTTTTTGCTTCATAGTCCCCCTCTGTACCAAAAATTTTGTATCCGGGCGTTTTTTCCATTTTGTAAAATTTAAAATAGTGTTGATAATTTTTTTTTAGGTTGGAAATAAGAGCTACTAAACCCAAAAATTTTGGGAAAAAAATATTGAAAGGTTTTTCCCCCAAAAAGGGGGTTTTTAAAAATGACTTTCCCCAAAAATTTTCAATTTGGTTGGCTCAAAAAAGAAACAATAATTTATAAAACTTCCCCGGTAGATCCAGGAAAGTCGTCATTTCCAGGGGAAAAGAAGGACATTAAAAAAAGAGTCGTAAAACTGTCAGTTTTAAATTGTACGAAATAGGGTGCGATTTCTAATAATATCGTTTTTTTTAACAATTAGGAAAAATACAAGATTCGGGGGAGGGCAGGTTTTTGATTTTTTTAAAAAAAAGGGGGGTGATTAGTGGGAATATTGTTAGGGAAAAAAATTAAGATTACAGATTTGGAAACCCAAATGAGGATGGGGTGCGGGCATAAAAAAAGGGAAAAGAATTTTGGGGGCTTTTAAAAGACTTTAAAGAAATCACCGCACCCCAAAAAAAAATTTTTTCCAGGCCCCCCCCCCCCCAACCCCCAAAAATTTTTAAATTTTTGCCGAAGGGATAAACAAAATTTAAAAATGAATTTTTTGGGAATCCCTCAAATGTTGGGCATTACCTCGCCCAAATTAAAAACCCAAAAATTTTAAAGGGTATTAACACAAAAAATCAATTTATTTATTGTGGAATTGAATATTGTTGGGGGAAAAAGAGTATGGGGAAAATTCCTCAAAACAGATTAAAAAAATTTTGGGGGACGGGGGGGGGGCCGGGGTTTTAAAGGGGCCCGGGGAAAAATTCTTCAAAAAACTAGAAGTTTAAGGGAGGATTTGATTTTCAGGGTTTAGCGGGGCAAAGGGGTTTTGAATACTAAAATTACCCCGGGGCACCAAAAGGGACCTTTGGAGTATTATTGGATTAATAACAAAATTCTGAAAAAAGGAAATTTTTTTTTCGGGGAAACCCGTTGGTTTAAAATTTTCAAAAGCGAAATTTTTTCGGGGGTTTTGGAAATTTTTAGCTGAAAATTTTTAACCCGCTCATTTGGTTTAAACCTTTTGGCTATGGAACAAATTTTTAAAAAGGGAAAAAAGTTTTGGGGATTTCAACTATTTCAAAAGATTTTCGACGGAAGGGGGGTCCCTTTAAACAAAAATTAAAAAAATTTCATGAAAATTTTTGGGGGTGAAAAAATTTTTACAAATTCCAAAAAGATTCCTTTGGGGTTATCTTATCTCCCTTTTGAAAGACAGGGGCTGGGGTTAATTTCAAGGGGGGGGGATCATTAAATCCCTTTTTGGGTTAAACATATCCGTTTGGGGTTTCCTTAAAAGCGGTGTGTAAAAAAAAGAACCAAGGCTTTTGAAAGAACAAGGTTGTTAACATCCCAATTTTTTAAAATTACAAAAACTATTGATCCATCCGGGCTTACCCACGAGGAGGTTTAATAAATAGGGGTGATTTTTTCCCTAATTTTTTAATTTCAAAGGGGGCGCATTCAACCCAAAAAAGGGGTTTAAACAAATATGAAAAAAATAACCAAAAAAAAAGGAACCCAAAAAATTTTTCTAAACCCTTTTGATATTTAAAAAACCCAAAAAAAATTTTAAATTTTTTTCTAAGCTGGGTAATTTCCACCTTGTTAACTGAAACGTTCTAACACACAGTTTAATTTTCATCCTGTTATCTTGTGGTAAAACCCGTTTGCCGTCTTTAGAATAATTGTATTCCACACATGCGCTGTTCTAACAAATTAGTCACCTCTGTGTAAAGAGTTTATCGCATTCCAACACCTGTTGTTTTGTTTGGTTACAAAATACCTGTTTACAGGTAGTAGATGGGGAAAAAAAGAGGTGGGGGAGGGTGAGTCAAAACCCTGTTTTATTTTGGAAAAAAAAGGGGGTGGGGTGGGGGATAATTTAGGACTATAATTTATACTTGTTTGGAGGGTAAAAAAACAAAGTGAGTTGAAAACCTGGTTTTCTTCTAGGGTGAGTTGAAAACCTGGTTTATTTTGGAAGAAAAGGGGGTGGGGTGGGGGATAATTTATACTTGTTTGGAGGGTAAAAAAACAAAGTGAGTTGAAAACCTGGTTTCCTAATACTACTGCTAAAACACTTCAACGGAGCCCAGTAAAGCGATATATTTCTTTGTTTGGCCACATTTTTGTTGACATTATCTTAACATGCATAGCACACAATTCAAACTGGAATACCGTAAATAGAAAGAAAATGAAAATGTCGTTGCATTCTTTACAACCGGTTTTCAACTTCCATTTGCTAATTAGATGCTTTGATTTTGCACGTATTTATTTTTTGTCTGGAACATAAATGTTTCTTGCAGCTGTTCATTGCCAATAATTGAAGAGTTCTTAATATCAAGAATCAAACATTATTAACTAATTCCAGATATAAAAATTAAAAAGGTTATTATATCTTAGTGATTGTATATCCGTGTGTTTGTGTGTATATTGTGGTCCAATGTGATTTCTGAAATATGGACGTATTAATTATATTAAGGGTCGAGCGGATAAACAATTTTTAAAAATGTTAGAACTCTATGACTTTTTAATTAAGTAACAGAAAAGAGCGAGAACCAAAACGTTTAGTAACATTCAAAAATTGATTTATTTCACTAGCATACGTGAAAATTATTTTAAAACTTACAGCATGTTCAATTAAATACCAAATAGTCTTAAAAGGTAGCCAAATGAATTCCAGTAGTGTTCTGGATGAACTCCAATCTTCAATGTATTGATGTACTAAAATAGCCTGGAATGGCGTTGATATGCTAACAGTCTTGATATATCACAACGATATAATTCAAAATGTCCCGAAATGAATTCCCGATATTCAAAATAGTGCCTTATCCCGAAGTCCGAAAGCACTTTATAATTCCAATAAATATTTTAAATAAACCAATCCTCTCCAATTAAAACTGATCTTAACTAAAAGAACTGATGCAACTAATCAAATGTTAAAAGGGATTTGAATAATTCAAATGGAAACAATTTTAAAATAAAAACCTACGACACAATAAGAGGACCAAAGTGAGTGTCAAACGTTCATTTCTAGAACATTCTAAGTTATCAACACGATCTGGTCCATTTTTAAAATTTAAATAATGAACATGGCCAATATCATGTACACCAGGCATTCCCGAGGGGAAATCCAATGTCAGGAATGAAATGCAAGGAAAACATGTTTTCCTGCAAGTAATAACTTTCTTAATATATATTCTACAATGATAGACAAAACTTTACTATGTAATATGCTGTTTATAAAAAGGACATTAGTCACGTAAGCCCAAATTCCTACATTCAATTATGAACAAAGGTCAATCAAACAATACAAATTAAATGTATATAACATAATATAGATATAGTTATCTTCTGGCATTTTAGGGGATACTAGGGAAATGCAGACGCATATCAAAGGTTGGTGGTTCTTCTGGGTTTCCAAAGGTTTCTTTCAGGAAAAGAAAACTTTAACATCTGGATCTTTGAAAGTGCTTGATATAAATTGTGAGAATCAGCTGTACAGTTAGTATAAACTACAACTATTTGACCATAAACTGTGACATTTCTTTTTCGGAAATGAAGACCTAAAAGAAGTTCCAAATGGTTGGTACTGAAACGATATCATAACAATTACTGATGACATCAGTAAATTAAATCTCGTACTTTGAAATAAATTAGATATAAAAAGATTACTGGAGTTGTAATAACTTTATACGAGTACGTTGATTACAGGGACACAATTCAGTGTAGACATTCATTAAATGTGACTTGTCGCCACAACATCAGAAATAACGTTTCAGTTCACAAAAAGACATTACATAGCATGAAAAGCATTTCTAATAGACAAAACAATGTTTATATAAAATCGGTGTCCTCTGAATGTTTCATACATAGTCAATCGATCGATCAGTTTGACTCTGCAGCTTTCCTTTAAAAATATATTGCCAACAAAGTTCTTCAAAATCAAGGTATATTATTTCAACGATTTTATAGCAAAAAGATTTATTCTTCTGAATATTTATAGCTTACACACAGTCCAAACATTCTTGACAATGCATACCTTTTATTTTCATTTGTTTCTCTTCCACAAAAAAACATACGTCATTTCTTAGTAGTTTACCAATTGATATCATTCATGGTTAACTTAGTATGTAAGGGAAAAAATAAACAATTTACGCAGATCAGTTTTGAGTCTGCAAAAGTTGTTCTACGCATAAATGAAAGCAAAAAAATGAAAGCAATATCTTGGGATTACATCCTGGGCAGCTTCAATAATAAGAATTTTTTTGAAGATTTTTTTGCCTTCTTTTCTAAATATGTTAAACATTTAAACTTATTTTTAACTTTTATTAATACAATTTTTATGGAATCTCGTTTGAAATTTAGCAATTATATCTGGGGATAGGATAAGATTCTGCATAAAATGGCGGATTACTCTTCATGTTGCACTTTTTCCCTAGACTATCGCCACTCAGATCATGCAGCAGAACTGACACCTTCATATATTCTAAGTACGACAAAGTTTTCTTGTTTTATTATTTTATATTTAGAAAAAGTATTTTTTCCTAGAAATTACAAATACTTAATCTGAACACTGATGAGAATGCGTATGCAGTCGCCAAAGAAACTGGAAACAGAGATAAAAATAGATACTGCAATATCCTTCCAGGTACGTACCTGCTCTTTCAGAAACTTAAATAGTTAAGAAAATTAACTTTAGAGAATGGATATTTGGACCTTATTAAATGAGTATTTTTGTTTTGTTCTCCAAGCTATCGCATCCACTTTCAAATCAGAATATTATTCAATAGATTGTATGCTTTTATATTGTAGCACTATTGTAACACTATTGTAAGACTATTGTAACACGCAAAGGATCTCAAAACCGAACGAATCAAACAACAACTGCACGAGTCCGACTTAAGGTCACTGATTACTGTTTTGATCGACGGCTAGACAATAGTCGCTGTCAACAGAAGGATTTTAAACTACCACAAATAACTTCCTTAAATCAACAGACAACCACACATTTACGAGACCCTAACTTCATACTTGCATGTATTTATTGCTGTACATTAGTATGACCCATCAGTAAGTGTATCCAAGCCATAAATGGTTACTTCACTTCATGTACCACAAAACATGACCATACAAACAATATATCTAATTATTTCGATTTCCTATCTCAATGTACAGTGTTATGAATATTGTATTTTATGTCGTATTCTCTTAGCAACTAGCTAAACACTTTTCTTATCTTCCCGACACCAACTATATATCTAATTATTTCGATTTGCTATCTCAGTGCTACCGTACAGTGTTGTGAATATTGTATATTATGCCGTATTCTCTTACCAACTAGCTAAACACTTTCTCATCTTCCCAACACCAACTATCCATAATCAAACATAAAAATCTTTAAAGTCTAACAAATACATAATCATCATCATCATCATCATCATCATCATCATCATCATCATCATCATCAACAACAACAACAACAACAAAAATATGAACAATTTCGTAATCCATGAGGTCTTGTGGCACCACAGAATAATTTCACCACCAATTCTTTCCACTTTTCTCTGTTCTCCACTGCTTTTTTGGAAATCTCCAAATCCCAAGTCATCCACTTTTTAATGTTTCTTCTCTCCTGCTTTTATGCCTGCCACTTCTTCCGTGCCCTCTCGCTGTGTCTTGCAAGATTGGTTTCGTCAGCCCAGATCATCACGAGACATGATCGTACCACTTCAGTTTGCATTTGTTCACAGTGGACAGGAGGTCGTCGTAGAAACCGTATGCTAGTTGGAGTTTTTTGTGTACCTCATTATTGGTTACATGGTCAAAGTATGAGATGCTCAAGATCATTTCTAACGTTGAATTCTGCCTTGTTGATCTGCTGTAAACGTTAATACTTCACAAGCATATGGAATAGTGATATGACAATAGAGCGTGTTGTTCGGGCAATCATTGAAAGTTACTCTGGTTTGAAGTCCTCATCCATGATAACTGGTATATGAAGCTTTTGATTGTTTCCAGTTTTAGTCTACTGACCTATATTTCTGCACTGATGCCGTTGGTGTTGTTTATCATCAGTCTAGTTAGTCTGGATATTATGGCGCAAATCTCCATACCATATGTTGTGGAGGCTGTGTCGAGGCCTTCAGTCAAGACGGCCAGTTTTTGTTCGTTTCCTGCCAAGGCACAAAAAAGGCCAAGAACAGAGGCGTAAAATGTCAAAAGTAGGTACCCAAGGCTTGTTGCAATATCTCTGTTTTTCGCCAATTATGAAAAGGAATTATTATTTATTTTCAATTGCTTTTGTTTTCCATTTTCAATTCGTATTATAACAGCTCTTTATCTGTTACTTTCTCTTCGTCCTTCCGTGATACTAATATTATCAATGGACCTACAGTTTCTGTCAAACCTTATAAAAACTTTTCTTGGGACCCCTTTTTTATAAAAAGTATTTTCAGTAATATTAGTTCATTAATATTTTACTCCGATGCACACGTTATGTTCTGATTTGTGGAATGCACAATTCCTCACTTGTTATATTATATTATATTATATTATAGTATATTATATTATATTATATTATATTATATTATATTATATTATATTATATTATATTATATTATATTATATTATATTATATTATATTATATTATATTATATTATATTATATTATATTATATTATATTATATTATATTATATTATCTTGCGTTGCGTTATGTTATATTATATTATATTATATTATATTATATTATATTATATTATATTATATTATATTATATTATATTATATTATATTATATTATATTATATTATATTATATTATATTATATTATATTATATTATATTATATTATATTATATTATATTATATTATCGTATATTATATTATAGTATAGTATAGTATATTATAGTATATTATATTATATTATATTATATTAAGCAGCAGGGAGGGTGAATCCTACAAATTTTTGCGACAAAATCGATTAAAGCCTCAGAATGCCAAATGGAACCTTCCTACGAAATCTCATATTTTAACCAAAAAAAAATTAAAGACCCCATTTTACAAATGGAGCCTTAGCAATTTTGTCGCAAATACATTGTCATAACCACCCACAAATTGCTGCCATCTACGTCGCAAATATGTTGTCATCACACCCTCCCTGCTGCTGATTAATACAAATTATTTAACCAAATATTTGATCAAGTCCAATACGATATCGTGACCGAGTGTCGTGTAAATTTATTGTTATAAATCCATATGGGACTGACTGAGCATGACCAAAATAATTTTTAAATCCATTGAAGTCCATATCGGAACACCATGTCTGCCAAATATTTCGTAGCGTATGTGTATCAACGCCGTTGAATACAGCAAGAATATTGCAGTTATCGCGAATCACTTTTGGAATTTGAGTATATCGTTGAGTGACATATATCACGTCAGTGTTTTTATGCCTACCTCGGGAAAATACTCTAGCAGGGTTCTTTTGATTATCTAACATTACATCATCGTACACTACAAGATTGTTTATGTCTCCATCGAGGTCATCTACGCATGGTGCATCATCAATATCTGTTATAAAATCAATTACACTTTCACCTTTAATTTCTGATGCATTTTCATTATAATCTTTTAGCACTTCATAGCACCGTTGATCATCTACGGATGGGGCAACTAAATATAATTTATCCCACTTCATAAATCGCATTATCAAATTAAGCAGCAATTGTGTTTTGCCTGATCCAGATGGTCCGATTATAATGGCACGGACAGAATTCGGAAGCGCTGCGTGGTGTTTTACCGGTTCTCTTCTTTTAGTCGCTGAAAAATCAATTATATTCATAACGCTATATATAAATTATGGATCTATATTGTGTTAAGTGTAAACAGCGTACTGATACAACCGATCAGACAACCATTACAACTAAAAACAATAGACTAGCGCTTACTGGTAAGTGTGTAACATGTGGTACAAAAAAATTTCGATTTTTAAAAAAAAGCAACTCGGAGGTGATATTGCCGCAAAACTTGGAAAACTCCCCGGAACCCCATGGGCAAAATACCCTGGAGAAAAACACCTTCCAGGATATAGCTACTGTGGTCCCGGAACGAGATTAGATATCAGACTTGATGATCAAAATCAGCCCCGGCCTGGTGAGTATCCGATAAATGCTATTGATAAGGCATGTCATGCTCATGATGTTGCATATAAAAGCAATAATTTGCAACAAAGACATCTCGCGGATGTAAAATTAATTCATGCGTTAAATGCTATTCCCGATAAATCCTTCAAAGAAAAATTGGCTTCATGGTTGGTCAAATCAGCTATGAAAGGCAAATTGGTGTTAGGTGCTGGTAATTAAAAATACCAGTGTTTTTTATAGTATGGAATCTTTTTATTATTCTCCGAAAGGATACTGGAGGGGTAAAGCAGCAATTAGTAAACTCGCTAACGCTGCAAAAGTGAAAAAATCCACTGCAAAAGATTGGTTATCCAAACAAGCTATATGGCAAATTTATCTACCACCGCCTAAACAAATTAATTATTCTCATTTTGATGTTACCGTACCCAATGAAGTTCATCAGGCTGATTTATTGTTTTTACCACATGACCATGGTTACAAATACGCGCTAACTGTAGTTGATATTGCGAGTCGATTTAAACAAGCAGAACCATTGAAAACAAAGTCAGCTTCTGAAGTCGCTTCTGCATTTGAAAGGATTTATAGACGAGGTCCTCTAAGATGGCCAAATCTATTACAAGTTGATCCTGGCAAAGCGTTTCAAGGTGCTGTTCTATCAACAATGAAAACTCATAGTGTTACAATACGACGGGGACATACTGCGCTACATCGTGATCAGGCAATTGTAGAACGATTTAATCGAACTCTTGCAGAACGGTTATTTGGATATCAATATGCAAAAGAATTCATCCAAGAAAAACGATCTCGTGAATGGGTCCAAAGGTTACCGAGTGTAGTTGCAGCGTTAAATAACGAGATTACTCGAACTATTAATATGAAACCAAATATTGCAATAAAAAAAGAATATATTCCCGAACAACCACAGCGGGTTAGCACTCAGCCACTTCTCGGTGATGTTACTGTGAGATATTTATACGAACCAGGAGAGCTTGAAGGCGGTAAAAGAAGAGCTACTGATCCTATATGGAGTGTTACTACGCATAAAATTTCAACCATAACGCGATCAACTGGTAGACCTCCAATCTACAGATTGGATTCAACTGCACCTCAGCGTGGTTTTACACGCGAACAACTACAAGTCATTCCGGACGATACTCAATTACCGCCACATGGTCTTAACTAGCTCCGTTACGTCTATTACACTCAAGACAGGTCAACATCACATTGTTTCTGACATGACCAAGACTGTTATTTTTTCTGTCTACGGTGAATTGTCGAGGGTCTTTATCCGAATACTGCCAGTGCATTATACAATTGCAACTGGCGCAGTGATTATTCTGTTGTTCTTTTAATGCGATTATTACTTCAGCATCAATATCAAATTCTCGTTGTTTTTTTTTTGTCCTGCTGTTTGTAACCAGAGAGTTTTTTTATTAATGATGCTAATATCAGTGTTATCATCGTTTGCATTAAAATCATCATCGAAAACAATCCTTCGTAGTTGATTTATTCGTCGTACTCTGGACACTGCGAGATAGACTAAATTTGACCATTCAATGCGATTATCAACTATCCAAACAATTGTATCTGTGATGGTCAATCCTTGTGACGAGTGTATTGTTGTTACATAACCAAGCGTCCATGGTGATTTATCAGCGCATAATGCATCTTCTACAGCATTGATATCAACTAGCACAATATCATTTAACACTAGAATCTGTTTCTCCGTCTGGCCTGGAATTTCAACTTCAATATTCTGCTTTCGTGTATCCAATGGTCTATAACACAACGGTACTGGAAACGTTGGAAATTTTTTCTTGTGTAGCTCAAACAACTTTTTCTGAAGTGCGTCTCTGACTATCTTTCTACTTGCTACTACAAAATCATTTGGTCTCCATGTTTCCCAAAAATCATTCATAGGCGTTTCAGAAATTATTTCACGCGCTACTTCACATTGAATTCTATCGGGTTGTAATCAAATTAGTTTTTTAAACTCACGTAACTGCTCATCGAGTGCTCTATAGTCAGTATCAATTTCTTCGTAATAATCAACAAATCCTTTTAACCAATTATGTGGACTTCTACCAACAAATGGTGGTGGTTGACCATGATCGCCGCACAATATAACTTTTGTATTATTTTGCAATAACCAATCAAGAAACATTTTTAATACATCTTCTGAAACAGTACATGCTTCATCCCAAATAATAACCGCTGGAATAAATTTCTCACCCATTCGCTCAGGAGTCCAAGCATCGCCCTTGTATCGAAAAAAACTATGATACGTGCAAGCTTCAACATTTCGTTGCTTGATCTCTCTCGCTAGTCTATGAGTTGGTGTGAGTACAATCATGGACGTTCTCTCTCGATATAATTCTATCGCACGTGTTGTCTTTCCAGATCCACCACAACCGTTTAAATAAACTGTTTTATATCTACAAATTGGATCTGATATCGGTGGTGCTTTAGACATAGAAAATCCTTCGGATTTTTCACTGATAGAATTATCGTTCTTCAGGTAACTGCTTTTAATCTCAAGGTCTGCTGATTCAGAATAATCGCGTTGTATTTCATGTTTAATTCGCCATGTTCCCCAAGTCTCTTCGCTATTAGTAAATTTAGTTATCTCTTTGATATATTTTTTATCGACATACATTGAATCAATTGCAACTCTGACTGCTATACTAGGAAATCTATTTATCATTGCAAATAAATTGATAGATGCATAACCCAGCATAGAAGCTCTCAAATGTAGATATGCAGAGCTTTCTCCATCACTGTAAGTAACAATTCTACCTAACTTTGTTTGATTGGACAAGAAGGCTGTTTTACAATTTGCGTATCTATTTTTCTCTACTGCATCTTTAATAACGAAGTCGTATTCGGCATCATCTATAATCAATCGTGAGGATTGTCTTTTAAAGTTGAATTTTTTTCCACCTTGTGTAAATTTACCGATTATTCTTCGGCCGAGATCCTTTGCTTCATTATTTCGTTGATTAAATATCTTTTTTGACCATTCAATGATATACTCCTCGTCAGCATCAATATGTTTTCTAGACTTATCGATTATACTATCAAGACATTCTGGTTCTGGTAACCAGACATTGGTTTGTTTTTTATATGAGATAATCGCTTCGCTGACAATCAACGAAACTAACATTTTACAATCAATCATATATCGCAATAACACTATTGGTAACCACATCCTTTCAGCCATGTGTCTACCAATCCAAACATAACAACACGGATGAAGTCCTTCAGCGAATTCAAATGATACTACGCAAGCAAAACCGGTCAAATCAAAATCAAGCAGTGGTCCATTAATAGCAACGCGAGTCATTTCATGTGTGGGATGTCCAAACCGTTTAAAATACTCACCAGCGAATCCATATCCTAGAAAACTTCCTGGATAACAGGCAACGATATCAACTGATATCATACTTTCACGATTGTATTTAACGTTCCATAGACCGCCA
Organism: Potamilus streckersoni; assembly: GCA_016746295.1. NCBI lineage: Eukaryota > Metazoa > Mollusca > Bivalvia > Unionida > Unionidae > Potamilus > Potamilus streckersoni. The sequence continues at coordinate 911,203 of JAEAOA010000671.1, read as the reverse complement.
TGATAATATTCCAAACAGCTGGATTGAACATCTTGTAAAAACTCTTTTCGTGTTGGTTTCCAATTATTTTTATTTCTTGCAAAATGAGCTGCAACCGATGGAATTGTAAAACAATTTGTAAGTAACTGTTCGTAATCTTCGGATTTTTCATTAAAAACGCTAGCGTTTTCACTGAGACTTATTGCTAGATTTTTCATCCTATTATGTAGACTTTCAGTACGATATAATTCACCGTTAGGTTTCACAAATTGATTGAATTGACATTCTTCATCTTCAAAACTATGAAGTAGCCATACTGATACAGGGTCGTTTTTACACAAACTAGCAATAGCATCGAATAATCTTTCTTCAGTGAGAATGCCATCCTTGGTGAATTCTTCTGGGATATACTTCACTGTTCTGTCTCGCGGGAATATTGTAACCGCGGATGTCCATGCGTGCTTGTTATGATCAATAATTTTGATTGGAGCTCCGTTTTTATTGTATTTCGATTCGTCTAATACTTCGCCAGTTATCGTTAAAACGGTTATCGGAAATCTCAACGACTTTTCCAATCTAGCTATATCGGAAATAGTTGCTCCGTTCTCTTTCACTGTTAGCTCCCATTGATCTATTTTTTTATGTCTTAGATCGGTTAATTTATTCCCACGGAGTGCATTTGTAAAGTGTTCTAAGACTCGTTGTGCCACACAGTTGAGTGGCTTTTCCACTGACGTTGACTGTTCCATTGGTGCTAGTTTTCCAATGTCAGGGTTATTTAACGGATACATCCCATAAACGATTGCTGTTTCTGGATACGCTTTTTCATAGTATGGTTTATCAATTCCAGTTAACAGCCCTGGTCTGGAATCACGGCTAACAATGACTGTTGTCCTATCTTTGAGAATTGGTTCAAACTTGTCTCTTATAACCCATTCGCCCGATTCTAAATTGATAATGAATTTCACTCTGAGAAAATACCGTTTATTGCCAAGTTGTGATAGTATCATAGCTGCTGTTTCATCATTCATTCTAGCATCAACAACACCATCAATTTTAAATGTTGACCAGGTGTGTGATGCGCCGTCCTGTTTAAACTCTTGAACACAATCTCGTATTTTTCTAATCAGACTTCTATTATTTATTCTCTCTTTTGGTACGTCTTCGAGAGTTCTATCAAGATTGAATTTAATATTTTTCCAAGGCTTGATTGCCGATAATCTCTTGAATTCTTCATTCATATAAATAAGACAAGTATTTAAATAGAAAAGTTTGTTTATATATAATGAATCACTGCAAATGGCTTATGATTGGATCAGTAACCCCATGCAATAAATCTTGTAGAGGTGAATTCTGTGGATATCACTTACAGAGTGTCAGAAATAATTCGACAGGCCCGTCCACATGCATAAAATGTGGGGTGGGTGTGAGAGGAAAATCACAATTATGTATCAATTGTGGAGGTAAGCGGTTTAGAGAATTGAAACGTTATTATGATAAACGAATAAAAAACGCTATCATTGACCCTAACCATGACTCTGTCAAAGACAAAATCATAAAAACCCCTCAAGACTACATTAATAGATTTATAATTAAAGCAAATGATGAATTAGACAAATAGTATTATTATATATAAATGGAGCAAGAATTCAGACCACATCCAATACTTGTTAATTATGAAATATCTCGTAATGGTGTTGTTAGACACTGTAGACTGAAAAAACCAATTGGTTTTTTTAATAATCAGGGATACTTGAAATTTACTGCTGGAGGAAAGGGATATCTCTGTCATAGGGCAGTCTTTGAGTGTTATATGGGACCGATTAAAGATGGCTGTGTTATTGATCACGTTGATTTTAATATTCAAAATAATTTTCTTGAAAATTTACAATGTATTTCTCAAAGAGAGAATACAAAAAGAGGAAAGACAGGGAAATACTCAAAACGACGCAGGGGAGTTAAATCATTTGATACAACGACGAATGAACAAAGAGTTTTTCATTCAATGAATGCTGCGGGAAAATATTTTGGAATATGTATTCCTTCAGTACAAAGAGTTGCTGAAGGGATTTATCAAACAGCTATCTCAAAGAAAAATGGACATAGAATAAAGTTTTCCTATTTACAAGATAACTCTCAATAGTGAGTTATGCTATTTTAGTCATTTTTGCATGATTTTACCATTCAGATCAATTACCACAGGGCAAAACACTAAAAACGTTTCGCGCGTTAATATCATTGTGTACATATTTTTTTTCAATATTTATTCGCAATATCCACTTATATATGCATTAAAAGAGTAAATGACAATAACTGGAACAGCCGGAACAGCCACATAGTAAATATAGTTATTGTACCGAAACGCGCGCGTGTAACACAAGACACTGGGTCAAGGTTCTATTAATAGATTTTTTTAAAATCCCAATTACAAGGACAGCGTTAACAGCGCTGTTTAGATTTTGTATGAAAATGAAATTACTTTGTAATTACAAATTAAAATAGATTGTATGTGAGGTTAAGGTAGTAAAATGCGCTACATGTAGTTTAGTTTTTTTAGTGTGGCTACATGTAATAAAATTCAGAAAAATATCATTCTCGATTCAAGAAATAGCAGGTCCTGAATTGACAGGGATCCCATGACAGAGTTATCTCGTCATGTAATCCATTATTACTACGATTATTTAATCGTAATATTATAGAAATTAGTAAAAAAAATTGCTATTATTTAACAGTTGTATTTCTTGTTTTAATGTTTTATTTAAATATTTAGCTTCCATTGAAATTACTACACAATATTCATTATGAAATGCTAGAAAAATAAATACACACCTACACATTGACACTGCAGTATTAGTCACCTTATATATAATATGAGCTGTAATAAGTTTGGGGCTTTAAAACGAAGCCCAATTTACCAATCAAACCTCCCACGCCATTGACATGGTGTGGTTGAATTTTTTCAACTGCAACCAGGGTTAATTTCTTGGGTTGCTTTTGATTGGTAGATTGGGTGTAGGTCCGCCCCGTCGTTTCATGTTTGTATCGTCCTGTACTGTCCCTATCATACCATCCTATGATTTCATTGTATATATAACCATCCTATCATTTCATTGTATATATAACCATCCTATATAATCGCATTGTATATATATCATCCTATATGTAATGTACTGTCCCTAGTATATATATAATCGCATTGTAAATATTCATTCATTGTAAATCCTATATAATCGCATTGTAAATATTCATTCATTGTAAATCCTATATAATCGCATTGTAAATATTCATTCATTGTAAATCTTATATAATCGCATTGTAAATATTCATTCATTGTAAATATTCATTCATTGTAAATATTCATTCATTGTATATCCTATATAATCGCATTGTATATATGTAATGTACTGTCCCCCCCACAACATATCTTCCGGAAGACCTAATATAGCATTTGTTACGTTAGAGCTTCCAATTGGGAGATCTATGTTTGTGGTCCTTGGGCTTATATAATGCGAAGGCACTAAATGAGTTCCAAGAATGTGCTGTCCCCCCTCTGGGCCTCTTTGACGTCGTTTGGCGTGAAAGTGGTTTCCAAATGAGGCTTTATGTTATATGTTCAATGTTTGTAAAGAAATCACTTGGATTTCACGTCTAATGCCCATATAACCCGCCCTTGAACTCGATTGGGGAGTTAGGGTATTGTATAAGTCTTTAATGTATGTGCCCTTTCTTGCCTCGGAACTCGAATGAGGAAGAGACAGGCATTGTATATGTTTTTGTTTTTTTTTTTTGTATATAAAAATATTTTAAAGATACAAATACATTAGTAATAATATTCAATAAATGGAATTTCAAGATATTACATCTATCATCACAGAAATATCAAATTTAAGAAATCAAGGAATCGTACTTTCTGAATTTTTGAATGAAGACAGACTTTTGAATGAATTTGAACAAATTGATATACAATTGAAACGTGGAAGATATGTTCTACCTAAAATGTATTCACTGATAAAAAGAATCCAAAAAGCGGTTAATGCTTCTTTGTATAACAATGATATTAATTTATTCATTCGGCTATTTAGTATAGTTGAAGCAATTAGAAAGAAACTCGGGGAACAGTACCAAGTTCGGTCAGAGATTGCTTTGAAAGTGAAATCTATAAGACGTTTGATTGATGCAAGCATTGAAACCGACAATTGAAAAAACGTTAGCATTTCCAATAATGACATCAGAAGCATTAACTACCAGACTAGCCCGTGAGAGGTTAGCATTACTGAAAAAGTTTATACCAATTCGAGATAACGTGCGAGATAAACTACAACTTAGACAGCAAGCGCAGACTGACTTTTCTATTGGAAGCGAACAACTTTTTGCCCCTGTAACTAAAGCCACTAAAGATATGAAACTTGCAACAGAACGTGCTATATACGGCGACATCCCTAAAGAGGGAGCAGTACCTATTATTGATGTATTAGGAAAGATTGCTACAGAAACTGAAAAAACTCACGAGGGAATAAAACAGCTTTCAGGTGAGTTACAAACTCAGCGAGAAATACAACAAATGGGTAATATTGATACTGATGATGATCCCGTTAAAAAAAGCGTTCCTTTTAACGAGAAATTCACTGATGAAGCTATAGAAGAAATCAAACAATTTCAATTGCTGAAACCTGAAGACTATGTGTTATTTGGTAAATTCGCTGCCGAACGTTATTATAACAGAGGAGAATTTTTAAAAGACGAGTATAGAAAAAGCACAATAAAACGAGATCAATGGGTGGATTGGTTATTTAAAATTAATCAAGAAATCACCGGCAATTTAAATAAGGGTGACTTGAATTACCTAGCTTTTCAAATGAGAGTTAATAAGTATAGTTTAGATCAACAACAACAACAACAAAGTCGAGGTCGAGGTCGAGGCCGAGGACGAGGTCGAGGTCGAGGTCGAAGTCGAGGTCGAGGTCGAGGTCGACAATCTCCAGAAATTCAAAACGTTTCCGAACCAGCTCCAGAAATTCAAAACGTTTCCGAACCAGCTCTAGAAATTCAAAACGTTTCCGAATCAGAAAGTACTTCAGGAGAGGGTTATGGAAGTTCTCATCATGATTCTCATATGTGTCCTAGTAATATCATTAATGATATATCACGACTTGAGGTTCTTATGGGAGGTAAGCGAGCTGGGAATAACTCAGTCGAAATAACTAATGAAGCATTTGATATTTGCAGACGATTATTCCAAGGTGGGATAATTGATATTCATACGTATCGAGAACTCTTGGATGAGTTAATGGACGGAATTCCAGGGGAATTTAGTGGTTATTATAGCGATTGAAATTTCTAATTGCTTGCATTTAGAAATTACAAAGTCATTTCAAATAAGATGATAGTACACTATAATCACAATAAACCAACAAACGTGTATGTAGTAAACTCAAGATTGCCCGTTTATAAGGCATACTATGGAGACGGCCTTGGAAATACCATAGCGGGTTTATTCACAAGAATAGCCCCAAAAGTAGCACCAATTGCTAAACAATTAGCGATGAAAGCCATTGATGTTATTCGTAATAAGGGAATTAACGCTGTTGGAGATCTTGCAGGAACGGCCTTTTCTACCGCAAAGAATAGAATAACGTCATTGGTGAAATCTAGATTCGGACGAAAACCACCACAAATAGTTTCAACACCGCTACCTTCAACAACAATGATGCCTGCAAATGTCAGTAAAGTGATAAATAACGCAGTGGAACAAAAACTAGCATCATTAGCAATGACTTCACCAGATAGTAGTAATATTGCAAGTATGATAGCGGGAAGCGGTCTTGGAGGAAATAGTAAAAATGTCAGACGAAAAAGAAAATGATAGCATTACTACATTTAGAAAAACGATAACGTTTTAGTATAAATGGCATTTTAAAAAATTGCTGATCCAGCGTTTGATATGGCAGCACCGGTGAATAAAGATGATTCTAAAATTAACTATCAGTAGTATGCCTATCCTGCAAGAGAGCCTAATCAACGGGGGAGAGTTGAACTTCAAGTTCAAGATACAAGTAGATACTTTTTGCCGTGTGAGGCATTTATTGAAGTAGAAGGAGAGCTTGTAACAAATGTTGCAGCTGATACGCCATATGGGGATAACCCAAATATCCGAGTTGGTTTCGTAAATAATGGCATTATGGCGCTATTTAACAGTGCAAGATATATCATTGATGGAAAAGAAATTGAATCAATAGAACAAAATATTGATATTGCAACAACAATAATCGGACTTGCGAGATATTCTGATGATTATACAAGGTCGGCTGGTCCGTCTATGATGTTTGCTAAGGATACTTCTGATCATCCGAACCATTATCAATTTATTAAAGTATGAACTGCGCAAGCTACTGCAGAAGCTGATCAACAACTTGTAAATCATCCAGACCGTGAAATTAGACCAGGCGCTGAATTCGACATTTTAAAAAAGGTCAATGATGATTTCAATTTAGGATTTGCAACAAGAAAAGGAGCATTAAAAGGACAACATCGACGGTTTTCATGTGCAATTCCGTTACATCACATATTCGGATTCTGTAGAAATGTCAGAAAAGTCATCTATGGAGCAAAGCATACAGTCGTGTTAGTGCGAAAGGAGAATGACAATGATGCAATTTGGCGTGCTAATGGTGTTGATGATGGTAAAGTCATTTTAAATAAATTGGTTCTATGGATACCCGTCTTGACACCAGCAGTTACAATAGAGCAAGAATTACTATCGTTTATGGACACAGGTGGAAAATCATTGCTAAGTTGGCTAACAACAACGACTGATACGAAGCAGGATAATGTAAATGGCACATTTACATGGCACTTAGCATCAAAACAAGGTGTTTCAGCTCCACGTCATATCTTTATAGCGTTACAGGATGCAAATCGAGTGGGTCGACAATTATCTAGTCATATGATATTTGATCAATTAGGAGTAAGTGAAGTTTCGTTGAGAATAAACGGACAACAAGAGCCAGCAGAGATTGTACAGCTTAATTATGAAAACAACAACATAGCACGTGTATATCATAGAATATTGTCGTATATGGGTCGTGATCAAAATGTTGATACTGGTTTGCAAATATCGCAAATTGATTTTGAAAAACACTATCCGATTTATTACTTTTCATTGGAACATCTTGACATGATGAGACAATCTGTTGTTGATATATACTTCCAAGCTCGGGTACAACGCCCTGCTGGTATAGCCGATTATAGAGCAGTTGCTGTCATTCTCAGTGATAAATCAATGTTGTTAGAAGGAGTTGGCGGACGAATGAGACTTATTGATGCACCAGTGGAAAACATGTAATGTTTTCAAAAATCATTTGATTTTCCAAACATGTAGTTAGGATTTTCACAATAAGATCAATTGAAAGTGTAAATTACATTTAGAATAGAATGACATATAGTATTGTTAATGTCCAGTTGACTGATGGGCAGGTCAAGAAATTGAAATCAAAGTCAGCTAAAGAATGTGGAACCACAATAACGCTGAAACCCACTCAAATGTCCGGTGGTGCACATAAATTATCATTGACAGATCGTCAAATAAAACATTTCAATGATGCGCTAAAGAACAAACGAGGAGTTCAAATTGATTTTTCGAAAGCAGCAATCGCCAGTATGATAAAATCAGGTGGTATATTCCCGCTGTTAGCTGCTATTCCAGCATTGATTGCAGCGGCTGCCCCAGCGGTTGCGAAGGCAGCAGCGTTAGGAGCCGTTGGTACTGCTGCAGGAATGGCCCTGAAAAAAGCTACTGGGAAAGGCTATAAAAAAAAGGAAAGGGTCTAAGACTACCAGGAACCCCATACAATTGGTACAAGGGCACGGGCCTAAGAATACCAGGAACGGCTTATTAGTGGAAAAATCCCTAGGATTTTCACCAATGTCCAATTTTGATTTAATTGATGCTGTAAAATCATTATCAATAAAAAACTTTAGAGGAGTTTTCATGAGAGATCAATTACCGTCAAAACCAATGAAAAATGAAACGGGTATTATCAATCTTGATAACAGCAGCGGAAAAGGAACCCATTGGGTCGCATATGCAATTGATCCACGTGGAATTGTCTATTTTGATTCATATGGATTAGCTCCACCAAAAGAATTCATGCGATATGTATCCACAATAACAAAGTCATCTCCAATTTTTTATTCCACGCTACCAACACAACAGTTAAATGATCCACCGATATGCGGTCGTGAAGTATTAAATGTCCTTGCAGAGATATCTAAATTTCCAAGGAAACCACCACAAGTTGTTGTTAATTAATATACTAGCAGGCAATGGCAAAAATGATAGCGTTATGATTTAGAAAAACGTAGCGTTTTTGTATAATGATTGGTATTTGGGGACGACCTTTATCAGAATCAAAAAAAAACAGAAACCGATAGTAAATTAGCTGTGAAAAGTGTAAAAAAAATAATCGAAGATGAAATCGCCGAGACATTAAATTTGTCAAGTGTAGATCCTGGGGAAATAGTTGTATTTCAAGATCGCCAGGGCAAATTGAAATCTAGTAATGTTTCATTGGATGATGTCTTAATACGAAGACGTGACGTCGTTGAAGATACAATAGTGTTATATTCAAATGATGGAAAACTCAAACCAGGTGTATTTGTTTCTACAATCACAGATGCATTAAAAAATTTAAATGAAGAACTTGAAAAAACATATAACAACATATACTTCCCTTCGTAGAAATATTATCAATAAATTTTTTGGAACACCAGCGGTAACCTCTCCATCTCTCGCTGAAATTAAATCCAATTTTGATGAAATTAAATCCAATATTAAAAATATTAATGATGCTGGATTTAGTATTATTAGAGATAACATTAATAATATTAAAAAATCTATCGAGGATATTACAAAATTTAAAACAGACAATCTTCCGCTACTTGAAAGAATAAAGATTCCTCATGAGAGGAATATCATAAATATGTTATACACAGTTCTCTCTGGATCATTAGATTGGGAACCTAAAAAGAATACAATAACTCTCACTGTGTCAAAGAAGGGTATTTATCGATTAACAATAGTGTCACTGAATCAGTTTAATATATCATCATCGACTTCATATGGATACAACAACGTGATTTCAACGACTATTGACCTGGATGAATACAAACGGTTTACAATAACAAGCACTGATCCTAATTTAAATAAGACATCATTTGTATGGTACATGGAGTTTGTAGCTGATCTAAATTAGAATTTTTAACAATTAGAAACCACTTGAGATTTTAAAATAATATGATTCCGTCATCGCAATATCGCTATGATACCGTCAAAGAATTCTTAACAAAACTAAAAACACTCATTGATGAATATGAAATAAAAATTAAAAAGTATCGCAGGAGAATTACCGTAATTGATGTTACAGTATACTCGGTATCTGGTATAATGGCCGGTGCTGGTATTATACTATCTTCAGTAACAATGGTAGCTCCGATTGCTGTCCCAATTGCTATTTCCGCGGTGACAACATTTGCTGGAATTGCAAATGCTATTACTAAAAAAATATCATCGTGTTCTCAAGAAAAACTTAACGATTATATAGTAAAACATCAAGCAGTATCTAACGGTTACTCACAATTATCCTCGTTGATGTCATCATCGATTGATGATACGATAATTACCGAAGACGAATTCTCCGCGATGATACGTATTTATGATACTACGATTAAAAACGCTAGCGTTTTTTCATCTATTGCAAAATTAGACATTGTAAATAATAATAATAATGTCGCAAGAGATTCAACTACTTCAGCGGATAGCAGAAAATACCACTCCGCGGAAAACAAGCATGATATCAATATCGTCAACAAACCCTAAATTCAGTGTGAATTTTCCTTCACCTGTTTCAGTAAAGGAAATCGCGTTGGCAAAATTACGAGTGTATCATAGTTGGCCTAATATCAGATCGGTTCCATTTGGCGGTCAGAGACCTAATAATTCCCTGGTATTTGCATATAGGAATAAAAAAGATGACACTCCAGATTGGAACGTTGTTTCAATACCAACTGGGTCCTATCAAATTGAGCAAATTAATAATGAATTACAACGTAGAATAAAATCCATTACTAAAAAAGAATCAAAAATTGCGATAACAGTTCATGAACCAACACTATCATCTACAATTGAAATAAGCTCCCCTGGGTATGTTGTAGATATTTATAACAGTTCAATAAGAACAGTATTAGGATGGCCCGAAGATCCACCTAGAAGTGCTGGTAATTCCACGCCCGAGCCTGTAAAATCTGATTACGTCACTGATGAAATAGGACCTGAAAATCCATCAGAAGGATATAAAACCCTCCTCGATATAAACTTTACAAAAAGATATCGATATAAGAATCAATATGGTAAAAATGAGTGGGTTTATCCATTTTATAATGATTATATCCCACAGGAAGGTGAAATTCTGGAAATACATGAAACAGCCCCATCCTATTCAGATATTGAATCCCATATCTTCGAAAAAATGAATCAGGACTTTAAATTGTTATTACCGTCGTTAAGATCCGGTCTTCTCACACAAGCTGAGTTTACTAGTGTAGTCTCCGCGGGTAATAAAATCATCGATGACATGGAAATATTTAATTCGAGGATTACTAATCTCTTCACTGATGAAAATAACCCAATTTCAAGAACTTACTCCGCCCGAAATTATAAAAAAAATATAAATGAAAATCCAAATTATAAACTTTCAGGATATAATCGCACCTGAACTAAAAAATCAACTCAGAACTGCCATCAACGAAGGATTTAATAAAATTTATCAATCATGGAAAGATAGCCAGCCGAAGCCTATTATCCTCACTCATAATAATTCTCCCGACGGCGACGGTAGACATATCGCACCGAACAATGTGGATATTTCATCAGTGATCGCACTTAATTTAACGTGTGATGTAATCGAAGGAAGTTATCAAATTAATATGGAACAATCAAATCAAGCCCGACAAGGTTACATTCTTTATTCATTTGCACCAACAGCACCCCCCGGATTTTTAATTGTTGAAAATCCGACTAATCCAGCCTATATGCAATGTCAAAATGATTTACTAACTAGAATTAATTTTACACTCACCGATCAGTCAAATAATTTGATTGATCTACGTGGTGAAGTATTATCGATTAGTCTGTTTGTGAAAAGCTAACAAATAATTTGGTTAAATAATTTGTATTAATCAGCAGCAGGGAGGGTGAAATGACAACATATTTGCGACGTAGATGGCAGCAATTTGAGGGTGGTTATGACAATGTATTTGCGACAAAATTGCTAAGGCTCCATTTGTAAAATGGGGTCTTTAATTTTTTTTTTGGTTAAAATATGAGATTTCGTAGGAAGGTTCCATTTGGCATTCTGAGGCTTTAATCGATTTTGTCGCAAAAATTTGTAGGGTTCACCCTCCCTGCTTATTATATTTTTTACCAGACGAAAACTACCGCCCCTACTTGTCAACCCATGTGATTGGAAGAAATGGTTACATCAACGCCGTTTTCTTGCCAGTAAGTACATTTGCAAAGTCGCCCGAAGCAATCTATGTGCCAATTTCACAAATGACCAAAATAAGTTAATTACATCCAAATCTAATGACAAGTAACAGTTAATGTGTAACAGAATCATATAGTCGCAATTTGCAGTCTCGAGTTATCATAATCATTTAATTCAAAATATTTCCTGCATCTAAATAAAAATCAAACAAAATATTTGTCATGGACAATAAAAATTCACAACTTTCTTTGTTTTTAAATATTCAACGTAGCTTTTAACTAATGTAACAATGATAACCATAGACTTTACTAAGATAACAATTATACGTATTTCAATCGTGATGTTCCTGTTCATCAAATAGTTATTGGCTGGTACTGTTAGAAGTACAAAATATACAGACAGACAAACATATACAATGCAATGTTCGTGTTTAAACACTCAGTCCTGCAATGCATCATGCTTATTCAATTGAGGAAAAAAGGTAGTACCATTGTGTCGTCAAAATCAAATTGGTCTTAAAATCATACATGATGTGACGACATTTTAGTGTCAGTAAAATTATCGAGCGTGAAATTCGTTTCACAAATGATAAACTGTTAGAAGTTCGTATATAAATACCTTCGGTGCATTATTTCAGGCCTACAAGGAAAACGATGCTTTCATCATTACCCAGACCCCTCTGGAGAATACCATTGTTGATTTCTGGAGAATGGTGTACCAGTATGACGTCAGCTCTATTGTGATGCTTAACACTCTGTCACAGATGAAGGTGGGATTTAGTATACTAAAAATTTAAAATCTTAAGTAATTAATCCACATGGATAATTTTATAACTACAAAAAAGAAACGTTTTGTCCATGTAATGAACAAGTTTGATGTTGAATAGTAAATAATAAGAGAAGTTCAGTTTGATATAGTATCCATTGAAATTGTGGAAATCCGAATTGCTTGTCAGCCATTTATTATATATGTTATATACATATATATTATATTACTCCAGTCAATTTTTGTTTGTGTTAGTCACACTCGATGTTTGTCTATTCTGAGTAATCTATCCTGGTTCTCGATGAAGTTTGTCTAGTCCGTGTAATGTATGCTGGTTCTCAATAAAGATTTCAATCCACATGTACTCGACCTTTAATCAAATCAATTCATTGATCAAGTCAAAGTTCGTCTCTTTTCAATCAGCGATAATACAACGTACAAGGATAATTGTACTGTTCTCGCGATATTAACGTGTACCATTTAACATTTGTTGTATCTGGCTTCACTTCGAATGTTCGTTAAATAATGTTGCCTTTTGGGTTAAAAAAATATCAAATTTTCGTATAAAGAAAATGTATTCCTTTCATTTGTGACAAACTCGGATGCTTGTATTAAATGTTATTTCCATCTCTATTGGTACATGACACATATTTCAGGTTCCATGTTTAGTTCTAGTGTCCGTCAGTTTACGTAGGCTTACTGTCATGATTGGTACGTCGTCCGTCAATAATCATTTGCAAATTTTTACAAGTTATTTGAACAAAACAAAACTTTTATAGAGTTTTGCCTCCATGGTAATTTAAGTTTTAGAAACTATGTCGAGCAGCTATTAGATATAGCCGCCGCTCTTTAAATAAAAAACAAAAATGACATATTCTCAATAATTGCTCATACAAATTTTACGTAATTCTATAAAATGTGTCTGTAAGCGAGAGTTCTTTCGAGATATCGCACACACGCATATATATGTGTGTGTGTGTGTGAGCGCGTGTGTGTGTATGTGTGTGCGTGCATGCGTGCGTGCGAGCGTGCGTGTGTGTGTGTTGACCCCAATGCCGCTCAAGTTGGTATTTGTAATGCTTATATTCACCACTATATACTGATCCAATTACTGTAAATGTAACAAATCAATGTTTCTTCGCAGAACACTTTCAATAGGTTTAATTACGACAAGAACAAAATTACTTTTAAGAATTTATTCAGTAAAATCGCCTGACAAACTTGGAGCAAATTTAGACCGTTTTAATTTTCGTAAATTAGAAGTCTATTTAATTTATTTAAAAGATGTCTGTTTAATTTCGTATAATGGTGGTCTATTTAATAATTTTATCTGAGGTCGTTTTAATTCGTATAATGGAGGTCTTTTTAATTCATATAATGGAGGCCTTTTCAATTCGTGTAATGGAGGTCTTTTCATTTCGTATAATGAAGGTCATTTTAACTCGTGTAATGGAGGTCGTATTAACATAATAGACTGTTACCAGTACTGCAAACAAACAAAAAATAAATCAATGATTACTCTATAATAAATGGACTTAAAAAGTTTACCAAACATCAGGGACATCGACATGCCAGTAAAAATATTTTAAGTTCAAATCACATTACTGGTTGTTGCGGCCTGTAATAGCCCTTGATCTCAGAACTATTAAAACGCTGTTATGAATACGAATGAATTGGATTTAATAACAGTTAGATTTCGCTTTCAGTCCGCTGTCAGTAACATAATATACCTCGACCATATTCGGAAATTTTGTCATTCTGATAATTTTGCATTTTTACAAATCTATCTTTCCATTGGAATAATTAAAACAAGTAAGTAACACATTTTGCAGGACAATGAGCGATACTGGCCTCAAAAGGGAAAGGTTTTCAGTTGTCCACCGTTCGAAATTCACCTGGAGTCTGAGGAAACGTTTGGCTGTTGCGAAGTTTCTAAACTCATCTTGACTTATAAAGAAGAGGTAATATTTTTATTGTATCCTAGTGAAACAATTTCTGGCGTTACGACTCATCTCTCAAACTCTCTATCACAGTTAAATACGCATTACATGGGAAAGTATACAGGGCGAAAAGAGTGATTCGTGTGTGTGGGTCTGGGTGTGGGGGTCGGGGTGTCTGTGTGTGTCTGTGTGTGTGTCTGTGTGTGCGTGTGTGTGTGTCTGTGTGTGTGTGTGTTTAACAGCCGGTTACCTAAATTGTGTGATAAAACAGAAAGGGAGTTAACATATTGCTAAAATGTGTATACGTTTACATTTAAAAGATCGTGCTGCTGAATATCCTGAAATAAGTATGTATCATAGACAGCGTTTGACGTTAAGTAAAGGCGGTTGTTTTGCGTCTCTGTTTCCTTTCCGTGCAAAACTTTATACGTTAAAATAGGCTGATATAAATTTCATATATTTTCATATGTTCCCCACGGACTGAGACGTTAATCTGTTATCCGTTCACAGCAGGGACTAACAAAGTGTACAGCAAAACAAACACTTTTATACCCCTTGCAGACACGATTGTCTCTAGAATTATACTAGATTTATTTTTCCAAACTGTATGATAATTAGTACACAGTATGCTTTTTTTTCTCGCACTTGTTATTTTTTAAAAGGAGGTTGGACGTTTTCGGAAACTGAATGCCTGAGCGGTTGAGACTTGGTATACCATTATTTCTCCTTGGACTCATCACTCGAACAAGCAGACCAATAAGCTAATCGCTCTGTACATTTACACAAGAAGTGTAGAAGATTATTTTTTAAGTGATACACAACCTTACATGTACTCCACTAGTTACACAATCAAATGACACTTATTGAAATTAGTATTTATTATCATTTTGTTTTTAAAAAATTCAAACTGCATGCCACGTATAGTATGTATTAGGATATAAATGTTAATGAAAATTGCAGTGTCAACAACATAATGAATACGAAAAAAGTCAGAATAAATTCAAAATCGGATTTTAAAAAAATCTAATAAATTCTAGACCAAAAGTCTAATGTCACACATTAGACTCACTAGTTAGAGTTTACTTGCTAACAAAAACAAAAATATCATATGTAAATACAGTTTCATCTACCATTTTAGCAACGAAATGTCCGGCTGTCAAGAGCAAGCTATTGGGCTGAAGATGAACGAGTTCCAAAGTTTCCCGTACATGTATTGGAACACGTTGAGCTCGTGCAGGACTGGCAGACAGAATCAGCAGGGCAAAATCCCATTGTAGTACATTGCATGTAGGTTCATTTGTGTAAACTGTACTTTTTACTGCATTGATTTTCTTTTCTTTTTTAATTACTTTCTAATTATGGGCAATTAATCGATCAATTTTAAATCGATCTTGACGTTTATACTCAGCATGAAAAGAGTCAAAAGTAAGTAAAGACGGAAAGATTTGATCTTAGCCATTCTAGTGACGTTATGATAGACAGATATTTCAATATTCGATTTTCATATTTGTAGCATATAATTTTCAGTTTTAAAGCTCCAGACACTACGAAAGACAATTAATACAGATTTGTTCGCTCTTATCTTTGAGAAAAAATCGATATGTCGTCCGTATGGTACTGTCGATGCTGCTTATTTATATCAGAAAAATAAATAGATCAGAGAGGTATATTTTTAATACCGGATTATTTTCTTCTTTCAAATGAGAAACAAGCACATACGAATGAAAATGTGAAAAAAAAATGCTTCTAAATTATTGTTCAAGGCTTGTTTGACATGTTTATAAAATTATTGACAGGAATGGTGCTGAACGAAGTGGACTGTTCTGCGTCATAGCTGCTGTACTGGAAAGAACCAAGATAGAACAAGACGTAGCTATAGAACAGATCGTCAGACAATTACGCCACCGGAGATCTCAGATAATCCCAGATTTGGTAGGTTTTGGAACTGGTAATTCAAAAAAGTATCATGCACTTTGAATTTGTAGTAGTAGTAGTAGTAGTAGTAGTAGTAATAGTAGCAGTAGTTGTTGTTGTTGTTGCTGCTGCTGCTGTTGTTGTTGTATTGGAAAGAGACCTAAATTCCCATACGAATCGTTGTGATTATGGTTCGACTAATGTTACATCAGGACGCAGAGGCATAGCATGGACATATAGCACCCACGGCAAGCGTCTACGGCAAGAACTAAAATGCGCCCCAAAGCCCCCATTAAAGCTTTGAAAGTATAAAAAAAAAAACTTTGTTCTGCTCACTGATTTTGCACCCCACCCCCATTCAAGTGGCGCCCACTAAACATTTGATGCCTTGCCACACACTCGCTACGCCTCTGTAAGGAAGGTAACACTTGTAATTAAGTTAATAATATGGGCGCTGACCTTTCGCCTTTTTAATGTTTTTAGTTGGTATTTGTTTCCTTTGTAAGATCTTTAAATCAGAAGACAGTTGTAAAAGTAAAACAATAAATAAATACAAATTTTTATAATAATTAATGCTCGTACAAAAATGTTTTAAAACTCTATTTCTCTCCATTCAAGTACCGGTATAAGCAATATGTTATATTCCGTGTGCTTATTTCATCTCTTTTTTTAAAAAATAATGCTGAATAAGCAAGTTAATATATGTTTGGGCATGACTTAAAGTGAAAAGAAAACCTAAGTGATGAGTTTTTAAATATTGTGATTTTATAGTATACATATATGAAGCACTTTTCTATTTTGTATACTATAGTGATTTTTAAAACTCATTATTCTGCTTCAGATAGATGTCTATGATTGTAATGTTCATTGCGTACCTTGTACACCACAAAATGTATCATAACATGATGTGTTCAAAGAATACTAATTCAGATATAATCATGTCTCAATAATAAATCAACACACAGTTGAATTATCCAACTTTTTTCTATTTACAGGAACAGTTTAGATTCTGTCACGAAGCTGTGCTGGTCTACCTAAACCAATACGAAACATATGCCAACTTCTAAGCATGCCAACTTCTAACCATGCCAACTTCTAACCATATCAACTTCTAACCTCTAACCATGCCAACTTCTAACCATATCAACTTCTAACCATGCTAACTTCTAACCATGATAACGTCTAGCCATGCCAACTTCTACAAAGTTTACAACTGTGCATGATCATTATAAATCTTAAAGAAATTAATATTGTGTGTCTCTCTGGGAAATTTAAATATTTGTCAACAAATTTATCATTGACTATTTATTAAAATAAATTTAAAAATCAATATCTGGCATATATTAAAATTAACAGAAGGATAAAAATTACACTTCTCATTTCTGTGGATACATTTGCACAAGTTAACACAGACTATAGATATATTCGGTATTCAGGTTCAAACATAATTAACAATGGAGAACCCATCTGTAATGGAGGCCAGCTGAGAAGTCTCAGCACATATTATTCCATTCTCCTTTCTTTATCATGTTAGCTTCATTTAATGGTTTATTTTTGCTCAATTTCACAAGAAGTGATTTGTTTTAAATTTAAGAAATGCATTGCAGTAAGACAGACTAAATAATGCTTTCAAAAGAGACTAATACAACTGTGTCCAGTGGTAGCAATTGGTGTCCTGCAAACATCCTGAGTGACATTGGAAATAAGAAATCCTTTCTTTAATATATTGCTTGCAATTTATATGTGACCAACTAATTTTAATCAGTCTTGCATTATTTGCAGTCCACCTTGCAAAATAAAGATATAATTGCAATTGCTGCAATTAAAAAAGTTTAACCAAAATTACAAATATTCTATGTTCTTCAGAGGTATCAGACTTTTCATTTTCGGGATTGTTATATATGGAGAAATGTAAATTTATATGTATATTTATATTTTATTTTTCTATTTCAATGCATTATTGTTTGTATTTCTTTACTGTTGTAATTTTTTATTATGATTATTCTGACTCCGGCCAATGATGGACGATCAATATTTAAGTATTTACGTTTGAGATGCTTATTCACCCACCTTTTTTTACTCCATAGTACCATATCGAAATTTACATGCCTTTTTATCAAGAAAAACAAACAAAATATTCCAACTTTAAAGATATCTAAAATGCCTGTTTTATTATATCCTTGGTGATGAACGACACAATGTGATGTTTGAAAAAGGCCAAAATATTAAAGATACATTACAAGATTTTCATCTCCATACCGTCTATACGAGAGTACTAGTGTTATCCAACTAAAAACTGCATAGACCCAGATCTTCTGTCGCATTTTGTGTTGGTAGATCGGGTTCTGTGCAGTTGTTTTTTTAACTTATTTTTATAACAAACAACATAATGGAATATTGCATGATGTCATCTGGAGTTGGAACAGACTTATGCACGAGTTATGATGGTACATGGATCAACTAGGATTTGTTCGATCTTAAACACCTCCGTGCTTTCTTTGATTGGACAACAATTTTATTTTCATCCTTACTTTCTTTCTGTTTTTACATTTATATGGTTCCTACTAATTAAAACATGATTTAAATGGGAATGTCGGAAGAATAATTCAAATCAATATTTTTGTATCATAACCAAGAAATATATCAGTTTTCTCAAGCAACCAGTACATTTCTCATTCATTAGTGCCGCCAAAGATTAAAACCTAAAACTGAAAGTATACAATGTGATTAATAGACTATATACATATCAATGTGGATTATTAACATTCGAAGATACTGAAAAGTCCTCAGCATCCAATTTAAATTATATGAAATTATTTGTTTTAAGCTTCAAAACACAAATTTCCCACGTTTGTGTTAATGAATCTTAATAAAAAAGTTAGAAGGCCATTTATTCATTCAATATTTACATATTTATTTTCCTCACATGTATTTCTTACATATTATAAGTTTCCAATTTTTTAATCGAACCTGTTACACCAAAGACTGACACACATTATGAATTTGAGTATTTCCTGGAATCCACATTTTCGTTCTTAAGCAAAACTATTTTTTAAAATGTTTGCTTGTTAACTTTAACATCATAAATATTCATTAGAAAATTTCCTTTGCTTTTCAACACTATCGTCATTACTAATCAGTAGAAAAGTTTTATTATTTTAATATTTTAAATTCTGAATGATAGCAATATATTGATGTAGTGAGAAGAAAGCATCTGAAAGCAATTGTCTTTCCTGGAAATCTTCACTGGCAAATTCTTTGTAATCGTATTTGATACCTATTCTTGTCACATGTATTATTCGAACAAAGCTTCTGTTTTATATACTGAAATATAACCTTAAATGTAAATTTATAATGAAAAGGAGATCTGCTTTTATTATTTATTAAATTAGCTGAACTCATTATTTTGTTTGCTATATTTCTTTATCCATTTTGAAAAGTTCTTCTGACCAGTCAACAGTTTCTTATATGATTGTATACAAATGTTTCCAAAAGTGGTTTTAAAAAAATTGATTCTAAAATGCCTAATTAAGGCCTGTATTAAATAGCATGCATGTTATAAATTATACGGATAACACTTTTCCAAACTTTTTAATTTTCTATTACACTATGAGCTAACTGGGTGCTCTCCTGAACACAAAATGGACCAATGTGGTATCCCCAAATAGATAGATCAATGTGGTGTCCCTCACATACTCATTGAACCAATTGGATGTCCCCATATATACTATGGACCAATGGGTTATCCCCAAGATAAACTATGAACCAGTGGGCTGTTCACCAAAACTAATTCTGATACAAAGTCTAATTGACAGTCTTTTGCATTTTGTTAACCTTGAAAGGGTTCTATACTCAGTGAAATACACGGAGCACTGCAAAAAGAATAGTTATATCCGTTTATGTCTCACCTACATAAAATGAAGATATGATATGGACCAATGCAAGTTTTTATATCTAAATTCCCATTTATATACAGCCTATACTACACTTTGTTTCCATGACAATATAAAACTAATGAATGCAGAAAGTTTTAACTATAAAAAGCCACCTTGTTCCAACTTACTTGATGCGTGTACCACGTTTATGTGAATAGTTTATGAATTATGTTTCAGAAATTGAAAATACCATTATTTATGGACAGAATCAAGACAGAAACAGCATGATATAATAAAAGCTATCAATAATGTAATCTCTAAACTTTGCCTATAGTGTGTGCAGTTTCATATTTTTGAGATTATAATATCTGAACATATCACTTTATGTAATTCTGATCGGTCAAACTAAGCCCATGACATTATTGTGCAGTATTCTCTTTATTGATTGGCTATGATCAAGGGAAAACTTTTTTAACCCCACCGTCTGGAATGTTTTGTTGTCAATGAACATTTTGGCTGCCATTTTGATTCACAAAAGGAATTGGTTGGATATGGACTTGTCTGTCTGAATATGGCCAATTTACCACTGCAGGGTAACATATCATAACAAGAAAAATGGCTAAACCCCAAGACAAGAACAACAACAACAAGTAAAACAAAGGCTATTGCTCAGTATCATAGCAGATTTGTAAGTTGGGGCAGTGAATCTGAAACATCAAATCCACCCTATATACAAACATGGTTTAAATGTTAACTTACAGAAGTAAATAAACACATATCTGTTCACAGAATAATATGGTTATAAACTGATCTCCAAACTGACAGAAGTTTATCCAACAACTGTATATTTACATGGTAAATATGTGATGCAATTCTGACTAAAAATGAAATTTGTTTACATTTTCCGTAGTCTGCTGTTCCAAGTCAACTACTGCAAATATCTGGTTACAAATACATTACAGTAAATATGGAAATTGCTGCATCCAGATAACCTCTTTCAAATTAATATTGCAACAATGTAATGTTTAGATGTGAAAGTGACATATTAGTTAACATAAACATGGGCCGTCTACTGCATTCTTACTAGTACTGCATCAAGGAATCTGACATCACGAGCATTGGTAATTTGGTGAAAAATTATTTTGTTTGTGTAAAATGTCCTGTTTATTTGTAAGAACACTTGCTTTTTGACCTATAGTTTGTAAGAAAAGTAACAATCTACATTTAAATGTTAATGCTAGTTCAACTTTAAATGGGATTATTTTTACACACAACAAATGAAAGTGCAACATCTGTCAGAAATAACGAAATTTGTTCTACTATCTAAATATTTTCCACTGAAATAAAAACTATGTGATAAAAAGATCCTTTAATGGATAATGATTTAATACATGTATTAAATTTACGAAACTGGTTAAATAATGTCCAGCTTTTGCTCACCAAGGCTCGCAAACACTTGACATTATTCAAGTCGTTTCATGAATTCAATATAAAATCATTACCCATTTGAGATCCTCTATATCTCCCACCTCCATCATATTACATACCAGAAGGGTATCAAAGATATAGTTGCTGATGTACCCACATTGTCAAAATGTTTACTATGAGAAGGAATGATTTGTAATATTTGATATAAACAAAGTTGGTATTTACAAAGTTTAAGGTGAAGTGATAGGCTTCTCAAGTCTGCTCCAGATATAAAAGTGTGAATGGTGCATGAATGATGAAAAAAAAACAAAAGTATTGATTGATTAACAAATTAACAAAAACATTAATAATACTGGTATTTTTTTAAAATCAATTTTGTAAAAGGTTCATGATAAAAACGATCAAATTAATTTGTACCTTTTGCCAAAAAAGTTAACAAAAAGCAGCTTTTACTAAATGTGATGTACTTAATTCTGATTTGCAAGTACAATATATTTTCACTGCTCTATTTGAGATACATATAATATGTAATCTGCTGCAATAATCTGAATAATGACCAACAAATCTTTGACCATGTAACCTTTTGAATACCATATTATTGGGATGCATCTTCCTTATTGTTAAGGTTATATGCCAATTAAATAAACAGAAGAATAAAAGTCTGGCGACTATATTTTGAACCCACAATCAAAGCTGTGTTCTAAAACATGCAACCTTGACCCCAGCAGCAGGGGGGGGTGAACCCTACAAATTTTTGCGACGAAATCGATTAAAGCCTCAGAATGCCCAATAGAGCCTTCCTACGAAATCTCATATTTCAACCAAAAAAAAATAAAGACCCCATTTTACAAATGGAGCCTTAGCGATTTTGTCGTAAATATGTTGTCATAACCACCCTCAAATTGCTGCCAATAATTGCTATCATTGTTGTCATAGCCCTCCCTGCTGCTGGAAGGATTTCAGGGTTAATACAAATGATTTAACCGAATATTTGATCAAGTCCAATAAAATATCGTGACCGAGGGTCGTGTAAATTTATTGTTATAAATCCATGTGGGACTGACTGAGCATGACTAAAGTAATTTTTGAATCCATTGAAGTCCATATCGGAACACCATGTCTGCCAAATATTTCGTAGCGTATGTGTATCAACGCCGTTGAATACAGCAAGAATATTGCAGTTATCGCGAATCACTTTTGGAATCTGAGTGTAGCGTTGAGTGACATATATCACGTCAGTGTTTTTGTGCCTACCTCGTGAAAATATTCTAGCAGGGTTCTTTTGATTATCTAACATCACATCATCGTACACTACAAGATTGTTTATGTCTCCATCGAGGTCATCTACGCTAGGCGCATCATCAATATCTGTTATAAAGTCGATTACACTTTCACCTTTAATTTCTGATGCATTCTCACTATAATCTTTTAGCACTTCATAGCACCGTTGATCATCTACGGATGGAGCAACTAAATATAATTTATCCCACTTCATAAATCGCATTATCAAATTAAGCAGCAATTGTGTTTTACCCGATCCAGATGGTCCGATTATAATGGCACGGACAGAATTCGGAAGCGCTGCGTGGTGTTTCACCGGTTCTCTTCTTTTAGTTGCTGAAAAATCAATTATATTCATAACGCTATATATAAATTATGGATCTATATTATGTTAAATGTAAAAAGCATACTAGTACAAATGATGCGACGACGATTACAACTAAAAATAACAGATCGGCACTTACTGGTAAGTGTGTAACATGTGGTACAAAAAAAAATTCGATTTATTTCTTTTAAAAAAGCGACACGGAGGTGATATCGCAGCCAAATTGGGAAAACTCCCCGGAACCCCATGGGCAAAATACCCTGGAGAAAAACAAATTCCAGGATATAGCTACTGCGGTCCCGGAACGAGATTAGATCTCAGACTTGATGATCAAAATCAGCCCCGGCCTGGTGAGTATCCGATAAATGCTATTGATAAGGCATGTCATGCTCGTGATGTTGCATACAAAAGCAATAATTTGCAACAAAGACATCTCGCGGATGTAAAATTAATTCATGCCGTAAATGCTATTCCCGATAAATCCTTCAAAGAAAAATTGGCTTCATGGTTGGTCAAATCAGCTATGAAAGGCAAATTGGTGTTAGGTGCTGGTAATTGCAAACACTAGTGTTTTTATAGTATGAAATCTATTTATTATTCTCCAAAAGGATACTGGAGGGGTGAAGCAGCAATCAATAAACTCGATAACGCTGCAAAAGTGAAAAAGTCCACTGCAGAAGATTGGTTATCCAAACAAGCTATATGGCAAATTTATCTACCACCGCCTAAACAAATTAATTATTCTCATTTTGATGTTACCGTACCCAATGAAGTTCATCAGGCTGATTTATTGTTTTTACCACATGACCATGGTTACAAATACGCGCTATCTGTAGTTGATATTGCGAGTCGATTTAAACAAGCAGAACCATTGAAAACAAAGTCAGCTTCTGAAGTCGCTTCTGCATTTGAAAGGATTTATCGACGAGGTCCTCTAAGATGACTAAATCTATTACAAGTTGATCCTGGCAAAGAGTTTCAAGGTGCTGTTCTATCAACAATGAAAACTCATAATGTTACAATACGACGGAGACATACTGCGTTGCATCGTGATCAGGCAATTGTAGAACGATTTAATCGAACTCTTGCAGAACGGTTACTTGGATATCAACATGCAAGAGAATTCATCCAAGAAAAACGATCTCGTGAATGGGTCCAAAAGTTACCGAGTGTAGTTGCAGCGTTCAATAACGAGATTACTCGAACTATTAATATGAAACCAAATATTGCAATAAAAAAAAATATATACCCGAACAACCATAGCGGGTTAGCAATCAGTCACTTCTCGGTGATGTTACTGTGAGATATTTATACGAACCAGGAGAACTTGAAAGTGGTAAAAGAAGAGCTACTGATCCTATATGGAGTTCTACTACGCATAAAATTTCAACCATAACGCGATCAACTGGTAGACCTCCAATCTACAGATTGGATTCAACTGCACCTCAGCGTGGTTTTACACGCGAACAACTACAAGTCATTCCGGACAACACACAATTACCGCCACATGGTCTTAACTAGCTCCGTTACGTCTATTACACTCAAGACAGGTCAACATCACCTTGTTTCTGACATGACCAAGACTGTTATTTTTACTGTCTACGGTGAATTGTCGAGGGTCTTTATCCGAATACTGCCAGTGCATTATACAATTGCAACTGGCGCAGTGATTATTCTGTTGTTCTTTTAATGCGATAATTACTTCAGCATCAATATCAAATTCTCGTTGTTTTTTTTTTGTCCTGCTGTTTGTAACCAGAGAGTTTTTTTATTAATGATGCTAATATCAGTGCTATCATCGTTTGCATTAAAATCATCATCGAAAACAATCCTTCGTAGTTGATTTATTCGTCGTACTCTGGACACTGCGAGATAGACTAAATTTGACCATTCAATGCGATTATCAACTATCCAAACAATTGTATCCGTGATGGTCAATCCTTGTGACGAGTGTATTGTTGTTACATAACCAAGCGTCCATGGTGATTTATCAGCGCATAATGCATCTTCTACAGCATTGATATCAACTAGCACAATATCATTTAACACTAGAATCTGTTTCTCCGTCTGGCCTGGAATTTCAACTTCAATATTCTGCTTTCGTGTATCCGATGGTCTATAACACAACGGTACTGGAAACGTTGGGAATTTTCTCTTGTGTAGCTCAAACAACTTTTTCTGAAGTGCGTCTCTGACTATCTTTCTACTTGCTACTACAAAGTCATTTGGTCTCCATGTTTCCCAGAAATCATTCATAGGTGTTTCAGAAATTATTTCACGTGCTACTTCACATTGAATTCTATCGGGTTGTAATCTAATTAGTTTTTTTAAACTCACGTAACTGCTCATCGAATGCTCTATAGTCAGTAACAATTTCTTCGTAATAATCAACAAATCCTTTCAACCAATTATGTGGACTTCTACCAACAATTTGTGGTGGTTGACCATGATCGCCGCACAATATAACTTTTGTATTATTTTGCAATAACCAATCAAGAAACATTTTTAATACATCTTCTGAAACAGTACATGCTTCGTCCCAAATAATGACCGCAGGAATAAATTTCTCACCCATTCGCTCAGGAGTCCAAGCATCGCCCTTGTATCGAAAAAAACTATGATACGTGCAAGCTTCAACATTTCGTTGTTTTATCTCTCTCGCTAGTCTATGGGTTGGTGTGAGTACAATCATGGACGTTCTCTCTCGATATAATTCTATCACACGTGTTGTCTTTCCAGACCCACCACAACCGTTTAAATAAACTGTTTTATATCTACAAATTGGATCTGATATCGGTGGTGCTTTCGACATAGAAAATCCTTCGGATTTTTCACTGATAGAATTATCGTTTTTCAGGTAACTGCTTTTAATCTCAACGTCTGCTGATTTAGAATAATTGCATTGTATTTCACGTTTAATTCGCCATGTTCCCCAAGTCTCTTCGCTATTAGTAAATTTAGTTACCTCTTTGATATATTTTTTATCGACATACAATGAATCAATTGCAACTCTAACTGCTATCCTAGGAAATCTATTTATCATTGCAAATACATTGATAGATGCATAACCCAGCATAGAAGCTCTCAAATGTAGATATGCAGAGCTTTCTCCATCACTGTAAGTAACAATTCTACCTAACTTTGTTCTATTGGACAAGAAGGCTGTTTTACAATTTGCGTACCTATTTTTCTCTACTGCATCTTTAATAACGAAGTCGTATTCGGCATCATCTATAATCAATTGTGAGGATTGTCTTTTAAAGTTGAATTTTTTTCCACCTTGTGTAAATTTACCGATTATTCTTCTGCCGAGATCCTTTGCTTCACTATTTCGTTGATTAAATATCTTTGTTGACCATTCAATGATGTACTCCTCGTCAGCATCAATATGTTTTCTAGACTTATCGATTATACTATCAAGACATTCTGGTTCTGGTAACCAGACATTGGTTTGTTTTCGATATGAGATAATCGCTTCGCTGACAATCAACGAAACTAACATTTTACAATCAATCATATATCGCAATAACACTATTGGTAACCACATCCTTTCAGCCATGTGTCTACCAATCCAAACATAACAACATGGATGAAGTCCTTCAGCGAATTCAAATGATACTACGCGAGCAAAACCGGTCCAATCAAAATCAGGCAGTGGTCCATTAATAGCAACGCGAGTCATTTCATGTGTGGGATGTCCAAACCGTTTAAAATACTCACCAGCGAATCCATATCCTAGAAAACTTCCTGGATAACAGGCAACGATATCAACTGATATCATACTTTCACGATTGTACTTAACGTTCCATAGACCGCCATGATAATATTCCAGACAGCTGGATTGAACATCCTGTAAAAACTCTTTTGGTGTTGGTTTCCAATTATTTTTCTTTCTTGCAAAATGAGCTGCAACCGATGGAATTGTTAAACAATTTGTAAGTAACTGTTCGTAACCGTCGGATTTTCCATTAAAAACTCTAGCGTTTTCACTGAGACTTATTGCTAGATTTTTCATCCTATTATGTAGACTTTCAGTACGATATAATTCACCGTTAGGTCTCACAAATTGATTGAATTGACATTCTTCATCTTCAAAACTATGTAGTAGCCATACTGATACAGAGTCGTTTTTACACAAACTAGCTATAGCATCGAATAATCTTCCTTCAGTGAGAATACCATCCTTGGAGAATTCTTCTGGGATATACTTCACTGTTCTGTTTCGCGGGAATATTGTAACCGCGGATGTCCATGCGTGTTTGTTATGATCAATAATTTTGATTGGAGCTCCGTTTTTATTGTATTTCGATTCGTATAATACTTCGCCAGTTATTGTTGAAGCGGTTTTCGGAAATATCAGCGACTTTTCCAATCTAGCTATATCGGAAATAGTTACTCCGTTCTCTTTCACTGATAGCTCCCATTGATCTATTTTTTTACGTCTTAGATCGGTTTAATTTATTCCCACGGAGTGCATTGTAAAGTGTTCTATGATACGTTCTGCTACACAATTGAGTGGTTTTACCACTGACGTTGACTGTTTCATTGGTGCTAGTTTTCCAATGTCAGGTTTCTTATTTAACGGATACATCCCATAAACAATTGCTGTTTCAGGATACGCTTTTTTTTCATAGTATGGTCTATCAATTCCAGTTAACAGCCTTGGTCTGGAATCACGGCTAACAATGACTGTTGTGCTATCTTTGAGAATTGGATCAAATTTGTCCCGTATGATCCAATCGCCCGATTCTAAATTGATAATGAATTTCACTCTGAGAAAATACCTTTTATTGTCAAGTTGTGAAAGTATCATAGCTGCTGTTTCATCATTCATTCTAGCATCAACAACACCATCAATTTTAAATGTTGACCAGGTGTGTGATGCACCGTCCTGTTTAAACTCATGAACACAATCTCGTATTTTTCTAATCAGACTTCTATTATTTATTCTCTTTTTTGGTACGTCTTCGAGGGTTCTATCAAGATTGAATTTAATATTTTTATAAGGCTTGATTTTCGATAATCTCTTGAATTCTTCATTCATATAAATAAAGCAAACATTTAAATAGAAAATTTTGTTTATATATAATGAATCACAGCAAATGGCTTATGATTGGATCAGTAACCCCATGCAATAAATCATGTAGAGGTGAATTCTGTGGACATCACTTACAGAGCGTCAGAAATAATTCAACAGGCCCGTCCCCATGCATAAATTTTGGGGTGGGTGTGAGAGGAAAATCACAGTTATGTATCAATTGTGGAGGTAAGCGGTTTAGAGAATTGAAACGTTATTATGATAAACGAATAAAAAACGCTATCATTAAACCTAACCATGACTCTGTCAAAGAAAAAAACATAAAAAAAACCCTCAAGACTACATTAATAGATTTATAAATAAAGCAAATGATGAATTAGACAAATAGTATTATTGTATATAAATGGAGCAAGGATTCAGACTTCACCCAGAACTTGTTAATTATGAAATATCTCGTAAAGGTGTTGTTAGACACTGCAGACTAAAGAAACCTGTGGGATTTGTTAATAATCAGGGATATTTGTGTTTTACTGCTGGAGGAAAGATATATCTCTGTCATAGGGCAGTCTTTGAGTGTTATATGGGACCGATGAAAGATGGCTGTGTTATTGATCACAATGATTCTGATATTCAAAATAATTCTCTTGAAAATTTGCAATGCATTTCTCAAAGTGATAATACAAGAAAGGGAAAGACAGGGACTTGTAAGTCAGTTGGAAAGAAACCAGTACAGTCATTTGATACAGCGACGAATGAAAAAAGAATTTTTCAATCAATAAATGCTGCAGGGAAATATTTTGGAATATGTATGCCTTCAGTACGAAAAGTTGCTGAAGGGATTTATCAAACAGCTATCTCAAAGAAAAATGGACATAGAATAAAGTTTTCCTGTTTACAAGATAACTCTCAATAGTGAGTTTTAATTATAAATAAAAAATTTTATGTTATTTGATGCTAAATTAGCCAATTTTTGTGTAATTTTTGCATGATTTATGGTATTTTATTACAATTCAGACCAATTACCATAGGGTAAAGTAGTCGATTTTCTGTGTTATTTTCCATAGGGAAAAACGCTAAAAGCGTTTCGCGTTAATATCATTTTATAAGCTATTATGTACATATATTTTTTTCCAATACTTATTCGCAATAACCACGCATACATGTATTAAAAAAGTAAATGACAGTAGCTGGAACTGCCAAGGTCAGTAGCTGGAACAGTCACACAAACAGGTAGTAAATATGGTCGTTGTACCGGAACGCGCGCGTAAGACACTAGGTCAAGGTTCTATTAATAGATTTTTTAAAAATCCCAATTACGCACGTTAACAGCTGTTTAGATTTTGTATGAAAATGAAATTACTTTGTAATTACAAATTAAAATAGATTGTATGTGAGGTCAAAATAGTAAAGCACATTACATGTAATTTAGTTTTTTAGTGTGGTAGCAACATGTAATAAAGTTATCGATGACGCAGAAAAATATCATTCTCGAACCATTCAAGAAATAGCAGGTAATCCTGAATTGACAGGTCCCATGACAGAGTTATCTCGTCATGTAAATCCATTATTATTACGATTAAATAAGCACGTAATATTATAGAAATTAATAAAAATTTTGCTATTATTTAACAGTTGTATTCCTTTTTTTAATGTTTTATTTAAATATTTAGTTTCCATTGAAATTACTACACAATTTTCACTATGAAATGTCATTTATTAGGTATCTAGGGAAATAAATACACACTCATTTATCGACACTGGTCTTATTATCACTTTATATATAATATGAGCTGTATAAGCTTGGGGCTTTAAGCGAAGCCCAAATTTGCCAATCAAAACAACCCACGCCATTGTCATGGTTTGGTTGAATTTTCTCAACTGCAACCATGGTTAATTTCATGGGTTGCTTTTGATTGGTAGATTGGGTGTAATAAATCCGCCCCGTCGTTTCATGTTTGTATCGTCCTGTACTGTCCCTATCATCTCATTGTATATATATACCATCCTATCATCGCATTGTATATATATATATATATATATATATATATATATATATATATATATATATATATATATATATATATATATATATATATATATATATCATCCTATATAATCGCATTGTATATATATCATCCTATATGTAATGTACTGTCCCCCCCACAACATATCTTCTGGGAACTCTAATATAATCTTTATTACGTTAGAGCTTCCGCCGGAGATCTATGTTTGTGGCCCTTGGGCTTATTTGAATGCGAAGGCACTCAATGAGTTCCAAGAATGTGCTGTCCCCCCCCCCTCTGGGCCTCCTTGACGTCATTTGGCGCGAAAGATATCCAAATGAGGGCTTCATGTTATATGTTACATGTTGTGTGAAACCGCTTATGGTTTCTGAGTCTGATACCCATAAAGCCCGCCCTTGAACTCGATTGGGGGATTAGGGTATTGTATAAGTCTTTAATGTATGCTTGACCAAGCATTGTATATGTCCCTTTTATTGTATGTTGGATTGGGTATTAATAAAAATATGAAATAATATTTTAAAGATAAGAAAATACATTATTAATAATATTCAATAAATGGAATTTCAAGATATTACATCTATCATCACAGAAATATCAAATTTAAGAAATCAAGGAATCGTACTTTCTGAGTTTTTAAATGAAGACAGACTTTTGAATGAATTTGAACAAATTAATATACAATTGAAACATGGAAGATATGTCCTACCTAAAATGTATTCACTGATAAAAAAAAATCCATAATGCGGTTAATGTTTCTTTGTATAACAATGATATTAATTTATTAATTCGGCTATTTAGTATAGTTGAAGCAATTAGAAAGAAACTAGGGGAACAGTACCAAGTTCGGTCAGAGATTGCTTTGAAAGTGAAATCTATAAGATGTTTGATTGATGAGTCTTGAATTCAAGCATTGAAACCCACTGAAAATCCACAATTGAGAAAACGTTAACATTTCCAATAATGACATCAGAAGCATTAACTACCTGACTAGCCCGTGAGAGGTTAGCATTACCGAAAAAGTTAATACCAACTCGAGAGGACGTGCGAGATAAACTACAACTTAGACAGCAAGCGCAGACTGACTTTTCTATTGGGAGTGAACAGCTTTTTGCCCCTGTAACTAAAGCCACTAAAGATATGAAACTTGCAACAGAACGTGCTATATACGGCGACATCCCTAAAGAAGGAACACGAAAAGAAGTATTTATTATTGATGTACCGGGAAAGATTGCTACAAAAATTGAAAAAACTCAGGAGGGAATAAAACAGCTTTCAGGTGAGTTACAAACTCAGCGACAAATACAACAAATGGGTAATATTGATATTGATGATAACCCCGTTGAAGGTGCTAGTGATTCTATTGAAAAAGTTTCCACTAAAAAAGGTGTTCCTTTTAACGAGAAATTCACCGATGAAGCTATAGCAGAAATCAGACGAATTCAATTGCTGAAACCTGAAGACTATGTGTCATTTGGTGACTTCGCTATCAAAAGTTATTATAAAAGGGGGAATTTTTAAAAGACGAGTATAAAAAAACACAATAAAACGAGAGGATTGGGTGGATTGGATATATAAAATTAATAAAGAAATCACCGGCAATTTAAAAACGGATAGATTGGAGTACAGAGCTTTTAAAATGGGAGTTGATAGGTATGGTATACAACAACAACAACTAAAAGAACAACAACAACAACAACGAAAAGAACAACAACAAGGTCGAGGTCAAGGACGAGGTCGAGGACGACAATCTCCAGAAATTCAACCAGCAAGTGCTTTAGGAAAGGGTTATGGAAGTTCTCATCATAATTCTCATATATGTCCTAGTAATATCATTAATGATATATCACGACTTGAGGTTCTTATGGGAGGTAAGTGAGCTGGGAATAACTCAGTCGAAATAACTAATGAGGCATTTGATATTTGCAGACGATTATTCCAAGGGGGGGATAAATGATGTTCATACGTATCGAGAACTCTTAGATGAGTTAATGGACGGAATTCCAGGGGAATTTAGTGGTTATTATAGCGATTGAAATTTCTGAAATGCTTGCATGTAGAAATTACAAAGTAATTTTAAATAAGATGATAGTACACTATAATCACGATAAACCAACAAACGTGTATGTGGTAAACTCAAGATTGCCCGTCTATAGGGCATACTATGGAGACGGCCTTGGAAATACCATAGCGGGTTTATTAACTATCAGTATTATGCCTATCCTGCAAGAGAGCCTAATCAACGGGGGAGAGTTGAACTTCAAGTTCAAGATACAAGTAGATACTTTTTGCCGTGTGAGGCGTTTATTGAAGTAGAAGGAGAGCTTGTAACAAATGTTGCAGCTGATACACCATATTAGGATAACCCAAATATCCGAGTTGGTTTCGTAAATAATGGCATTATGGCGCTATTTAACAGTGCAAGATATATCATTGATGGAAAAGAAATTGAATCAATAGAACAAGATGTTGATATTGCAACAACAATAATCGGACTTGCGAGATATTCTGATGATTATACAAGGTCGGCTAGTCCGTCTATGATGTTTGCTAAGGATACTTCTGATCATGCTGACCATATTCAGTTTATTAAAATACGAACTGCGAGAGCTACTGCAGAAGCTGATCAACAACTCGCAGCTAATCTAGACCGTGAAGATAGACCAGCCGCTGAATTCGACATTTTAAAAAGGGTCAATGGTAATTTCAATCTAGGATTTGCAACACGAAATGCAGCATTGAAAGGACAGCATCGACGGTTTTCATGTGCAATTCTGTTACATCACATATTCGGATTCTGTAGAAATGTCAGAAAAGTCATCTATGGAGCAAAGCATACAGTCGTGTTAGTGCGAAAGGAGAATAACAATAATGCAATCTGGCGTGCTAATGGTGTTGATGATGGTAAAGTCATTTTAAATAAATTGGTTCTATGGATGTCCGTCTTGACTCCATCAGTCGCAATAGAGCAACAATTATTATCGTTTATGGTACAGGTGGAAAATCATTGCTAAGTTGGCTAACAACAACGACTGATACGAAGCAGGATAATGTAAATGGCAAATTTACATGGCACTTAGCATCAAAACAAGGTGTTTCAGCTCCACGTCATATCTTTATAGCGTTACAGGATGCAAATCGAGTGGGTCGTCAATTATCTAGTCATATGATATTTGATAAATTAGGAGTAAGTGAAGTTTTGTTGAGAATAAACGGACAACAAGAGCCAGCAGAGATTGTACAGCTTGATTATGAAAACAACAACGTAGCACGTGTATATCATAGAATATTGTCGTTTATGGGTCGTGATCAAAATGTTGATACTGGTTTGCAAATATCGCAAATTGATTTTGAAAAACACTATCCGATTTATTACTTTTCATTGGAACATCTTGACATGATGAGACAATCTGTTGTTGATATATACTTTCAAGCTCGGGTACAACGCCCTGGTGGTATAGCTGATTATAGAGCAGTTGCTGTCATTCTCAGTGATAAATCAATGTTGTTAGAAGGAGTTGGCGGACGAATGAGACTTATTGATGCACCAGTGGAAAACATGTAGTTATAAAATCCATAGGATTTTCACAATAATATCAATTGAAAGAGTTTCATTACGTTTTAGAATAGAATGACATATAGTATTGTTAATGTCCAGTTGACTGATGGGCAGGTCAAGAAATTGAAATCAAAGTCAGCTAAAGAATGTGGAACCACAATAACGCTGAAACCCACTCAAATGTCCGGTGGTGCGCATAAATTATCATTGACAGATCGTCAAATAAAACATTTCAATGATGCACTAAAGAACAAACGAGGAGTTCAAATTGATTTTTCGAAAGCAGCAATCGCCAGTATGATAAAATCAGGTGGTATATTCCCGCTGTTAGCTGCTATTCCAGCATTGATTGCAGCGGCTGCCCCAGCGGTTGCGAAGGCGGCAGCGTTAGGAGCCGTTGGTACTGCCGCAGGAATGGCCGTGAAAAAGGCTACTGGGAAAGGCTATAAAAAAGGGAAAGGGTCTAAGACTACCAGGAACCCCACACAATTGGTACAAGGAACGACTTATTAGTGGAAAAATCCCTTGGATTTTAACCAATGTCCAATTTTGATTTAATTGATGCTGTAAAATCGTTATCAATAAAAAAAAACTTTAGAGGAGTTTTCATGAGAGATCAATTACCGTCAAAACCAATGAAAAATTAAACGGGTATTATCAATCTTGATAACAGCAGCGGAGAAGGAACTCATTGCGTATGCAATTGATCCACGTGGAATTGTCTATTTTGATTCATATGGATTAGCTCCACCAAAAGAATTTATGCGATATGTATCTACAATAACAAAATCGTCGTTGGCTCCAATTTTTTATTCCACGCTACCAGCACAACGGTTAAATGATCCACCGATATGCGGTCGTGAAGTATTAAACGTCCTTGCAGAGATATCTAGATTTCCAAGGAAACCACCACAAGTTGTTGTTAATGAATATACCAGCGGACAATGGCAAAAACGATAGCGTTTTAACCATCGTGATTATTTACAATTAAAAATCTGATATGATTTAGAAAAACGTTAACGTTTTCGTATAATGATTGATATTTGGGGACGACCTCTATCAGAGTAAAAAAAAACAGAAACCGATGGTAAATTCGTTGTCGAAGATGTAAAAAAAAAATAATCGAAGATGAAATCGCCGAGACATTAAATTTGTCAAGTGTAGATCCTGGGGAAATAGTTGTATTTCAAGATCGCCAGGGCAAATTGAAATCTAGTAATGTTTCATTGGATGATATCTTAATACGAAGACGTGACCTCGTTGAAAATACAATAGCGTTATATTCAAACGATGGAAAACTCAAACCGGGGGTATTTGTTTCGACGATCACGGATAAACTAACAACAGTAGATAGCACAGCAAACGCGTTAAAATCACTCAATGATGAATATAAAAATCATAAAGCTGAATTCAATAAATTGTATGAATTACAAAAGTCAATCGTAGACAAAATCGACAAACAGATGCTAGAATTCCTTGGAAATCCACCAGTAACCACATCGAATATTGCAGAGATAAAAGCATCTATGTTGGAAATTGCAACATTTCAATCAAGATATGAAGAACACGTAAAACAGTTTTCAACATTTCGTAAAAACATTGTTGATAAATTTTTGGGAGGTCCACTTGATAAACTAGATATCAAACTTCCGGATATTAAAAAATCCATCGAAGAAATACCAGCGATTAATCGGCAATTGGAAGCAATTAACACGGATATTACAACGTTCAAAAAAATCTTCCGCTACTTGAAAAAATAAAGATTCTTCATGAGAGGAATATCATAAATATGGTATACACAGTTTTCTCTGGATCATTAGATTGGGAACCTAATAAGAATACAATAACTCTCACTGTGTCAAACCCGGGTATTTATCGATTAACAATAGTGTCACTGAACCAGTTTAATATATCATCATCGACTTCATATGGATACAACAACGTGATTTCAACGACTATTGACGTGGGTGAATACAAACGGCTTACAAAAAAAAGCACTGATCCTAATTTAAATAAGACATCATTTGTATGGTACATGCAGTTTGGAGCTGATCTGAATTAGAATTTTTAACAATTAAAAACCACTTGAGATTTTAAAATAATATGACTCCGTCATCGCAATATCGCTATGATACCGTCAAAGAGTTTTTAACGAAACTCAAAACACTCATTGATGAGTATGAAATAAAAATTAAAAAATATTGCAGGAGAATTACCGCGATTGATGTTATAGTATACTTGGTATCTGGTATAATGGCCGGTGCTGGTATTATACTATCTTCAGTAACAATGGTAGCTCCGATTGCTGTCCCAATTGCTATTTCCGCGGTGACAACATTTGCTGGAATTGCAAATGCTATTACTAAAAAAATATCATCGTGTTCTCAAGAGAAACTTAACGACTATATAGTAAAACATCAAACAGTATCTAACGGTTACTCACAATTGTCCTCGTTGATGTCACCATCGATTGATGATACGATAATTACCGAAGACGAGTTCTCCGCGATGATACGTATTTATGATACTGCGATTAAAAATGCTAGCATTTTTTCATCTATTGCAAAATTAGACATTGTAAATAATAATAATAATGTCGCAAGAGATTCAACTACTTCAGCGGATAGCATAAAATACCACTCCGCGGAAAACAAGCATGATATCAATATCGTCAACAACCCCTGAATTCAGTGTGAAGTTTCCTTCCCCTGTTTCAGTAAAGGAAATCGCGTTGGCAAAATTACGAGTGTATCATAGTTGGCCTAATATTAGATCGGTTCCATTTGGCGGTCAGAGACCTAATAATTCTCTGGTATTTGCGTATAGAAATAAAAAAGATGACACTCCAGACTGGAACGTTGTTTCAATACCAACTTTGTCCTATCAAATTGAGCAAATTAATAATGAACTACAACGTAAAATAAAATCTATTACTAGAAGGGAATCAAAAATCGCGATAACAGTTCATGAACCAACACTATCATCTACAATTGAAATAAGCTCTCCTGGGTATGTTGTAGATATTTATAACAGTTCAATAAGAACAGTATTAGGATGGCCCGAAGATCCACCTAGAAGTGCTAACACTTCCACGCCCGAGCCTGTAAAATCTGATTACGTCACTGATGAAATCGGACCTGAAAATCCATCAAAAACTTATAAAAAATTCGAGGATATAAACTTCACAAAGAGATATCGATATAAGGATCAATATGGTGAGGATGCGTGGATAATTCCACTTTTTAATGATTATATCCCACAGGAAGGTGAAATTTTGGAAACGCATGAAACAAGCCTAACACTCGTAGATATTGAAAATCACATCCTTGATAGAATGAATAATGATTTTTCGTTGCTATTACCCTCGTTAAGATCTGGCATTTTCACACAAGCTGACTTTACTAGTGTAGTCGCTGCAGGTAATAAAATCATCGATGATATGGAAATATTTAATTCGAGGATTATTAGTGTTTTTACCAATGAAACTTCACCCATTTCAAAAACCTTTTCCGCCAAAGAATATAAAAAAATAAAGGAAAATCCAAATTATAAACTACCGGGATATAACGTACCCGAGTTAAAGAAAAATCTCAGAACTGACATCGACGAAGGATTTAATAAAATTTATCAATCATGGAAAGATAGCCAGCCGAAGCCTATTATCCTCACTCATAATAATTCTCCCGACGGCGACGGTAGACATATCGCACCGAACAATGTGGACATTTCATCGGTGATCGCGCTTAATTTAACGTGTGATGTAATCGAAGGAAGCTATCAAATTAATCAAGCCCGACAGGGTACCAACAGCTCCTCCAGGATTTTAATTGTTGAGAATCCGACTAATCCAGTATATATGTAATGTCAAAATGATTTGCTAACTAGAATTAATTTTACACTCACCGATCAGTCAAATAATTTAATTGATCTACGTGGTTTAGTATTATCGATTAGTCTGTTTGTGAAAAGCTAACAAATATTCGGTTAAATCATTTGTATTAACCCTGAAATCCTTCCAGCAGCAGGGAGAGCTATGACAACAATGATAGCAATTATTGGCAGCAATTTGAGGGTGGTTATGACAACATATTTACGACAAAATCGCTAAGTCTCCATTTGTAAAATGGGGTCTTTATTTTTTTTTTTGGTTGAAATATGAGAGTTTGTAGGAAGGCTCCATTGGGCATTCTGAGGATTTAATCGATTTCGTTGCAAAAATTTGTAGGGTTCACCCTCCCTGCTGCTACCCCAAGATCAAATGGTTCAGCAAATATGTTGCACAATTTAATCATCTTAGCTTCATAATGATTCATTCCAGATATGAAAACCCATCAATGGAATTTA
This sequence comes from Potamilus streckersoni, assembly GCA_016746295.1. NCBI lineage: Eukaryota > Metazoa > Mollusca > Bivalvia > Unionida > Unionidae > Potamilus > Potamilus streckersoni. Next base: position 873,194 of record JAEAOA010000671.1, on the reverse strand, counting down.
GAAATAAATTCAACCAAAACATTAATGCAGATTTCGAATGACTGCAGCCTTGTCCACATGGTAAAATTGGCAAGTGAACATGTCATATAAAATCTTGTTTTCAACACGTTTCATATGAAGTACAATGAAAATCTATCAAGGGGTTCGGGATCTTTACATAAAGAAAAATGTGTGATCAAACCCGAACAAGCGGTTCAAAATGATCTTAAAATAGCTGCTTTGTCTTGTTTGTCACAAATGATGTGGGTTTAACAAAAACATTTACCTGACTCTTGAACATTGAACTTTTTATTGCCATCCCGAAGGATACTCCGTTTGCATTTGTGAATCATATAAAATGTCTATCCATAATTAAATACGTTTCTTTTCTTAATCTTGTTTAAAACAAGAAAATCTTATACCAGATACTATACCCTACCCTTGACTTTGAATCTTTGACCCCCAAACCCCTGGTGATATTTTATATCCCATAATTAGCTTCTTTGCAGTGTCAGATGACAATTCATCCATTTCATATATAGGCACACCAAAAGTAAGCTATAGGAATAGTGAGCAAATCCCTTATTTAAATATACCCCCATCACTCATTCTGTCCCAGTTCCATGATGGAGATGTTGTCTAATGTTTAACTAGGGAAAATAACTCTTTCAAACATAATTACATTGATTTGTCAACATGAACTGTTTCTGATGATGACTATAATGTGTGCCAATTTTCAGTATCCCATAAAATATTACAAGACCAGTTGTGCTAATGAGTGTCAAATAAAAAGGAGGATGGAAATATAAAGAAGGATGGAAAGAAAACTTAATGATTGGACAAAAAGGATTACTATGTATCTATATGGAAACTACAAATCAACCATCTAAAACTGAAACGTGCATATGAAACCTTGACCTTTGAGCTTGTTTTCCTTAAGAAGTTTGTTCTCTACAATGCAGGTGCTAAAAAAATCAAATAATATAGCTCTTTAACAAAACTAATAATCAAAAGTTAATACAAAATGGACAGAGGGGTGAAATAACCCTGACTTTATTGTCCCACCTTTTACAAGAGAAACCTTAAAAAAGACATCAAACAATGCATTTTTAACAGGAACTGCTTCTTCACTATAGGCTACCTAATCATTGGATAGAAAATTAATGAAATACATAATGAATGCTCTTGAAATAAAATAGAGACTAAAAGTTCATTAGTATTTTATTTACTCAAATCTCTTCACACAAAATGGAATGATAATGATAAATCAAACACACAAAAAAGGAAATCGCATAATCATAACATACATTGTCATGCCCTTTTCAAAGGTCATCACTGTTTAACCAATCGTAATAAACTAAGTCTATAGTGTCTAAAAGTAGTGCATACTATATTATCATAAAATATGTTGAATAATATAAACAGGGAATATACTTGGACTAAGGTACTAAAAATAGATATATATTTCAAGTTTGCAAAGCTGGTCATGAAATTCTAAAGTAAAATCTTAGGTCTTTTTTTAAAAATTCTAGCAGCATATATAAGTATTGAATATTCATTATTTTCAGGTGCCTGAGACTGCAAAAAGAAGATAAATATTGCTTTGTATAATGAATTATAAATAACTACATTATCAGTTTCATTACACATCACTTACATTCTATATCATATATATATGCTATAGAGAAGGGTAACTAGAAAATAATTATCATATATCTTTCAATGTAATGCTTCAAAACATCTTTGTTTTGTTCATATTTTCACCATCTATGAAAAGTTAAACTTTCAATTTAAACAAATATTTATTGTAGAAACTTATATCAAGAGCACAACAGAAATTAGACTTATTGGTTCATTATTGATAAATAATGAAAACTTGAGGAAAATGGAAATGGATAATAAATAAACTGATAAAGAGTTGTGTGGTTTTTGTGACAGAGAATGAAAAATTTATTGACAATCAGGATTTTCAATCAAAAGTTGCATAATATCAATGGAGGTTTTCTAGTTGCACAATCTGTAGAAGAAATTCGAAGATTCAAAATGGTTTTCTTCAATACTCAAGGTTACATCACTTGGAATAGATTCCAGTCATAAATTCCTGTAAAGAAAATATAAAAAGCTGACATTCAATTAGGTAATTCTACAGCTCTTTGAATCATAAAGTGTATCTTGAAAATGAAACAAGTTCCCGGGGTTACAAATCATGTAGAGATTGTTAGGTATTTTTAAAGACATGAAGGGATAAACATTGCTATATTTCAGTAATTATTGTCATGAAGTATATTTGTCAGTCACATCCTTACGTATATTTGTCAGTCATATATGATGATGTGTATTCAGTCAGTCATGTCCTAACATATATTTGTCAGTCATGTGACATGGTGTATATTTAGTTGGTCATGTCCTGATGTATATTTGTGACTCACGTGTCATGATTTATATTCAGTCAGTCATGCCCTGATGTACATGTGTCAGTCATGTGTCATTGTGCATATTTGATTCAGTTGAGTCCTGAGGTACATTTAAGTCAGTTATACGTCATGATGTATATTTCAATTCTCCCAAGTGTCATGATCTATATTGAAATTCTGTCAGCCATGTGTGATAGTGTATATTTCAGTCAGTCATATGTCATGATGTATATTTTAGTCAGTCATGTGTCATGATGTATATTTCAGTCAGTCATGTGTGATGGTGTATATTTCAGTCAGTCATATGTCATGATGTATATTTCAGTCAGTCATGTGTCATGATGTATATTTCAGTCAGTCATGTGTCATGATGTATATTTCAGTCAGTCATATGTCATAATGTATATTTCAGTCAATCATGTGTCATGATGTATATTTAAGTCAGTCATGTGTGATGGTGTATATTTCAGTCAGTCATATGTCATGATGTATATTTCAGTACCCTTTGGAGAAAATTAAAAGTTGCAAATGGTATGAAAAGAAGATATAATATTATTGCTAACATATACTGAAGAAAAAAAAAAACATACAAAGTAATCCCCAGTCCATTCTTTAGAAAAAAATAACAGCATATATAAACTTTCTATGTAAACCTATTACACAAGATTTATACTGAATATGATAGGTCCATCAACTACTAATATTATGCTGCAATGTATGTGATAACTTTCATGCACCTAGGTGTTTAAAGACATCAATATAATATGCAATGTATGTGATAACTTTGTAAAACCAGGTGTAAAACCACATCTGTATATTATAATGCATGTTATTAGCTTCAAAATATTCCCAGGAAATTAATATACAAAGAAAAATTAATTAATCAATTAATTAATTGATTAATTTATCAATCAATCACTAAACAAACCAATTAACTAACTCAATCAATAGATCAATTAATCAATTGATTCATTTATTAATTGCACATGAACACTAGAAGCCTTGACTTAGTTGGCACGGGTGAAAACAATGCTGCTGCAATAAATTAGTCAAGTTACCTTCAGTTGTGTTTTAAATTCTTCATGGCCCTCAATAAAATCAGTAAAGAAACTTGGGGCAATGTCCTGGAAGAAAGAAAATATACAAAATTGACAAATGTATCAACTACCTTCATCAGGAAAGTATTAAAATGTATACATGATGAAATGCTCTGTAACCATGTCTTTTAAACATTGTTTTTTCTTCTTAGCTGATGAAGTAAACTAGTAGACTGAATTAGATAGCTTTTCAAAAGATATTATGTTTCATGAAGATAAATGTGAGCCACTACTTTGAGTTACATGCATCTTGCTGAAAAACAGTACCAAGTCATTATAGTAATTTTAACATACAGTAAAATATCATATTATACAATACCATTCGATTTATTATAATGGTAATACTAGTATACATTTCATTGTCCAATGAAATGGCAGTTAAATCTAGTTGTTAAAATAATTATATATTACAGTAAAATAATACTATGCAATACTGTATACCCTTTTTTCTCCCATGACACATTCATTCTAGATGATAAGAAAACAATCAATTTTTTTTTTAAGAAAACATGGCAGATTTTCATTTAAAAGAAGTTTTATTTCACATTATCTCTCACTCAGCTTTTGGAAAAGACATATTAAACTTTGCCAAAATATGGTTTGGCACCTTGTTCAGCTACATTTGTAATGCTAATTTAATTGAAAACTACCACTTACAAAGTTTATTCCAGACAAATATTGCTAACTTCTCAAAAATGCCACATGTTAAAAGGATGTAAAACAACTTCACTGATGAAAGTTTTGCATATTTTGATATTTGTGTAGATAAAGCTAAATCCATCAAATGCCAATTACCTACATAGTTTTTAATAAATTCATAACAATTTCCTATATTCTGCCCCCTCACGCACACACACACACACACACACACACACACACACACACACACACACACACACACACACATACACACTTGTATTACTGAAATGAATCATTATTTGGTGCTTATTTATCTGTTGGGACTATCCCAGGAGCACATTTTTAACTATCTTTGTTTTTAGCATAACTTATTTAAGTCTGTAATCTACACATGAATTAATTGAATACACAATTCACAATTTGTCCACATGGCCATGGGAAGAAGAGTTGTTTTTGCTTTGAAGAACATATCTAATGAAGTTACATTTCTCTAACAAGGCCCAACCTGTTGGAACAACATCATGTAATGTTAATAGGTAAAGCATTCTTTGTTCTCCTGATTTTTCTATATACAATATCATCACAGCAATGTTTTATTCCAAAGGAAAAAACACTTTATGTTTACATTAATTCCATACCATTGAGGAACTTTGCATGGTTTACTTAGTTTTCCTGCAAAAATGTCTAAATGTGCATACATTTTCTGACCAGCAATGCAATTCTATGTTCTCTCAAGATTTGACCTAACTGCCACTTTTATATCAGTTTACAACAAAAAAGATGACTTAAAGACATGTGCAAAAAAAATTTGGACTGAATATAAGTCACTTATTGAAGAAATACTTTATACTGCACTATAAATTAATATAAAATAAAACATTGAAACTTTGCTGAACTGACTCAACTTTCCCTGCAGACAGGAAAAATGGTTGATGCAAATAAAGCCAATTTAAGATTAATCAAACCTTTTATTGACCACCTCTATAAAACAGCCAAAATATTTTGTTCAAAAAGTAATGAAAGGTTATTTAAATGTAATGAAATGGACTGTAAGCAAGATTAGCACAACCACAGATTATGCATTTATACATATGTGAAAGCAATCTATGTGGGATCCAGCACCTGGCTATAGCTTTATGTTTACTAGTTTCCCAGGTGAATTCGCAAAGTTGCATGATCATGACTAGGGCTTAGGCAGTGAAATCTTCAAACAAGGGGAGTTAATTTGTACGAGTTATTTCCCTTAATATAAGTGATTAAGAGAAAGTGCAGCATTTTTTGTCTTTTAGAGTGGGTTGTATTCAGAGGTAACTGAAAGTAATTTCTTAATGTTTCTGTGACTGTAATTTATTTGATGGAGAAATGCTTAAAATCAGCAATACATAAAAATACTTTGGTAATTTACCATTAAGCCATCATCACAGAGACAAGCATAAATATACAATAATTTAACTTAATTCGACTAACAAGGCTTACCGCTGGCTCTGAGGTATCTGAATCACATGCCTGGCATACAGATTTAGCAAATCCATACTTGTCCAGCTCACATCTGCAGATCTGGCATTCAGGTTTCTCTGCTTTATCACTGACTTTCTCCCCAAATAACTGTAGGAAGGTTCTCTGATGTCGTCGGTTCCCATCAATCAGATGGCCAGCATCAAATACAGCCCCTTCATAATCAATGGCTAGGTTTGCACACTGGTCATCAGGAATCTGAATGTCTTCCAGTAGGTCATCATCTTCAGCTTTGGAGGATGGTCTTGCAGTGAAAACGTTGTTCTCATCCAAGCCTAGAGAAAACGATTGAACATGTATATGTATATAAAAGTTGGTACAACACATGAAATATATGATACATAACACGCTGACACATGTAAGGTCTAAGATTTGTGAATACCATATGGTGCTTTGGTTTTCCTCCACCTTAAAACCAAAAATTTCAACAGACAAGAGGTGCAGTCAATAGTACTTTCATGGAATGTGGTCTCCCATTAGTGAACATAATGATGTTTTTGCCTCCCCACATAAGCAACAATATAAATCTTTGTATATCTTGTGATATACTTAAGGTAGATAGTAATGTTACATCAGTATTTCATGTGAATACATCAATATTGTTGATGATGCCAATGCTGCAGAATTTAAATCAATACCATCTTCAATAATCCTGAAAACCACTGGTCCACTCATCCTGATGGGTACAAACTGGTAAACATTTTACTATGTAATTAGCCCTGGACTGAGTAGATTCTGATTTGCACCTTGATAATAAATTTGAGTGCATTTTCAACTCTTAATTGCCAAAGTTCAGCATCTCTTAACATTTGGCATGAATCAGTTATAAATAGCCTTACTTAATTTCCTCCTTCTTGCTGTTAAAACATGCTGCAGAGGAAACGACATCTGTTTTTATATACATGTACCAGATGTAAGCATGATACACTATCATGAGCATATTATGCTTCAGTTTCACACTCAGCCCTTGATGATGTAAGGTGTCTGCATTTACAATGACACTTTTCACTAATTTTGGCCTCATTGGTACATAGTTATGAATCAGACCTCTTTGCAGTTAGAGACAGAATGTCAAACTTTGTCTTATTTTTCATCTGGTTACGCAATGTTACTATTGCCACATGTCACCTGTATTTTCCAACTGAAGCTTTATAATACATTATCATGCCAGAAAAAAGATGCCATCAGCTATTTCTATTCACAAGAAAAATCAAATGAATTTACATTAAAATGTGTATTTTATGTGTCTGAACCAGTTCTCACCAACCTTCACACAATGCTGTATGTAGAAATGTGTGCCAGGTCATTGAAAAGAAAATGCATGACATCACAATTACATGAAGTTTGCATTATCAATGGGAATTCACTAAGAAATCAAAAACTATGTGTTCAACAGCAAATTCTTGAGTTACAAACCTTTTCTGTTGTGTTTAAATAATGAGCCCTGTATCAGGGGTTACCATTTACATGGATTTAACTCATATCAGTATCAAGCTTGCATCAAGTACCTGTTGTACTTTTAGTAAAAGAGTAAGCAGTCTAATAAAGAAGTGTAATATGTTGAGTATAATGAGGACAGAGATGACTAACTCACTCATCCCTGGGACAAGTGCTTGGGATTTGTTTGCTTGAACTTTGAATGTACCATTCAAAAGTCCGACAAAAAGAAATTTAATTTTGAAATTCATCCTTGTATGCAAAATAATTACCACTTATTTTTTTTAAATACAAAAAGCACAAATTCATAAATTTATGATGTAAAAGAGATTTAGCAGTAGGACATAAAATTTACCATATAAGAAAGATATGTAATATAATCTTACCGTAGATTTTGTCCGTTGGGTTTCTGTTGTTGAGAAGCTGGAAGGCACTCTGTCTTAAGACAAACATACTGATGTCCTGATCATTTAAAGCTTGTCTAACAGCATCGTATATTCTACTGTTGGATTCTGAACATGGTGCACAGGTCAGGAGAACTAAAGACTTGAAGACACCATTTCGGAAAGGCATTTCTGATGCCATCTTGATAGCAGCAACTGGATTCATCTGTCCCTGACTGGAATTTTCAAACTTCAGACTCTCCAAGCCCATGGCAAATTTACTGGCCACATTGAAAAGCTGTCCTTCCATTGTGTGATGGAAATAGTTACCAGCTGTAAAACCAATCAGACCATAGCGATTCTCTGAGAAACCTGCAAAACAAAAGAGAATTCACGTTTGATCAGAATGTACTGTATCTATAGGATCACAGAATCTGCATAATGTTAAAACTTAATTAAAATCAAGTTATTACCATTTATGCAAACACTGCAACACTGTTGCCACCACTGGATAGATAACATCAAATTCTAACTGGCTGCTAAACAAATGGAGGCAGATTTTTTTAATTTGAAAGAATAACTGACTGCAGAAATATATACCCAAATCTGATACTCTAATGAGAAATATATACCCAAATCGAATACTTTAATGAGAAATTTATGCCTAAATCGGATATTCTAATTAGAAACATGTGCCTAAATCTAATACTATATTGAGAATTCTAACCTTTCTTGATCAGGGCCTGATCCACCTCCCAAACCATGTTTCGGAGCTCAGCAGCAGCTCTTCTGTTGCAATCCCTGTCCTCCACAATGAACACAATGTCACTTGAGCTCTTAGTCTGAGGATAGTCGGGTTGGTTAGACATGTATGTCCTTGTCTCTCCTTCCTGATAAACCTTCTTAGACTCATCAGAACAGGTCACTGGAAAAATAACATGTTTTATAATCAATTTCAATGCAATGGCACATTAAATGATACTATCTTCCTCTTATTGTTTCTGGACAGCTAAAACAGTTGTTAGTAGTTTACAAACAATGAAAAGCAAGTAAAGTTAAAATTTAAATTTGAAACCATAAATAAAATTTTACCTCATCAAGACTGATTTCCATTGATTGCCACATACAAAATTTATTAAAACTAAGATGCAGGTGGACAATCAAAATATATAGACAAATATAAGATTATTTAAAACTTTGATTTGGTTGAACATGCAATGTGTGCCCATCATTAATTTATATCATGCATTCATTAATGTACACTATTTACTTGCTTCCTAAAAGCATTGATTTATTAGAATTATGTGATCACTAGAATTCTTCATTCTCCTAAAAATTATGTACACTATACATATCCAAAATATTATATCCAACCCTGCTTTGGAGGTATCAACTGAAATTTTGGTAAACTTGTGCACACCTACAAACATATTTCAAAGATCTGCCTTCAAAGTTGTAGGTTGTTGGAAAAGAAAGTTTGATATTTACCTATATATATAGAAAACACCACAAATTGTTGGAGTCCTAGAGCTATCATTGCTGATATGTGCCAGAAAATGAGGATCAGAAAAATGGAAATTAAGATGTTTTCAGCATTAGAAAACAAAACAGATCATTACATCCATCAATGCAGTCAGTTTAATGACGTGAGCTACTTCCTGTTTCTAGTAGAATAAAAGGAACTAATTTGATATGGCATATGAATTCTCAAGCTGAGAGCCAAATCTCCCAAAAGTAGATATGAATATATATATATATATATATATATATATATATATATATATATATATATATATATATATATATATATATATATATATATATATATATATATATATACATATATATATATACACATATATATATATACACATATATATATATATATATATATATATATATATATATATATATATATATATATATATATATATATATATATATCATTTAAATAAAGTATTCTAGTAGATCTGGGTCTACACAGTTTATAGTATGTATTAAATTAAAGACAAATATGTAACATACCACACTGTGTTGGTAGGCGTAGACTGACACCCTTCTCTCTGCAGGCTTGAATGTAAAGGGCAGCTATGTCACACCGGCTTTCAGAGTCATACATACATCTCTTCATTGATTCTTCAGGAGCCACCTTAAATACAAAGATATAATACCATAATGAGTCTAATTAATTTGGTTTCCACCAAACTAACAAGCATTTTGATATTATTTAAGTTAAAAATTTGAAAATTTAATTTATTCAAGTAGTAGTGAGGATTAATAAATAATTTTTAATTGGAATATATTTATGTGACTTACAATTATTTAAAATTTCATTGCACTATCATTAATACAGGTTCAGATTTTTATGCTGCAAGAAAAACAGTTTATCCAAGACTACAAGAATTTGATGCGTTATATGTGCTAAGTCAACGACGGTCAAAGATCTTATTAATTTTCCTGTAACTCATCCATGATATTTCTAATTGAAAGCCTCCAAGTAAATATGTTAAAAACTTGCCTACTCTAAAAGCTTTTAGGATATATATTTTATAAAAAAAAAAAACAATTAGAATCCCTATTTTACAAACCATAAGACCATCTATTCTATCAGCCACTAGGATGTCTATTCTACAATAAACCATTAGGATGATGATTCTGTATGTCATTCCAATGTCTATTCTACAATAAGCTTTTAAGATGTTGATTATGTATGTCATTCCAATGTCTATTCAACAATAAGCCATAGGATGCCTATTCTAAAAGAAGTAATTAACATTCACATTTCTAAAACAATGAAGTAATACATTTACTGATCATCCAATTAATCTGAAATCCTGTTAAAATAACGCTTTTAAGGCAAATTTAATTTTCACCAAAACAAATATTAATGCCATAATTCACACATCAACAAAGATGCCTCAGTCAGGGGACATAAATTTGTAAAGATTATTCAACACAATTCTAATATCAAACATATCAGAGGCCTTTATAAAAGCTCAGCTCAGCTGTAAATTTGACTGAATTCAAGAATAAATATTACAGCAACAGAGCTTACAAGTTATTAACATACCTACTATAAGCAATCCAAGGCAACAAGTTTGTTAAATATGGAATAAAAATTTGCCAATAACTGGCCTCATTGTATTCTTTGTTAATATTAGGCTTTGAAGCAACCTAGCTGAATTTCAACTAAAAAGATAAACTCTAGAATGCTTACAAATTATAAACTGGATACTTATTCTAGTTTAATCAAGGGCCATAACTCCATGAAAAGCTGTCTAAATATTCTTAATATTCACTTCTGTATTGTTTAAATAATGTTTTGGAGAAAATTTGGTTGTCGTTATTACCAAATAAAGATGTAAATGCTTGAGTGTTCTGAATTTTGTGCATAGACACAGTCTGGCTGAAGGACTTCACCTGAGTTCCATATGACAAGACTAGAAACATGAAGATGAAAGTGAAGAAAAGATTTGATATCTGCCCTAATGAACATCAAATTGTTTGGTAAATATCAGTATAAAAATTATGGTGTGCAAAGTAAAAGATACTTTCTCAAATTTTGTTTTACAAATATTTACTATTCATACTTTTCTTTTTCAGTTTTCTTAATTTAATATCTTGGATAAATGTGATTTGTAAATAGAAATAAAAAAAATGAACAGAAAGTTAAAAACATCATGTTGATTGGATCATGTTCACAAAATGAGTCACCAGATCAATTTATCACATAAAAAGTTAATAAAAGTCAAAATTCAGAGATTTAAAATAGACAAATAGACACTTCACTGCTTACCTGTCTGAAGCAAGGCCTCAAGTAAGAACTGGAAGAATCAAACATGGCAGAACATTCATCCTGGTTTGGTGCTGGCTCACGTGAATCTGCAAAGTTTTTATTTGTTCTACATGTCCTGGCCACTTCCCATGATGCAACCATAGATTCTATGTCACTGGCAACATCCCCTTTCACAGTCATTACATCATCGTATGGCTCATTGTTGTATGTTCCAAGCAGGCCTCGGACCTTGTTGAAGTACCAGCCACTAATTCCTATGAAGTGGAAGTTGTTGTCAATGTCAGATATCAGTCTCAATCCTTTGCCATTGTCAAGATGGATACTGTTACCAATTCGCTTGATGACCAGTTTTTCATATCGATATGGAAGATCTGTCTGCTGTGCATCAATGGTTACCTATGGACAACAAAACAAAATTTGAAATACGACTCCATTTAAAATAAACTTTTTTATTTCATCATTTCCTATCTGCACTAAAATGAACAGGTGTGTTTGATGCAGACCATCATAAGATTCATAGAATATGTGTTCCACAGAATGTAAACAGCTCACTGATGTAGATGACAGGTGTCTGACACATAGACAGAATTTGTTGAGTATCAAGTACACTAGGGTACAAACTTTACCCATATGGCAAAGATATCTGACACATAGAGAAAATTTATAGTATATCAAGTACACTATGGTACAAACTTTACCCAAATGGAACAGATGTCAAACTATCTGCATGCCAATCAGAATTATAGCATAAATTTTCCTGAATCTGTGTAGGTCTTACAGAATGATTAATATTTAATAAATGGAACAAACTTTCACAATAATATTAAATCATATCCCAGTGTATGTGTGCTATTAAGACTCAAGTCCTCTGATCCCAAAGCATGAATAGCTTCCGCTATAAATACCATAATAATGATAATAAACTTTTCTGCATGATTATCTCTTCGTTATTGCTGCTGCAATTATTTCAATTGATTCACTCCTGGGTGCAGTCTGCTTTCAAGTTGAAACCATGAATTAACTCATTAACCCCTGGCGCTGCATTTACAGGGCAGGAAGTGGTAGTCTACTTCTGAGCTCTGTAGCATCAAGGTCATGTAAAACACAACAAAGTGGGTTTTATTATAAAAAGGTAGACAGATGTAGCTTTATTGTGATACCAAATAGAATGGATGTTCTAGTTGCATTACAAAGCACATAGGGAAAAACACAACTTTTTGGACCCAAGGTTTTTCCTGCTGAAATTCGCCTGAGGTCAGAATCTGATTTAGTGTCCAGATTTTAGACTTTTTGGCCTCAGATCTAAGATAGACCTGTCTGAACTGCACACAGATAGGCGAACCTTTGCAAAAAGTAAGATAAGATGGGCATTTAGAATAAAGTGTGGTCTCGACACAAAAAGGATGGGTCAATTAAGTTTTAAAAAAATTCAAATTCTACCCTTCTGCTCAATGCGTGGATGTAACAGCCAATGAAAAACTATATTTCATATACAACTAATCAGTGGGTTAACCGAAAATGTCTTGGAAGTCGATTAGGATGTATTTAGAAATAGACCCCAAAATGTGTTTCCTACTCGCATTTCAGGCGAAAATGATGACAACTTCCAGCGGGTAATGATTAAAGTGTAATATTCTATCATTTTGATATAATAGTTTGATGTAAAGAGCAGAGGTATTTCCATTGAAAGACTTAATGCTGCAGTATTTTTCTTAATACCATTATGCCTGTGTCCTTATAAAAACCTGCCATTAGGAATTTCATCTCACAAAATGAGGAATATCTGGAATTTGTAAACAAGTTCTGCAATGTAATGAATAGATGGCATCTCTGCATACAGTAATGTTATAACACTTTCATTTGATCACAGCAACTCAAGATGAAAATACTTTAACATGGTCTTAACACTGCTGATGCCAACACTGCAAGCCAATGCCAGAAAAGTGATACCTGTGTCATGCCATTTACATCCAATAAAAACAATATGCTTGAACAAAATATATTCCTCAGTAGGTTACCTCCCTTTTTGGAAGAACAACACTGATGCAGCAACACTGTAAATTCGGTTATAAAATAACACCTGGAGAAAACAGCCTGATTTGATGACTGCATCACACTCTATTCAATTTAGACAGCATTTACTGAAATTTTTTCTCTGGAACGTATATAATACAGAATGTGACAATTTGGCATTATAACCAGGAGGACAATATCAGGAATTCTTCACTTGAAGGACATGAAGCACATGGCTGACAATGTTACAGGTAGCACACAACATTATAATATACCCATTGCATTACAGTGAACCATATCTAAACCACATTGTATAGTCTGGTTCTTAATCCTTTATTTTCCTAATAACTGGATTTCAATTTGTGATTAGAAAAAGTAATTAGTATCCAGTCAATGTGCCCATGTAATAATGCACTGACACAATGGACTAAGGTTTCATGACCCAGGATTCAAAGCAACCTTCTGGCAGTGATATATTCCAAAATAGTTTTAGTTGTGAGGATTGTAATGTATTTTGTATCCAGATCTTTCTTTAACAGCACACAAATATTCAATCAACAAAACATCTGGACACTTCATTTTTAAAAGAACCCCATGCATCTAAAGGCTGATTCTTGGACCAAAACAAAATAACTGGTGGCACCATGGGTAGCTTTCCTGACTCATGACCAATAAGATCCAGGTTTGAATCCTACTATCAAATCTGCCTCAAATGCCTACCATGGTGTGACCTTAAGCAATGAACTTCACTCCAATTGGCATGGCACTAAATAGCCTACTTCTGTTGCAGTACAGTAAAGCACCAAAGCAAAATTCAAAAGCAAAACATCTGCCCTGTACACAGTTTAGAATTGTAAGTGGGCATTTTTCTGATTCTGCAAATTCATGTACTCACCTGGTAAGTGGAATAGATTTCAACTGTTTTTCCATTTGTCATCACAACAAGAGAGGTTCGCTCCAAGTTGTTTGGTAGACCATTAAATTTCTGGATGATGGTAAAGTTCTTGTCAACTCGATCTTGGGCCAAAATGTAGTTACATCTTCCAGCAAAGTCATAGTGTCGACCATCGAATGTTCGGAAGTGGTGTCTTCCAGAAACTGTGGCATAGGCTGTGAATATGCAAACAAAAGCTATTAAGCATATAATCCACAAGTCAACCTACCATTCCCCTTTCCAAATGGCATATCTTATATTTGGATGTTTTATAAAGATATCATAATTAAAAATTTATCAAAGAGCAAGTACATAATGCAGAAGGAACAGAAAACTCCTCAAAGCAAAGGTAAACACAGTTTGCACATAACAGCTGCACATTTTAAATTGACTATACTTTTCATAAGCTTATATTGTTTTAATATAAGAGCAAAGATATTGAAAAGCTATTTGTTTAAAAACTGTGTGAGATTGTTGATTTGATTGATAAATAAGCTGATATGCTGACTGAAAAGAAATGTATGGTTTTGTCTCTCCAATCAAACTTAAACTGTTCCCCTTAAATAAGTTGCATTACTAGATAAGACACATAAATGATTTTTAAAAAACTGTTTCGAACATGTACTATGTATAAGCGAAATAAATACAAGATACTTATTTTCCTTGTTAATATTTTACAAGCTGCAATGCAACATAGAAAACTATGAAGAAGAACAATATACAGTACAAACACATGCAACAAAAGGTTTCTTATTATTAGATACCAATCTTGCTGCTGATACAAAGCTGAGAAAACTAAACTCCCCTTTGATCCATATCAACACCCTTTTGTAAATTCATCTAATCTTAAATCATATGCATATGCTTAGCAAAGAAAAAAGAAATAAATTAAGAAAATGGTGGGTTTGGGATTATCTAATTGATTCTAATAAATTAGATTCTTTGTTTACTTTTTATAACATATTTTGCTGTATAAAATATGTGTTATATATAGTACTCCATATTTTCACATAGACAAAGTAGTACAAGGGACATAGCTTTTGGAAAACCAAATGGTGGAAAATTAAAACATCTTTTCAAAAGTAATTTTTCTACCTAAAAGTGAACAGATTCCATTTACATTTCTAGATAATAAATGCTTGTTTTCTTACAGCAAGTAAAATTTCTGTGGGAATGTACCTTCAAGCACTGTATGGCATGATTGGAAATATTGCATTTCACTCTTGTGTATTATAATACAATTTGACAGCTGAATTAGCAAAATTAAGACTGCATGGAGATGTTGTAATAATGAACTCACCATCAAATGGAGGTATCCAGTCCACAGGATTACCAGAGATGGGCATAAATGTATACAGTGGATCCCAGATAGAAATGTCCATTCTCGGGAAGTACTTATCTTTTAGTTGTCTCAGTTTGGCCATCGATTGTTCCACATACTTATCTATGTTGAAAGTCAAAATCCTCTCGAGGTTCTCTATTTGGACAGGTAAGTACAGTTCAAATTCTACTGCTCCTTTCTCCAGATTGAAGACAATGACTCTGGACTTGTGAAGTTCTAAAATGCCAACAGGAAGATGTTCAATTTCAGCCTTAATCTGGCTGTGCACTTCCTGATAGATCATGTCAGCAAGCTGTTTGATGTTCCTTTCCAAGTCCCAATCCTTATATATGGAAATTACCTGAATAATAATAATAATAATAATAATAATAATAATAATAATAATAATAATAATAATAATAATAATAATAATAATAATAATAATAATAACAGTAAAGAGGAAGAAAAAGAATAACATAAATCATCAGCATCATCACCATCATGGTATGCTTTACAAACAACAAAGTGTGCTGCAAACTTATATTTTTCCCTATGACCATATATAAGTCAAGCATTTCTCTTTCAAATATATTCAATATATTCTCCAATTACATTACATTTGGACTTTTAGCATGCTACCTTGCAAATGCAGCAAAGCAGGCTAATGTAATATGCATGGGCAAGTATTCTCAGTGAACATAATTTACTTAAAAATTTGCTTTCCTTTATAATTACTATTTTGTAGGAAGGGTTCCACTACAGTTATTTTAGAGTCTTCTTTCCAAGCAAATATATAAAAATACAAGAACTTAGAGCACACTATTATGCTATTTATTGCAAATTTTATTCCCCATGTTTTCAAAATTAGCACCACTGTTGTAAAAAAAAATGAAGCCTACCTTTTGTACAATTTCATCAACGTTGTTCTCAAATTGACGGAATGTCTTTTCTCCAAGCACACCTTTGAAAAAGTCTTGAACAATGCCTTTAGTCTTAACTCGCAGAATGTTAACGGCCTCCTCCAAGGAGGCTTTGTTCATGGTCTCAATGATTGTCTCCCTTAGGTCAGCAGCCAGTGCAGACAAATCCAGATCTAACAGAGTGGTCAATTCAGGATACTGAACAACTACATCTTTCCAGGCCGACTGAAGCTTCTCTACATATGGTGTTAAAGCAAGATCATCAAGGAATTCTGAAAAAAATATACACCACTGAGCCTCTCCTGTTTCAATTACCTGACATAAAAGTCACACTTACCCTATACTTCAACAAGCTATTTCCTTGGCTACCATGGATTATAAAAAGAAAAACAAATTTGTGATCCCTCATCTACAAACAGTTTTGTTTATATCTGTCTCTCTGTCTCACTGTAAGGTGAAACTTTTAAATTTCTTCCAATTCCTGTAAATGTTACCTAAACCAAGAATGAAATAAATTCTGTCTAGCACTTGAGGATGACGTCACACCCCAAACAGTCTATGATGAAATGTGTGAAGCACTATCAACGTTTTTAAGAAACATTACCATTTTCCAAAACAATGACATATATAAACTTTTCTATATGAATATATTTTGCCTTCTTAAATATCATATAACATTTACTGTTTACAATGTTCGTTTTTACTACAATGTTTAGTGCTGCTTTGTAAATAAATATTGGGACTTTGGGATTTGTGCATACCATGACTTTATAAACTCTAAATCTCAAGTGGTTACATGAACAGGTTGTTATTAAAAGTGATTACTACAGGTCTATTTATGCTCAGTTTTCATTGGGATTTATTATAGTTTAGAAGGATTTATTATATTTAAAGGGGTATAACTGTATTTAAGGGGAATACACTATATTTAAGGCTTTTTATTATATATAATTGGATTCATTATATTTAAGAGTAATTTGTTATATTTAAGATGGATTTCTTATATTAAATTCAGGGAATTCATTATATTTAAAGAGAATTTATTATATTTAAGAGAAATTTATTATATTTAATGGGGATTAATACTTTATTAGGGGTGCGTGACATTAAATCTAGTGAATATTTGCACAATTTCATATGGTAGAGAAATGAATATGGATTAACTTCATTTAATTGGGTAACAAAAGCAATGACTCCTTTAATGCAACCTTTGATGTGATAGATGTTTATAATGTTAAAAACTTACTTCCATTTGGTTACAAATTTGACATTTTTGTTTTACTCATTTGAAAATCCATCAAGCTTGGGTTGAACATCAAAAAACTTGACAACAGTGGTCATGAGATGAGTCACATCTCACAGTTAGTAAAGATGGCCATGAATTGAATCCCCCTTTGAGATAAATCCCATCTCAAAATCAGCAAGGATTTTAAAAAGGTTAAACTCTGGCAATAATCCAAAACAAATTATTTTTCCAATCTTGGGAAAACATTGTGGCAAAAATAAGAGACACCACAATATCTCATCACTTCAATCATCTAGATGGATTTCCTAAGAAGAATTTTTCATTGATGAAGAAAAGTATGGCGCAAATTTGTAAGGTACAGTTAAACAATGCTTACACAAAAGGCAGTATCTTGTATGTATGTAGCATTATGATGTCACAACTTCCTGTCAAATCAGGCAAGAGAGAGCACCCTAAACTACCAGTGTAAGTAATATTATGATATATGATAACACAACTTTCTGTAAAATCAGGTAAGACAAGGCACCCTAAAATGCTAGTGTAAGCAACAATATGATGTCACACTTTTCTGTCAAATCGGGCAAGGGAGGGCACCCCTAAAATACCAGTGTAAGTAACATTACGATGTCAGAACCTCTTATAAACCTGGCAAAGGTGGATACCCTAAAATACCAGAGTAAGTAATATTGGGGGCACTCCCCAGTTATGTACTTTTGAGCTAGTGACATAAGTAAGGTGAAGTTGTTTGCATTTGAAACATGCACATTGGAGAGAATGTTGGCATACCTCTATGCTACTTTTATGTAATGTGGCTGACATTTCTTTGGAAATTGTACTTGGAAAATGTACATGATCTAAACACACAGCTAACTAAAATGATTACTCCCTTGTGCTAAAAAGAATCAACCTGAATTAGTTTAAAGTATACTATCTTTAGCACCTATTAAAATAGGGAAAATGACAATACCAACCAGACAATACCAGCTTCTGAACATGAAATTAATGAATTACTAAATATATAAAATGTGAAAAAATGAATGTGAAAAAATGTTATTGACCTCTTTTTTTACATTTTACCTCTGAAGTCCAGGAAGTGAAATTTACCAAGTTGAGCTAGCAGCTTTATGAAAGTTGCACATCTGGAGTAAGGTCAAGCTGTATACTCTATAGCCCATATTACACCCATCAATCATACACCAAAATAAAGGGAACTAAAGGTTTTTTGAACAAAACCCGAGATTTACAAGTTCTTTTTCAAACAGTCAGTATAACCAATGAGGACAACCAGGGAATTTTTTTTCTTAAAAATTCTAGCCCTATGCAAAAAAACTGTAGAGTGCCACCATTATCATATCATACCTTTTCTCTTGAAGCAGGCAAGGAAGGGCACCCTAAAATACCAGTGTTCAAGCTTCAGACATGAATATTATACCAGTTTCAGTTAAATTTACTGATGTAAAATATATGACTGAAATATTTTCAAATTAAATATTAAAACTGCCATTGTCACTGCCACTATTACAGTGATAAAATTGACACCCATATCTTGTCATTCACAGGGGAGACAAGAAATCATTTTTGGTTATATTTTATGATGAGAAACTTTGTTGACACTGGATGCAACTCAGGACCAGCCCGATTCAGACTTGTGTTATAAAATAAAAATGTCATTACTGGATTGCTTGTAAGGAAAAAACAGTATTAATTACAGTATTTTATGTAACTAATAACAACTAATTAGTAATATCCATCAAGATTTCACTGCTATTTATACAATTTTCAGTTTTATCTATATTCCATTTATGCACTGATTGCATCTATTCTTATTACCTGTAATAGACTCCTTGACTTTTTGTGACAAAACTTCTTTCAGATTGTCTAGATGTTCAGAGTACTTAGACATGTTGTCCAGCATCACCTGTCTAACGCTGTCCAGTTCCTGACGAGCTGTAAGTAAAACTGCCTGAAACACAGAAGATAAAACTTGACCAATGGTCAAAACTGAGTTTAAGTTTATGACAAAGTATCCACCATGACCCAATCTGAAATAACTGTTTAAACCTAACACTGCTTCTGACTGGTGAAACAAAATCTCAGGCTAAAACTCGGACTAAAACTTGGGCTCAAATCCTAAGTTTATAAAACAATTCTCTACTCAAATTCAAAACAAACTTATAACTGTTGTGACTTATTGGACAGTAATATGATATCAACCAGTATATTCTTAGTCACCGCATTTGAAAGATTTATGAATCAGACACCAGACTCATTCAAAAAAAATCCTCAACTTGACAGTTCAAACTCAAAATGTTGTTACTGGTCCTACCTTGTTTAAATTGCCACAAAGAAACTATATATTTAACAGAAAATTTTATCTAAAAATATATTTCTACTTGATATTTTGATCACTTAATTGACTGTAATCTATGAAAATTTGAATTTGAGAGTACACTCAAACTGAGGGAGTGTCATGAATATTGCTCTCTGAAATTTGTTGATTTTGGTTTGGGAATTTTTTGGAAATAAATGTCACAATCTTTGCAAGTGATAAACAATTGGTACCTGAATGCTGGCAATCACTCTGTTTACTGTCTCATCATATCGCTCTCTGACAGGATAGTCTTTGATTTTGTTCGTCCATTCCTCAACCTCTTGGGTCAATTTTGTGTAACTCGTCTTTACCCTTATCATGGCCTGGTTGTACTTGGCCCTACAAATAGCAAAATTATTGCTTCAAAACAATGACAATAACTATTCTGCTGTCCTGTGTAGGTATTGTCTCTAATTGCTAAATAGACATTTTAACTGATATAAGTAGACATGTTAATATACAGTACACAAACAATGCAAAGGTCATTTTTTAGGCTTATTTTCTATCACAGGATGATGAAAAACAATCACTTCTGAACTTAAATAGTTAGTTAGTGCTGTTTGTAACATGGTTATAATTGTCTGCTTTACAGCTGGTGTTAGTATGTCTGATATGTGTTCAGCAAAGGTGAAAATTGCTGTTTGATCAACTGGTTTTTTTTTTTCTCTTTTGGCTTTGATGGCACTTTGAACACATTACTGGCTATACAACTGGTAACTAGACCTATTCAATCACACTTTAAATTGGTCAGTCAAATGGATAATGGATTTGGTGGGCCAGTGTAATAAATTAATTAAGTACTATCTGAACCAACAAACCAATCACAAAAAGTACCTATTGAAGAGGCACACATTTAAGAATTTGTGTCCCAAAAGTTTTGTCATCAAAAAATGAAATAAAGGAATATTAACTTAATGCAATCAATGTATTTTCTATACTGATATTTTCTATACTGTATATTTTTAGCTTTATATGAAATATACTTCACAAAAATGTCAGGGTCTGAGTGCTGAGTTCACAATGAAAGAATTGACAACATTGTGTAATCCTCATGATTCAAAAGGCTGAGAGTGTTTCACAGAAGGAATATCCTTTGATTCATAATGATTCATCCCAGCTATGGACAAAATCCATCCAGCATTAACAAGATAAAATAAATTTAAAACTTTAACCAAACTCTTCTCATAATATGATGATGATGATGATATAACCAAAGCTGCTGGAAATATAGCTGCTATTTCTTGCTTTTTTCACTTATATGAACTAAAGAAAAATCTCTGATAAATAACAAAACTAAATGAGTCCTGTCACAATAAGGATCTGTTTTCACCACTGGCCATCATCCATTAACGGGTTATCAGGAAAAAAAAAATTAGCATAATAAATATGGTGAGAACTGGATATTAAAACAACCATGTAGCTGTCACATTTTATTATAAAATGCTGTATGCCATATTTATCTAATGATAAGCCACCTCCAACTGTTACAAAAGTTTGGCAAATATTTACAAAGTATGTTTTTATCTGAAAATAAACCCCCATCTTCCTGACAAATTTATTGCACTGACCTAGCTGTTCTTATTGGAGAAAAACTGCTTTACCTGTCTTTCTACAATATTTATCAAATGTTTCATTATATTTTAAATTTATATTTGTAACATTTAAATATATCTGATGGCATTTTATAACAAATTCTCACAAATATTATAAATTGTCCTTCATCAGGTTGGGGAAATCAGACAGCCTACAGAGAATCAGTGACCTGAAATGAGTGACACTTACCTTTTTTTTCATGTGCTGGAATTAAAGATCAAACCTGCATCCAAAACATGGTGCAGGAAAAGTGCATAACCAGTGTATTATCCAGAAAAATATACTGTAGTGTAATTTAAACCTAAAATATACTTCCTATATTACTTATCTTTATGACAAAATTTAGTGGATTAATGTAATCCGACATCATCACTGTACAACATGAAATATATCTGGAGCTTATTCTAACCAATGGGCAGTATTTTCTTAGCAAACAATAATACATAACAAAGAATTTTTATTCTTACATCACTGTATAAAAGACATGGGTCAAAATCTCAATGCTATATTTTGTATACTAATTACTATTCAAACAACACAAAACTCATTGAAAGTTTGTTCATGTGCAGAAAGAATGTCAAGGTTGGGTGTAATGTGAAGAATTCTGAAAAAATGTTTTATAAGTATATGTCAGATCTAAAATAATTGGCTCAAATAGTCATGTCAATTGCCATACACTGCACTGCAATGTACAATGGAGAAGTCAAGTGCCATATACTGTATTGTACTGTATGAGTGTCAAGTCAATTGCCATGCACTGCATGGTACAGAAAAACAGACAAGTCAATAGCCATGCACTGCATTGTACTGTAAAAAGGACAAGTCTGGTACAGTGAAATAAGTATGAGAATTGATATAAATAATACAGTTCTCTGAAATTAAAAAAAGCAGAAAAAAAAATAACAATAGACTCTTTGAATCATCTTTACTTCAGTACTGATGTTGTTATTAGTAAAATATAATTGTATAAAAGTAGCAATGAAAAAATCATAGTGAAAAGAATGATCCACTGATGGCATCCAGAAAGTGTTTATCAGGTTGCTTGCACTACGAGTTAGACTATGAATCGTGTAGGGTAAAATGTGGGACAACAGCAACATCATGTAAGAATGAAAAATTCTCTGTTGTGTTTTACACAGGACACCATTGTCATATATACTCTCTTATAAGAAAGAGTCCAACTGCAAACTGCACAAATCCAGACCTGCCATTGCATAATCTGAAGACAGAGCAGGGTCTTTGTAGCTTATCAGGAGTAATCAATAGAACAAAGAATACAGAACCTAATATGCAGGTACATTTTCCTATGGTAGAGCAGGATCTTTGTTGTTTGCAGTTGAACTCTCTTTTAAGTGGACACATACAGAACACACAATTAGTAGTGTGAAAAACAACTGATCTCTCTAAGGCCACCAATAAATGTTCCATTCTATCTCATTTCATACTTACAAAATCTCTGTAACAGCTTTCTCACTGATCTCTCCCAAATCCTTCAAGTATAGAGTATTATCCTGGTATAATTTTCTCATCTCTTGCCGCATGTTACCCAGCTGTTGACGGAATTGTTGAAGTTCAGTGCGAAGTTCATCTACCAAGGGAGACAGCTCCTCATCAAGACTCTGGCTAATTTTGTTGTATTTGGCTGTCACCTCCTGACCCAACTCGGAGGTAGAGTCCCGGAAGACTTCATTAAAGTTGTTGCCAGAATCCTGTAATGCATTTGAGCCTGCAACCTGTGGAAACAAGATGGCTAATTATTTCAAATCAACATATTTTTAAAAGTAAAGAAGTTACACAAATTAAGCTAGACAAAGCCAACTTTTTTTGTGTTCATCAACATATTTATAATAATCAAATGGCAGAAATTTTGTACCTAACTCTAATTAGCAACCCAAAACAATAGCTCACACAAAGCAAATACATATAAATAAACATATTGCTCTGATTTCCTCTGTTGTCATTAAACAAGCTTTCAATACAACTGATACAAAATTATTGACAAATGTCCTACCATCAAATCCTGTAAAACCTCTGGCCTCCAATTAAGCTTGGCATGAAGAATTCTGTTCAGACGTAGATCTGCAGAGAGTTCTCCTTCAGTTGTCTCCTGGCTATCTTGCATGGTAACTATCTTAGATTCAAAGGCAGTGTCACTGGGAAGGGTGGCGGTTATGTGAACTGCTTTGCCTATGACAGACAGAATATCAAATTATATGGTGGTGCTTAGATATGTTAAATGAAAAGGTCAGTGAGACAGTAATAGTTGTTGAAACAGTGTCAAAGTTTAGTCTGACAAGAATAAAGTTAGATGTACAAACAATGTCAAAATTATAGTTTTAGTTTGACAAGAATAAAGTCAGTGGTCAAACCCAACATGGGAGATGATACTTTAGCAGAAACAGAAAATAATGTGAACTCTAAGAGGTACTCAGCAGTTATTATGTAGTTTTGAGTGAGTGACATATGTAAGGTGAAGTTGTTTGCATTTAAAACATGTACAGAGGAGAGAATATTTGCATACCTTTATGCTACTTTGATGTAATGTGACTGACATTTCTTTGTATATTGTACTTTTGTAAATTTTAAATGATACTAGCACACTGCTAACTAAAATGACTGCTCACTTGTGCTCCAAAAATCAGCCTGAATTTGTCTAAAGTACACTATCCTTAGCAGCTATTAAAATATGGAAAATGAATTTTGCCAGACTAGACAATACCAGCTTCTGAAAGTGCAATGAATGAATTGCTACATATATCAAATGTAAAAAAAAAAATGTTATCAGCTCTTTATTCTTATCTTTAAAGTTCAGGAAGTGAAAGTGACCAAGTCAGGAGCTAGCATGTTTTTGAAAGGTGTACATCTGTATACTCTATAACCCATATTACACCCACCAATCATACACCAAAATAAAGAGAATTAAAAGTCCTTTTAACAAACCTAAGATATCCAAGGTCGTTTTTACATAGCCAGTATAACTAGTGAGGAAACCCTGGGGAAGCCTTTATCTTTACCATTGTAACCCTATTCAAAATATGAAACTGTAGAGTGCAACCTAAACCAAATGACTAAACAAGAATTCAATTAAAACCCTAAAACATGGCTAAAAAGATCAACTGGTATAAATGTTACATAATTCATACAAGGATGCAAACTGGATATTATGTATCACATCCAGTTTTTTAGATCAAGTGGAGATCACTCTGCCTGACCAGCATACAGCTTAAAAGTATCATCTGGGATGGCTGGATTTGTGAGGCAGTAGTAGTTCTCCTAAAGTATTAGGAATGGATAATGTAAAGAAGAAAGTACCACTTTTACTAAACCTGCATTGTCCCATTACTTAATTTCTCCAATACACAAATTTGTGATAACAAGAAGGACTAAATTCCATTACATTTTTTGTCCAATATACAAATTTGCTTTCTCAAAAAGGGCAAAACATGCATGGTCCCATTTACTTTATTTGCCCTACACACTATAAATGAATTTAAATTATACTGTCAAATAATACAATATTCTGAACACTTAAACTTGGCATATATTAATTACTCTTTGACAGTATGAGATAGATGAAATGTTTAGTACAGACACCAAAGCAATCATTTAGTTATTGGGTTTTGTTAAATCAATGGAGAGATGTTTTCAAACTTCATTTATTTTGTGATTTGTGGTTACATTTAAATAACTGAAAAAATGTCATGACAAAATAAATGAATGAGATAATAATTGACACTTTATGTCCACTGTCTCACATATAAAGTCAAAAAATCATTTGAGTTCATTTGTCAATCAGATCTAATAAAAAGTGTCTATTATATATCAATTTTTCAACAACTGGCACATTTAGATATAGTACCATTCTTTGTTTTGGAGAAGATTTCCAGACTTCTTCCATTCATGTCAAGTGTGCCTCTGCCACTCCAAACAATATTGACATTTCTTGTTGCTTTCACCATCAGATTGTATGGGGATACATCAGAGAGCTGTCCATATAAGCCAACTGAATCTGAGGGAGATGAAATCTGAAACAAAATAACACTCCTTTTCAATACACAATTTCAACAAAGGAAAGAATTGCAATACAATATGTATTTAATTAGTTTCACTTTATTTTATTAGTAATCAAACTAGACAATAATGAAGTTATCATATAAATAGCCTGAATTCATACATAAACATTTGCTTTTGATAGTTTTAATAAACAAAAGGCTGTGATGTGAAAAACTTGCATTTATTTAAAAATTGTGAATCACTGCTTGTTTTTCAAATTGCAATAACACTATCGTTACTATATATTATCTTTCCACATATACAGATAAATAAAACTTTTAAAAAATACTTCAAAAAGTTACATATACTTCTGAATATTAATCTTCTCATAAACACTTTTGTATCTATTCTTAGCAATATACTTTTACAAAAATTAAGTCCACATAAACTAGACAAATGTCTGGGATTTTGTGATGCCAGCCATGCCCAAAAATCTTAACTATATGTATTGCTCAAGTGTTGGTTTTTTGTAAGTCTTTGGTACATAATTTATGAACTTAGTAATCAATTATGTCAGAAAAGTGACTATAAATGGTTTGCTATGTGCAAACATATACCAGAATACTAGTGAATCTACAAATTCAAATTCTTCCACTCAGCCATGGCAAATGATGGCTTGTATTTGCAAAAACCTACCTTATAGATCCTACCAAGAAATGGAAATTAAAATATCTTTTTTGTATCAGCTTGAGTGACTCTGGTCATTGTTGTAGTCAACACAGACTTGGACAGAAGTCCATCAAAAAGATTATTTTCTCTTGAAAAAAAATACCTGCCCAGGGGATGTGCAGAAGTCAAGGTTAGGGGACAGACCAAGCAATTCTGGGAAACCTGTAATATCATGCTCAATATGTAACCCTGAATACACATAAAATCTTGCACATCAAAAGTGTAACTGCATAGTGCAATGCCTTATTAAATGGTACTCAACTACTAAAATAAGTATTACATAAATGATACTCAACCATTCATATGAGTACTACATAAATGATACTCAACCATTCAAATGAGTATTACATAAATGATACTCAACCATTCAAGTAAGATTTGCAATTTAGTTTACCTGAAGTTGAAGATCTCTCTTCAGTCTGTTGTACTCGCAGTTGAGGGCTAAATTCTTCTCTTCTTTACGATCAGTAAGATATATCATTTGTACATTGCCAGTGCATCTTCCAGATGAAGTACCAATAGCTGAAGTGAGCTTGATGTTGGTATTTGTGTGTGGATGAGATATTACAAAGTTCAATGTGTGATTGGTGGTGCCATCTACTGATGTATCCTCAAGCCTGTAAACCAACCTCAGGGTCTTCTCTGGGTCAGTAGAATAGCTTAGCTCTGTCAGGCCATCAAAGACAGCTTGTCCATTACTCAAAGCTAGCTCGGATTTCACTGAGATTTTCTTTAAAACAAAATAACGGTATAAACCTTTAAATATAATTTGTCTTTTACACAATAACTGAGGTCTACAAAAGTGCATTTCTAATTGCAAGACTTAGACTAAAGCTCAGGAAAAAGGATTTTGTATATTAGGATATGACTGCAAAATATAAAATAAAATGTAAAATTGGCTTATAATGAAAAGCTTATGTTCTTAATCTACAATATAATCTACTTCCAAACTTTAGCATTGCATAATTCGATCATGCCAAGCCAGCTTGAAATATAACTATTCTTATTATTTTCTTGTAACTTTTATAAATGATGTGTGTGAATAAGTGATTTGGACTTTTAACATAGCTTTAACAATTTGTCAGTCATATCACTATGATGTCTGCAGTCTGACAGTTTATAGTGATGTCTAGCACTGGAGCATAATGCCGCAGACATGTAGCATGATATTCCACATAGTCCCATTATCCTGACACCAGGCTAACAAGTCCTAACACTAACCTCTTAATGCTGAGTGCCTAGCAAGGCAGTTGTTAGTGTCATATTCATAAATCTTTGGCATGACGAGACCCAGGTTAAAACCCATGACTTCCGAGGTGGATGATCAAACTATTAAGCCACAGGAGTGGTCATCTTTTACTAATATCATAACTCTTCTGCATCAATTATGCATCCATTTTAATGCAAATTTTGTATCCATTTAAATGGACCTGCTTTATTTTTTCAACTGTATTCCTGATTTTGTCTCTGTTATTATTATTATTATTATTATTATTATTATTATTATTATTATTATTATTATTATTATTATTATAATTATTATTATTATTATTATTATTATTATTATTATTATTATTATTATTATGACTTTATTTAAAGAGGGTAACTCAATTAGTTAAGAACTAATCTACCTTGAGGCCCTCATTCAAAGGAATTTAATTGTTTTTGCTGCATCTCTGAAGCCATTGTATATACTGGGTTTGGAAAGAGGAAATAGAGTGGGCATTTCTAATCTCAACTGGAATATTATTCCAGAGCAAAGTTCCAGAGTATTGGAAACTTTTTTTAAATAATTCCTTATTTGGTTTGGGAATTTTGTAATGTTTGGTAGACATTGTGTGTGTGTGTTTGTGTGTGTGTGTGTTTGTGTGTGTGTGTGTGTGTGTGTGTGTGTGTGTGTGTGTGTGTGTGTGTGTGTGTGTGCATGTGTTACATTTACCTTGGAAATGGATGGCAATGTGAGGTCAACCTTGGCCATCTTCCTCTTAGTCTCTGGAGCAAGTGTGACTTTGACTCCAACTTGCTTATCAGTATCCCTGTCAGCATCCCATTTAATAGTGGCATCCACAATCTTCTCTGACAACTTTTCAGTAAAGGTTCCAGCCATATCAATGGTGCGGGTTGGGATACTCAGTCGCAGTCCAACAACATTAAGCTTTGCACCTCGCATACTTCTATCTCTGACATGGAGGTCATAGGAGACCATCTGATTCTGATTTGCATCCCATGACAGGCTACCAGTGCTAATCAAACCAGTTCTATTATTTTGGAAATTGGTCTTTATGGTGATAGTTCTCTCTGGGTGTATGGCCTTTAGATGGAAGCTTTTCTCAAATGCTGAGGTATCTCCTTTGTCAGCCAGTCCAAAAGACAGTCCAAAATTGCTCTTTACATCATCTTTATTCCAATTCAAGATTAGGTCAGCTTCTGCACTCTCTCCTTGGTTTCTTCCACTGAACCTAAACTCCATCAACCGAGGTTGACGGAAAGTAACAAGTCCTGTGTACTTGTCCATTGCAGTCATCTCTGTCTCCATATCGAGATACACCTTCCCATTGTGCTGAGCCATGACTGTTTGCCAGATTCTTTCTGAATTTACCAAATGGTTACTAGTCATCTGGATCTCCATACCGCGCAGAACATCAAATGGTGTTGCAATATTCAGGCTTGATCTGATGTTTGTTCTTGTGGGATCACTGGACACATCAAACATGCCATCAGCTGTTATTTTCTTGTTTCTAGCCCAGCTAACTTCCATGTGGGGCATGTAGCTCGAACCTATCTTTCTGCTTTGTATTAGAGTTTGTATATTTTCAAATTTGTTAAAACCACTTGTGAACTTGAAGGAACCTTCCATATCATAGGGTGAATTGTATTTTAACCCTGTCTGAAGTCTGACTGGTGACATCTGCAACATGGTAAAAGTGACAACCTGCTCAGAGTCTTTGAGATTACCACGATGTGTTATGATAACCTCAAAGTTAGCAGCTCTGTAATCAAATGGTGATGTCACCCTCAAGTTGGCACCCATCTTGTTTGCCACTAATGTATATGTGATAGATTTTCCTTCTGCATACTGGATGGCAAGATTCTCCTTGATGGCTTCCCCTTCTGTGTACATATGGTACAGGGTCAAGGACACTGTGTCAATCCTGGGTGAGGTCAATGAAGAGGTCAGATCAAATTTACCATCCAGATTCAGGTTAAATTGTGCTTTATTGTAACCAATATCTACAAATGGCATCTCAACAACTGCACTAGATTCCAATTCCACCAATTGCTGTTGTTGCAGCATACACCGTAACAGATACTCTAAATTCATTTTATGCTCATTGTATTCTGCCATGACCTTGGATGCCCAAAGGCTGTCTGACTGCTCATACTCAAAAACTCCTGCAACCTTAGTTGTCTCTCCACTGTAAATTGTGACTTGGCGTACATCAACTAACAGCTTGGTATTCATGTAACTGACTTTAGTTGTCTTTTCATATTTATAGGCTTTACCCAAAGTTGCTATTACTTTTTGTGTAAAATCAGGCCAGTTACCAGTCTGTGTAAAATCAAAGACAAAGTCATCATTGAAATAGGGGATGCTCAGAACTGCCCCAGTTGTGATTGAATCAGGCATGAACTGGTGATTCAATGTGCCTCGTATTTTCATGGCTGGAGCATATGTAACCTCACCTTCAGCTTGGAAGTTAGATAGCACTCCTGTCATGCTGGCGGAAGCCCTCATGTCTTCAAATCCTTCAAATGGAGTTGTCATCGACATCAACACAGAAGTTGCAGCCTCTGAGTATCGAAGATCGACATGAGACTCAATCCTGTTGTCATCGTACAAAACCTCTCCACTGCTGCGAATATTAGGGAATTCCCCTGAGTGTCTAAATTTGGCCTCTATTTTACGGATGTTAGAAAATGGCGTTTTGATGGAGATATGTCCTGATGCTGCATCTTTTGATTGACTAAAAGTAAAATCAGAGTTGAACTGATACTGATTATAGACCACCTCTCCATTACTGCGAATATTGGGGAAATTGCCTTGGTTACCCATTCCCAGTCTGAAGTTGTTTAACACCTGGTATGGTGTGATTAGTGAAAAACTGCCCAATGATTTTTTATGGGAATGCTCTACACTGAGACTTGAGTTGAATTTGTCATCATTATAAGAGATCTCACCACTGGTCTGAATATTGGGGAAGGTACCAGTATGACTGAGAGTGACTCCTAAATGGTTCAGTTCTGGGAAAGGAGTTACCAATGTAAAGGAACCTGATGTGGACTGCTTGGAGTGTGTCATAGCCAGGTCTGCATAGGAGCGGTCATCATTATAAATGAGTTCTACATGAGACTGCATGTTAGGGAACTGTCCCGCATGATTGAAAACAAGGCCCACTTGACTTACAGTAGGGAAAGGAGTGAGCAGTAGTATCTTTCCTTCATACTTGTCAGTCAGTTTAAACATGCTCTCAATATTTATCGTTTTGTTATTTGTTTCATACTTTACTTCAGTTCTAAAATCAGACCATGTTTTTCCATTATGAATAAGTTTGAAGTTTGTTTTTTCATATCCACGGAAAGGACTGGACATCTCGAACGTGGCTGATACTAAATCAGTGCTGTCAAAATCTGCATCAACATACACAGGTCTTACAATGCAGTCACAGGTTATCTTTGCATTGGTATGGAACTTAGCAAAATTGCCAATATGTGTGAAGGTGGAGGTGACAGGTTTGTTTTCAGTAAATGGACTTTTGATGATGATGGTGCCCTGGAGATTATCAATGGAGGTAAACCTGTAGTTGCTCTCTACATGAATGATCTGGGTGGGAAGGTATTCTAAATCAAAAGAAGACACCCTGGACAAACCTAGCATGTTGCTCTTGGCACTTGCCTGCATGTAAGGGTAGCTAGGAAAGGGAGTAGTAAGTTTGAAACTTCCATCCAAGCTGTCATACATCTTCATCCAATTTGCAGAAGCTGTAATCTTCTGAACATAAGGTATAAGGTAAAATGATGTGTCTCCCTTAAAGTTTTCTAAAGTTCCCTCAAGCTTGAATTCATATTGCAAGCTTTGGAACTGTGGGAAAGGTGTTTTCAAAGATAAAATCAAAAGTTTTACATAATCAAATCGATATGTGGTTTCAAATGTAACTTTCTGTCCTGGACCATAGGCAACCTCATTCTGTACAACCCAGTTTGAGCCAACTCTTTTTCGGTTTGACTTGGCAGAAATATCAGCAACCATCTGGAATGGGGTCGTCATCCGTACAGCTACATCAAAGGTTCCAAATTCATTAAAAAATATATTGGTGTTGACTGTTATAACCTGATAGGGAGCCCATGTTACTTTCAATTCTCCAATGTAAGGCATAGCTGCATAACTGGATGTAAACTTGATGATGAAATCTTCTGTATACATACTAGATATCTTATAATTGAAGTTGAAAGATCCAGATGCAAACTTATAGTCCTGATCATAGAGGACTATATTTGCCTTATCCTTAATTACAGATAGCATGACTCTGCTATAATCACTTCTCAATTCATGTAAAAAGTCCACCTTAAGCTCTTTAATCTGTTCTGTTGGAATCAATAACTCAAATCCAGATGCTATCTTTGTGTTCATGGCTTCCGTTTCCATGCTGGAATCAAACTTAAGCTTGAATCTGTTGTTTCTGGAAGGAACAATGTCAACCAAGGTGTTGATGGTGCTAGGCGTTGTTCTGATTTCCCAGACAGTTTTGATATCATCACTTGGAATCACAATACGCATCTTACCAGAGTGACTCAAGTGTTTAATATCACTAGAAGCCTCTTGAACCTCCATTGACACCTTGTAAGTGGCTGATTCTTTGTTGAATACCAGATTGGTGGTGAAAGTTTCCATGTTATCATTGTGATCAAAGGTCAACAGAAGTGTCCTAGCTCCTGTGAAAGGTGTCCGTACATCCAATTTCCCAGTTATTGTTCGACCAGTTTGAGTATCTGTGTATAGTCCAGTCGCCTGTGCTGAAAGTCTGTTCCGTCCCCACTGAACTACAAGATTTGAGTCCAAATCATCAAGGAACCTGTGCTGAAACCTCAATGTCATACCCTTATAGTCATCAAAAGGTGTCTCAATGCTTCCAGTGACATCCAATGAAGTGAAACTTACTGGTCTTTTGGCTCCAGCTGATACTAAAATCTTCTTCATCTCTGCCCATGTAACACTAGCCTTAGACTTGTATTGTGTGGTATCCCTTACATAGGAAATGTCACATCCAATGTTTTTAAAGTTTTCAAAAGGACTTTTAACCATAAATTCATATTCTACCCTATGGTAGTCTCCAGACTTTCTTTCATTCCTAAAAATCATGTTAGCATCAATGATTTTGTCTGGACTCCATGACAGGTCAACATGAGTGATGTACCTGTCACCCGATGAGTGTTTTAAATTCATGCCTACAGTCTGCGATGGATAGTGAAAGTTTGTTGAAATCTCAAAGTTGCTGAAACTTTTCAAGTTGGTTGAGACATTAAACAGAACTCTCTGGTCTAGGTCCTTATCAGCATCCCATTTGACATCAAACATTACTCGCCTCAGTGAAGATTCAATTCCTCCCTCCAGCATTGTAATAACATGACGCCAAGGTGTATTAACACTCAAAAAATACTTAGCTGATCTGTCTGTTGGCATTGAACCAGAGGTGTCTATACTGTAAACTTTGGATCCTCTCTGAACTTTTCCATTAGCACCAAAAGTCCTGTTCTCCCATGACACCATGCCACCTGCATGGACTTTGGGTTCATTAGGGGACTCATAATCAAGCTTTACCTCATAGGTCTGGCCACGGATCATCTTGATCATAGTCTGAATTCGCTGTCTTGGTCCCCGTTGATATTCAAATTCAATATTACTAGAATATTTGTCTAAAGACTCTTGTTCAATATTTCCTGACAAGTCCACATCCAGGTCCGGTGTTTTAAGGATGAATTTAGTGGCATAGGCAGACAGTGATTTGGTTTTGTTGTGAAGAGTAAAACTACCCTCTACTGTCTTTCCAGGTTTATACATGAGGTTCACCCCAGTAGCCAAACTTAAAGGTGTCTTGTCAACTGCTGCACTGAATTTCACATCAATATCCTGAAAAGTAATTAAAAATCAAATGAAATTAAACAAGAGATTATTTATTTGTCAACACAATAATTTATCCCAAGTAATTTTTACCCACTTTCTTGAAGGCATTCAAATTTTCAATAAATACTGCAACTGTAAATACCTTGTAATTATGTCTCAATATGCATTGTAGAAAAGACAGTCTTGAAAGATCAATTATTTGCAATCGAAAATTGATCTCCCAAGGCCAGTTGTTGTTGTTGTTGTTGTTGTTGTTCTGGGGCTTAACACCATTTTTCAGCACATGAAAGGCTATACATGGTGGCCAGTATTAATGGTGGATGAAGAAACCTGGAAATCTGCAGGGAAAAAAATACCAACCCACAAGAAGCTACTGGCAAGCTTTCTCACATATCCACATTTGCCGAATCTTAGACAGAGGTGAGATGGCGGTGATCAATAACGGAGAGTGCTTATGAACACTTGGCCACTTGGGGCTCCTCCCAAGGTAAGTAATTTGCCATATAAAGCAATAAAATGATAATGTATCTAATTTCTGTTCACTTTACATTAGTTTTTGAAGTTAACTGGTCATTTTGTGAGTAGAAATAGACATATAGAAATAGACATATACCTGTTGAAGAAAAGGTATGAGTAACATGTTGTACGAATATAAGATACATTTAAATTTGTTGAAAAGAAACTATTACCAATTATATACAGTGAGCACAGAATATTAGAAGATTTCAGTATCTGACATTACAAAGAATCAAAAACATTTTTCTGTAATTAGTCTATTTTGTTTTAGCTTCAAAGCTTTGAAAATATGTTGATAAAATACAGGAGCCTAATACAGCAATTATTAAATCAGAATTCTATACTACTGTTCTGACATGGAGACGATATGAGAGGGATAATGTGTCCTGAGTCTGATTTATATAAAAAAAAACTAAAATATATGCCCTTCAAAATACTTCTTCATTCTGTCTTTTGGTTTCTTTCTTTTAAAAATAGAACTGTCAGTTTCTTGACTTCTAACATTTACATTGGAACAATGAAAAAGATAATATGTAAATATATGTATGTATTTGTGTTAAACATAAAGTCAGCACAATAATAGCTATTGGGTGCTAATTAAAAGCAAACTTCTAAAAAATGTTGATATAAAGAAATGCAAAGAAAGCTTTTGATTATAGTTTTCAAATAAACATAAACACTTGATATTGCAAGAGTGAAGATTAAGATTTTAAAATTTTGTAAAATGTAAATAAATCAAAAGATCAAGAACAAAATATAAAATCCTTAAAATATAGCATAAAACTCAACAAAGAAAACTGCATTTCCTCACAAAGTCCAATATTTTCTCTTTTGGTATATCACCAAAAAGCTATTTAATTTAGTTCATCCATAAAGAAAACATTTGATTTTTGACAAGGAAAAATCAATACACCTTATGTAAATGTGCTTCACTATCAATGGATACTGGCACAGTACACTGTTTCACTTAATTTTAGTCAAGACACTTTACAAGAATGTTTTCCACTATCAATGGACACTGCCAGGGAACACTGTTTTACAATACTTAAGTCAACATAAATTCTAAGTATGTGCTCCAAAAACATTGGACACTTGCACAGTAAAGTCAAGACACTCTATAAAAATGTACTACACTGTTAATGGACATACACAAACAGTCTGCTTAAGGTTCACCTGTCAGAAATTATAAAAGAGTCAGGGATATGTGTTTTGTATGCCATCAGCACAATACCATTTCATCCCTGCAATGCTCATATTTATAATATAGTCAAAATATGGAATATTCCATTTATAAAAAGTTAACTGCAGGAAAGCTTTGGGTGCTCTATCTACAAAATCATTATCCTTTATATGTATGTGTTTAGGCAGCCAGCAGACCAAAAAATTTTGTCCAGTTTGTCTCAGTAAATCATGATTCTGTAAGATCTGGGATATTAGCAGGTTTTATGAGAGTGGAAAGGGAATCCCAAATGATGATAAAATTTGTATTTTGAGAGATCTCAATATAGTTTCAATATTTTAGTCAAATAAATATCTGATCACACTATAGTACGTCTTTTAATCTAGTTCTTTTTTTCAAAAATCAATTCTCTTTGATCACTGTTGCAAAGTTGAGAATATGTTGCACTGGCAGTTGCATAACCTGCTTAATGACAAAATGCTTTAATTGCCTAATTTACTGTCTTAAATTAAATGAACTGCTGTTTGATAATTTTGTTTGCCTTTGGCAATTTTGGTAATTACTTGTGCCAATGTAAGCCATACAAATTAACACCCACAATTAAATGTGCCTTTTACGCCTCCAAACACAATGCTATCATGGAATAGCCTTGATGCTACAGTGCTGTGAGGAGGAAGGTCAGAAGGCATTTCATTAAATGAATGAGAGTAATGATGGACAGTAATCAAGACTGTTTTGAGTATTTTATGTTTGCTAATCAAACAAAATATTATGGGTGATGGAATTTTTAAAAAGTGTCTTCCAATACTATGACATCCTCCCTCCCCATTTACTTTTTTAACAGCCCTATGTATTTTGCTACAAAACCGCAAGATCTGAAATCTACCTACCTGAGCTGGGTATGTAAGTGTCATGGTGGTGTTGACATCAACGTCTTCATTGGTGATTTTGTGTCTGGTGATGGAGTTGAATTCAATTTTATTTTTGTTGTACTTGTCTTTCAGATTCTTTCCATAATCAATCAGAAGTTCTGTCACTGTAGACTTTTGGTTGTGACTGTAACTTGCAGTGATGTCTGTATTGTACTCTGCATAGCGAATTGATCTAAATGAACTAAAAATAGAAAAATAAAAAAACTTATATTGAATTGATCTAAATGAACTAAAAATAGAAACAATTAAAAAACTCATAAGAAATTGATCTAAATGAACTAAAAATAGAAAGAAAAAAAAAACCTTCATAGCAAATTGGTCTAAATGAACTAAAAATAGAAAAAAAAAATTAAAAAACTCATAAGAAATTGATCAAAAATGAACTAAAAATAGAAAAAATAAAAAACCCTCATAGCAAATTGATCTAAATGAACCAAAGCTAAAACAAAACAATCCTCATAGAATTGATCTAAATGAACTAAAAATAGATAAAAAAAAATAAAGACTCATAAGAAATTGATCAAAATTAACTAAAAATAGAAAAAATAAAAACCCTCATAGCAAATTGATCAAAATGAACTAAAAATAGAAAAAATAAAAAAATCCTCATAGCAAATTGATCTAAATGAACTAAAGCTAAAAAAGACAACCCTCGTACGATATTATTCTTAATAACTAAAAATAAAAACAATCCTCATAGGAAATTGATCTAAATGAACTAAAAATAAAAAACAATCCTCATAGGAAATTGATCTAAATGAACTAAAAATAGAAAACAACCCTCATAGGAAATTGATCTAAATGAACTAAAAATAGAAAACAATCCTCACAGGAAATTGATCTAAATGAACTAAAAATAGAAAACAACCCTCACAGGAAATTGATCTAAATGAACTAAAAATAGAAAACAACCCTCATAGGAAATTGATCTAAATGAACTAAAAATAGAAAACAATCCTCACAGGAAATTGATCTAAATGAACTAAAAATAGAAAACAACCCTCACAGGAAATTGATCTAAATGAACTAAAAATAGAAAACAACCCTCATAGGAAATTGATCTAAATGAACTAAAAATAGAAAACAATCCTCACAGGAAATTGATCTAAATGAACTAAAAATAGAAAACAACCCTCACAGGAAATTGATCTAAATAACTAAAAATATTTTTTTTAAAAAATCCACAAGCCATTGATCTAAAATGATATTAAAACAAATGCATAGGAAAATATCTAGATAAACTAAAAATAAAAAACACCCTCACAGGAAATTGATCTAAATGAACAAAAAAAATTGAAAAAATCATAGAAAATTTATCTAAAAAACTAAAAATATTTTTTTTTAAATCACATGGGAAACTGATCTAAAATGAACAAAAATATTTAAAAAATGCATAGGAAAATATCTAAATGAACTAAAAATAAAAAACAAACAACCTGTATAGAAAATAATTATAAATGAACAAAAAGTATTATTTTTAAAAAAACAAATAAGAAATTTATTTAAATGAATTAAAAATAAAAAGCAAATAGAAAATTGATCTGAATAAACTAAAAGTAAAACAACAAAACAACCACATAGCAAACTGATGTAACTGAACTGAAAATAAAAAAAACAACACACACAGCAAATTAATCTAAATAAACTGAAATTAAAAAAACAAGACATGTGAGAAGGATATATATCATTAGTGATTTACTGAGACAGCAAGAAAACAAGAAAAAAATTTTGTTTAGAAAACTGATTCATGTAATGATATGAAAAATTTTACCATTATCATCAATTTTCTTTGGAAAGAAAGCCTGAAGATAAATTCAGTAAATTCCAAACATTAGCTGAGGTTCAAATATATCAATGTTAAAAGAATGGTCCTACCAGAAGTAATGCATCGACACTGATACTGTGAGTACAATATCTAAACTTGGTCCTATATTAGAGTTAATGTCAGTAAAATATCTAACCTTGGTCCTACATTAGAGTTAATGTATGGAAGCTAAATTGTGAGTACAATATCTAAACTTGGTTCTACATCAGAGTTAATGGTTGGATACTAATACTGCAAGTACAATGTCTAAGGTTGGTTTTACATCAGAGTTAATGCATGGACACCTATATTGTGAGTACAATGTCTAAACTTAGTCCTACATCAGAGTCAATGTGTTTAAGTCAATGTTGTCAGTACAAGGTCTAAACTCTACAGCAAACAAAGAAAAGATGGTTAACATTAATACAAAATTAGTACTTACGTTATTTTCTTGAAATTGTCCATGTTCTTTGTGCTTCGATTGGTAATCTTACAATTGGCCGTGATTGTGTCTTTTGCTGCCTTTCCAAAATTGTAGTCAGTGCGAAACTTAGTGAAGATGACCTTATCGCCTGTCTTGTCTACGATGTAGTTTGCCTTGATCATGAAATTGTTGCCTTGGATGTTTGCTTTGCCATCATACTTTGTACGATTTTTCTTGGAATAATATACTTTGGTCATGTCAGCTGGATGATAAAATTTATGGAAATCATAAGTATAAACATAATATCATCCTAATACAGAGTACAAGCATCAGATTGGTTAGATTTGGATCAAACTTTCATATACTCAGATAACTAGGTGACTAAAGTGATTCCTTCAGGGTTTGGGTGAGTGGGAAAGTGTCACCTGGTACTTGATGCACCCTCCTGTGTATCACGGAGGTAACAAATGGAGGCACAAAGTTCTGCCTTAGAATGCATACCATGATGATATTTCAGCTAAGAACATCTTGAACTATTTATCAGACTTCAGTGTTTATCAAAAATGTTACAATCTATCTTAAGTATTTTGCACATTTTTGCCTTCTGCTTTATTTCAAATGCTTTTTGGGGTAACTATACACACCACTACAGAGCTTGGATTGTGCTGATGTGCCAATAAGGCCCTACACATACATACATTTATGCATATATTATACAAGTACAACATCTATGAATATGCCCCTTATAGTATGTTTCTACAAGCATGTTGTGATAAATAACTTTCAATGAATACATTCATGTTTATCTAGATTACTGGGACAGTGTCTATGATCATGAGTTATGACTATGGCACTATGTTGAATGTATTTGACACTACTATTAATGACAATAGCACTAAGTTGAATGTATTTGCCATTAGGATCAATGACCATGGCACAAAGTTCAATGTATTTGACATTACCATCATTGACAATGGCACAAAGTTGAGTGTATTAGACATTACTATCAATGACAATGGCACAAAGTTGAGTGTATTGAACATTACCATCAACGACAATGGCACAAAGTTAAGTTTATTGGAAATTACTTGCATCTCTACCACCATGCAAACTTGCCATATGCCACAGGTGAAATGTTTTAAATGAATTGATAATATTTGAAAGTATATTACAGCTTGACTGCAACAAGTTACTTAGTAAGTGC
The DNA here is from genome assembly GCA_016746295.1 of Potamilus streckersoni. Lineage (NCBI taxonomy): Eukaryota > Metazoa > Mollusca > Bivalvia > Unionida > Unionidae > Potamilus > Potamilus streckersoni. The sequence continues at coordinate 833,634 of JAEAOA010000671.1, read as the reverse complement.
ATGTTAATGGGGGTTGATCTAAAATTCAAGTATTTACAGGACAAGATTCAGCTATCTTAACATTAATGAAGGTTTCAGGTTTCCTTGGGCTCAAGACAAAGCAGACTGCAATTTTCATGCACTTGCTCATTTTGGGTGAAGTTGGCTTTCAGATTTAGCTGGGAATCTTGTATCCTAGAGAAAACACTTTCACGGGTTCCAACATGCATCTAATTTCCATCCAATGCAATCACTACATTTTTAGTTGAGCAAATATAATGTAAAAGGAACTGGATAACAAAAATGCCTGGAGCCTGCTGAGCAACAAGGCCTGGAGCCTGCTGAACAACAAGGCCTGGAACCTGCTGATCAACAAGGCCTTGAGCCTGCTGAGCAACAAGGCCTGGAACCTGCTGAGCAACAATGCCTGGAGCCTGCTGAGCAACAAGGCCTGGAGACTGCTGAGCAACAAGGCCTGGAACCTGCTGAGCAACAAGGCCTGGAGACAGCAACAAGGCCTGGAACCTGCTGAGCAACAAGGCCTGAAGACTGCTGAGCAACAAGGCCTGGAGCCTGCTGAGCAACAAAAAGGCTTGGAGCCTACTTGTTCTGAAAACATCCACACAAGGAACAAAAGTGTCCATGAAGCCAATACTATACCATAAGTGGCTGCTACATCTCACTTTCTTAATGATAAAATTGTGCTTGAATCACCAGCATTGTACCTAGATCAAACTGTCAATAGATATGTACCTCTCTGTCCCCAAATGATCATGATATAGTGATTTTTTAAAGTTCAGTGTACACCCATTTATGGGTGGGAATGTGTTCTGAGCTCATTTGAGGTACAACACTGCTCACTATTTTTTTTTCTCATTCAAGATAATAAATATGAAGACTGATTAAATATCACACATTTTCCAATGGCATGACTGGTGTATTTGACTATGATTGTTCAAAAATAAAAAGCTGTGACATTTTGTATTGAAAGAGCTGATATAAACTAACTCACTAAAGAGAAGCACAAGTATTTTGCCAGCATAAGAGTCAAATAAAAAGAAACATTCAAATTTCCTAAGGCATAGTTTTTAGAAATGAAATCTTTTAGATTATGATGATTTTAAATGGTTTAAATTAAAAATTTAACAAACAATATATTTTATTTAATTTCTTTTTGTATGTATATATTTGCTGATATGCAAAATATTAATTAGCTTAGTCTCTATTTGTACCCGTCATTCAGTCCATATGGAGTTCAATATTTGGTTTGTTAATTATAACACACTCAGATCTGTTAACCTTGACAGATAACTGTCAATTTGGCAATGTCCAATCCACACCTGTCTAAAGTTTATCACCACTGATTAGCAGCTAGTATAACTTCAAGTTTTCTTTGACGATTTAAACATAAGTCACTCAAATACCAGGCATCATCCGAATGTCTCAGAATTGCAATACATTCACATTCTCATATCAACAAATTGGAAAACTCAAGGTCATAGCAGAACCAAACATAAAACTTTCAGTCTACAAATTTTCAACTTTTTGAAGTTCTAATAAAACATCATTTTTGCCCAAGTGTTAATATATGCAACAGTTTAAAAAAAAAAAATAGCGAACAATATATAATGCACAAAAAAAGGTATAATAAAAAACCAATAAAATAAGCTTTAATTTGGTTCTCACCATTAATAGTGACTGGTCTCTTCACAATCTCCTCAATTCTTCCACTCAGATGAATTAGTTTGTCATCAATGTACTCTAAACTGCCTGTAATATTAATAAGGGCACTTCTGGGAGTGCTGAGGAACAGTGTTGGTTCAAAGGCTTCCCTGTTTCTCTTCTTCCGCTGTTGAGCATCTTTCTTCACCAAGGCCTCTAGCTTGTACACCTGGTCGCCTTCATGGGTAAACTCTCCCTTTGCACCTACCCAGGTGTCTGTGTTCAACACAGATGCTAAAATCATCAAACAAAAATGCGGATAACTGTCTTTTTCCAAAGGAAAAGCTTCCCAAACAAACCAGTATGTAATATTTCCTGGGCAAACAAAAATGTTTTCACAACATTTCAAAAGACTGTTTTGCATATAATAATATGGTTAAAAAAAATAAATTCATTCATTTCTTGCCTTTTTTGGTAATGAAACTTTTCAATAGCATGTAAAGATGTATATTTCTAAGTCCAAATGCAGATCAACATCATTTACAGTGACCTAGTAGTTTTGGTACTTTGATTGATGAGAACCATATAGGACCATCTATGGAGATCTGTAGAAGCCTGGAATGCCAGGGTGATCCGAGTTTAATTTTTTCAAAACTGATTCATCATTTTTTTTTCATTGGGGTTTCCACATAAACAAAAGTGGCTAAAACCATCAAAATATGCTTTTTTTGGGGAGGGGGGAGGGCTGATCACTGATCCAAGTACTTACATATGAGTTCTTGTAAACTAGACACCTTCTTTATATTGCCAGTTGCAAAAGGATGGAATTTTTCAATTATTTCTATCAGCAACCATGTTGCAGGGTTTATTAACATCATTAAATATGCTTACAAGGTCTTAATACCAGGAAACATTCTGTAAAACCAAGTCAGTATTGATCTTGTGGTTGGTGAAACATAAATTAAAAACAAGCAAATTCCAAGAACTTAGGTCCCTTATTCAAGTTAAAGTTGAATGTAGTTTTCTTATGGAATGAGCTAGGTGACAATGGTGGTTATAGAGTAAAAATGACTTAAGGTGTACTTGTAAAGGAAACCATTACAAATGATGTAGAACACTGACAACTGAATGCAAGTGAGGTATAATCAATATTTAGTCCATAACAAATTTGGGTCAAAATTTCAGCACCAATAATACTAAATGACATAGGAAGTTGATAATTAAATTATATTCAAGCTACCATATATTCATTAATTCAGTCAGAGCTTTATCAATATCAAGCTGTCTATAAACTTTAGAAGAAATCCAACATTAATTAAAGTATATAGGGAATTATGTACAGAAATAGATGGATCTGACAATCAGGTACCATAACTCTGTTGAATGCAATTGGCTCATAATCAAACTGTCCTGAGATCATGTCAATTTCAAGCATACTAAATTTAGTACAAAATGCAACAGTAATAAAAGGATTTACTGTGAAGAAAGCAAATAGGGGGGTCTGACAATCAAGAGCTATAACTCTGCTAAACAAAGAATTAAAATGCTGAGAAATCAAACTGTTAACGTTTCATCAATATCAAGCTGGAAGTTGAATATGGTTCATATCCAGTAATGAAAGATAATTTACATGTCTGACAATTAGTGGCTATAACTGCTAAACAATAAAATAGAATGCTAACAAATGATCTCAGACACGGTCTCAATGATGAGCAGAATATTAAATTCATCTGAATTCCAGCATTATGGGTGTTATATAAACAAGTGTGATGGATACTCAGAAGGGCAGACACCCAGATAAATATCCAAATTTTCTACAAAAAGCAAACAGCAAGTAGCAATGTTGAGAAAAGCATATAATATCTAGACTAGAGAGAGGTAGGAATGCTACATATATTGATGTTCCTTTCCATATTTGATTTGCTTTTTCTAATATAGCATTGTCTTTTAGACTCACTTGTCAATAGGACAGGATCTTTGAAAGCTCCTTGCAGAGAAAGATCAGCTGTAAAATTCTTCATTTTCAGGTAATCAATGTTTCCTGTCAAACTGAGGTCTTTCCAGTCTGGAATCTTAATTATAGATGTTGGAGAAAATGTGAAACGGTCATTTTTACGGGTTATCTTCAACTGATGATCCATTACATACTCTTTTATTCGATCCAAAGTCAATTTTCCTGTCAATGCCTTCAAATCCTGTGTATTTTGGAAGCTTCCTGATTAGGAAAAAAATGTAATTTATAAGATAATGCCACTGTGTGTTTACTTAAGAAATCGAAAGTACAAAAGGAACAATATTACACTGTAGAGTGTATGGAAAAATAATTATGACTGATATAGTCCAACTGAATTATCTATACCTGAAATTTGTTCTAAAGGTTCATTAGGGAGCATCATTCAATATATATATATATATATATATATATATATATATATATATATATATATATATATATATATATATATATATAAATGTTGAATTTCTCATAGTGACTTAAAAAGTTTAAATTAAATTAAAAAAACCTTTTACATTTCAAATCTTTTTATATAGTTTCACAATCATTCATGGGATGATGATGTAATAATAAACAATATACCACTCTGAATGATGAAAATGTAAATTCTCACAAACACTGCCAAATACAACAATTTTTTTACCCTTTTCCCTGTAAGTTATCATTCTTACCACTGCCCAATTTCTACATAATATCATTTACTATCCTTTCATAATGACAACACAATAACTTGTCTTTTGAAACTGAAAACATCAGTATATAGATAACAAAATGTGTTATAAGAATAGAATTGGGTGAAAGATTGTTAAATGTGATATTTGTTACATAGACAAGGGTCAATGAAATCTAAAGTAATATAAAAAGGTACAAGTTGGTGTGTATTGCCTTGCAATAATCTTAGCTGAATACCTTTCCATAAGTAATGGTCATTATAAAAAAGGATGTAAAATGTCCCATCACTAATTGTTGATAGAACAACAGCCAAAAAGATATTTGAGAAAGTTTGGAAAAAAGTCCCATCACTAATTGTTGATAGAACAATAGCCAAAATAATATTTAAAAAATTCATCAAATTTAGACCCCTCTTGTTTAGTGTATAAAGTAAAGTATATCTTGGGGATTGAAACTATCAGCATAATACAATTAATGAGACCGCATGAGTTTCTGCAAACAGATAGTCTGCTTGTTCAAATAAAAGCATGTCATAAACCTCAATTTCCAATGATTTTGTATTCTTTTCATTTCCCCTGTAAATTTCTTTCACAGTACTTTCAGTGTGATTATTAGATTTGTATAAGCCCTTTTCATTTACCCTGTAAATTTCTTTCACAAGACTTTCAATAATTATTAAGATTATTTAAGGATTTTTCTTCCTCTTTACTAAGTAAGCCACAGAGGTCACAATCATGTAATTTTACCCTTATTTTCACCCAGAATTTATAACTCTACAATATACTTGGGTAACAAGTGATGTTGGGGCCCCGAGTGGCTGAGTGTTCAAAAAAGCTTGTTTTTCCAATCATTGCAATCTCACCGCTGTCCTAGGCTCCAGCAGTAGGCACAGTCAATCTGGTATGGTGAAAAAGCTTACCAGTAGCTTCCCATGGATTGGTGGTTGTTCCCAGGGTTTTCCCTGGATTTTCCACCACCAGTTATAATGGCCACCATGTATAGCTTATCATGTGCTGAAAAATTGAGTTAAGCCCACAACAACAAGTTGATGACATCATAATATAACGATCATTTAAGCTTCAACTGCGTGAACAATATAATTCCATATGGAAAACATCATGCAAAATCTAGATAGTATTTTTTCAACCCTCAAACATGCAAATTCTACATTTTAATATCTACATTTCATATGAAATTATAATGTGGGTTAAATTATATTATTCTACATTCTGTAAAATTAAATATTTTATATTTCCAGATTAAACAAGAAACAGAGTGGTTTGAAGACAGTACAAATTTAAGCTTTTCACCTGAAAAGTCAGCTCTCTTCCATGGAGTGGCAAGGCTAGCATCCAGGGTTTTCTGAGCATGGTCAAGCACAATGTCCAGCCCGAGAGCTCTGTCCACAACAGAGCCTGGAGTATTGGCCATAAACCTGATGATTGTCTGACTTGGCGTCTGCAAAATATATAAATTCGGGTAGATGAATGAGTAGGAAACAAAAATATAATTTCCTGGCTACAACAATTTTATCTGACTGTACCAGTATACAATATTACTAAATGGTATTATCTCAAAATCAATGAAGGTTACTGAGTCACATTCACAGCCTTCATGCCTAGACTCAATTACAACTGAAAATTTCTAGGAAAAATATCCAGGTTTTAATCATGATTTCAACATTTGTTTTGGTGAAATTCTATTCTTTTAGGTTTCAAAAAATATACTATTACATGAGTCTCACCCAATTGTGCATGCAAAGATGCTAGTCACCTATTGATAAACAAGTCTTTTATCTAAAAATGATCTCAACAGAATTTAGAATTGAAAGAAAACCTTACTCAAGCTATTTTGTTTTATCTAATGAAGGTAAATTCATCAATAGATAATCCACCCCTGTATGATGTCATAAAGTCATCTCTACCCTTTATAATGTGGTAGTCATCTCCAAGTCATCCACAAACCCTGTATAATGTTGTAAAGTCAGCTAAAAATGTAATTCAATTATTAGTAAATACAAAAAAAATTATTTCACAACTTTTAATACAATGTCAGTCTCAATCTGAAAATCTTTACAGAATTATGACCAGGTCTATAAATTATAAAACTCTTGAGCCTGAAATTTTGTTTCATCCAATCACAAATGGCGCTACATTTAAACGCTTGATTCAGATTGGATGATGGTGGAAACTCATGGTCTCAAGACCTGATCTTTTCTAATCTAACCTCCAGAATTATTACTGAATATTATTAGTAGGAAAATATCATAAATGATACAATATTAGTGATAAATTATATCCTAAATGATTGTTAGTTCAAGCATCCTCAAATGTTAGTATGTTCATCTGGTCTGAAACACTGGGAAACAAATGTTTTTTTATCAAAAAATAAATTTTTGAAGCAATTCTTGATCACTATTGATATTAAAACTTCTATTCAATTACACATTGGGTGCATTTTGCAAAGATTCAAAAACACTGATGATTTACAAAAGGTCTTATTGTCAATAAACTATTTCCTTACATCGACTGTCTTGGCCTCCAAGACAAATCCAGCAGGCAAGTCCTTTTTGCTGACAATTATACTATAACCAGCTGGTCCTGAAAGTGGAAAGTAAGGAGAAGTAGCTATCTTCTCCTTGGGAACAAAGGATGCTGTACAGATCTCAAGGCCAATAATGTCAGCTGCTCTTTGACTGGTGCACTGCTTGGAACTGTGATCAGCAGTATGCATCTTCTGTTCCTTGTGAATGTTGTCAAAAAAGATGAAGAACTTGGATCTGAAAAAAGTGATAAAACACCATCAGCAAATATTCTTCATAAGCATTATAAATTGTATTAAATTAAGTAAATTAGTGACTGCTGATGTGGACTCAATTTACACATCATTCCATGTATGTGAAAAAACAGGCTTACAGCTGAAAGAACCTTTGGCTTTCAAAAATAATCTGACATATACATGTATTCACATACATATATTATACATATGTATTATTATACATGTCTTCATATATACATGTCTTCATATATACATGTCTTCATATATACATGTCTTCATATATACATGTCTTCATATATACATGTATTCTTATACATGCATAGGATGTGTATTTGATTACTGTAACCAATATATCATAATTTTACAAAATCTACAATCCTGTTTTCCAAAAAAATATACTTCAAAATGTATGAATTCCACACATTTATGGATTCTGTTAAAGATAATGCTAGTGTTATTTGATTATAAGAAATAAATGCAAACAATTTTGTATTGAAAAGTCATTCTCATGTCCTATCCAGATAACATTTTGTCTAACTGTACCATCAGTCAGCACTATATAGCCTGTATTGTGCTGATGTACCACAAACTAAAAATGTGCTGATGTACCACAAACTACAATATATATATATATATATATATATATATATATATATATATATATATATATATATATATATATATATATATATATATAACATCTGAAAAATCCCGGATTCTTCTTTTCTTCCACAAGAGTTAAAGATTATCATTAGCATTTCTGTTATCAATGTCAAACAATCCTTAAGCTTCATTTAAAATTTGTACTGTATCTTATGCCCCAATATGATCATGTATTTCTAAAATATTGACTAAAACAGTCAATTGCTAGTATTACAATAGCTTATCTTAACTTTAAAATATCCTGAAATGCTAATAAAGAAAATCAGAAGTCAGACATAACAAAATATTTATCTCCTTTGAAAATTTAATGAAATAATTTAACTTTAAGTATATTGTACTGTTATTCTTCATGTGCATAACGGTTCCATTAAAGAGATGGTCATATTTTCTTCCCTAGTACCATTAGAATCAGATACAAAGAAGTAATATATAACTGTGATATTAATGTGTACATCCACTAATATTAAAAATAAACAATTAACTTGATGAGGTGATTATTTACGCAGGTGTAAAGACCACAGGTCAGCTAAAAGCTTGTACAAATCATAAATGAAGTTCATTCAGGTGCATCAACCACATTTTGGCCAACACATTTTTAAAGTACAGAGAATCTGGATTAACTAAATTAATTTTAGCTTATGTAAAGAAGAAAAAAAATCAAGAATTAATAACATTTTGGTTACATAGCAGTTTCTGTTTATTGATTTTTTGGTCTTCGGCAGTTTCTTTATTCAACGTTTCAAGAACCAAGTATCTATATCTAGAATTTCACACTTGAATAAAAAATATTCCCAAGACTCATGAACTGGCACACTGTATTCCTCATAGATAAAAAAGTCAAAACTAAATGCTTAGAACAGGAGCATATTTAATAAATATTTGTAAATATCTATTTAGATCTGATGATATGTGACTTGAACTGATAATATCTGACTTAAACCTATCCTAAACTACTTGGATATATCTAACATAAGTATTGCTGTAGGTTCACACAATGAATGTATCAAGCTTACTTGACATCCAAAATTTCCATCTTGTCTTGAGCCAGATCTAGCTGAAGATTAAATAACTGCTTTTTCTTGAGTTCCACCTTGACCTTTCCTCCTATGCTAGAGTGAAGAGTTGACACCATCTTCAGTCCTCCACGCACCACTGTCGCATCAATGCTCATAATTGAAGAGACAGCAATTGCACCACTAAGTGAAGAAACAAATTTGACAAAATGACATATGTGTACTGCTATAACAAATGTTTTTGGGACCCTTTATTATGCTAAATGTTTGTTTATGTGTTTGTGTGTGTGTAGTGTCTTTTATGTATGTGTACAGTCTTTTGTATATGTGTAGAGTCTATTGTGTATGTGTAGACTCTTTTGTGTATGTGTAGAGTCATTTGTGTATGTGTAGAGTAGTCTTTTCCAAAGTGAAGACACCTATGTCTGGGGTCTTAGACTCAACCCTTTATTATGCTAAATGTTTGTTTATGTGTTTGTGTATGTGTAGTGTCTTTTATGTATGTATAGAGTCTTTTGTGTATGTGTAGAGTCTTGTTTGTATGTGTAGAGTCTTTTGTATATGTGTAGAGTCTTTTGTATATATGTAGAGTCTTTTGTGTATGTGTAGAGTCTTGTGTATATGTGTAGAGTCTTTTGTGTATGTGTAGAGTCATTTGTGCATGTGTAGAGTCTTTTCCAAAGTGAAGACACCAAGTATCTATGTAAGGGGTCTTGGACAAAACCACCCTGAGGGATGTATGAAGGCCACACCACCTCTGTTATCTCTCATGACAACTTGTGATATCAATCCTTTTGTGGACCACATGATATGGCATGGTGTACCGCATGTTTGAGATCATTGATTTAGGTATATGTAACAGAAAGGTTGGCTACAGTGTTGAATCTCTACATACTATATTTAATATTACAGTAATTAAATTCCAAATGTTAGGCTTATATTAGCATGGGCCATATCAACAAATATCTGAAACAAAACTCTTAGTTTTGTGTGGGGAAGAGGAGGGGTGGTTTTCATTTAAAAAAAAGGCATGATAATGAAATCAAATTAAATATCAGGTGACATGAATCTGAAAGACAAATTTATCAACTTAAGTTTTATGCATTCCATTGAATAAAAGGTTTTTAACAATCAAATAAGTGTCCAATGAAAATATTATACTGCAAAAGTATAGGTTGCTAAACTGTCAATGCCACCAAAAAGTTAAAAAAAAAAAAATTAGCCATATTTGAAAAGCTGACCTAATATATAAAGCCGAACAATAAATGTATGCAAATAACATTAAAAGAGCATACCTTGGTGCCAGACTGCCCTCCAGCACCACACTGGTAGAAGGCTTGACAAGGTTCATCTGACCTGACACCTTAAGTGCCATGCTGGCAGTGGCATTCAGTGTCAGATTCAATGGTAGACCTACACCTGTAGGTATGACCAGAGTCGTATCAATAAGCATGATGCTCTTTGTCAGGGACATTTCCTGGGGTACATTCTGCCTCAGTTTGCTGATGAATTCAGGCAGATTGAAGGAACCAAAGTCATCATCCTGTGTTGTCTTGGATCCCAGCATCACATAGTTCAACTCATTTCCAAAAACTCTAGCATACACTGCTGCTCTCAATTCATCCATGCTGGAATCAAGCTGAAGAAAAACAAATGAAGTTGATTAATTTAGCAACAGAAGTCAAAATTACAAGCAAGAAATGTAGTGCCAAATATCTTCAAAAAGAATATGACATCAGTTCTTAAAACATCTGGATATTCTAAATATCCATGTGAAAGGTGGCAAGATATAAATATGAAAATCTAGATGATTTTTATGTTATATTACCAATGTCCATCTATTTATTTTGCTGATGTTACTTACTTTTTTAATATTTATGTTCTTATGTAGCCAAGTGGCCTACAGCATTCACCATTATGGATCACTGCCATCTCACCACTGTCTGTGTGGGTTCAAGTCTCAGGCTCAGCCATTGTGAGTACATGAGAAAGATTGCCAGTAGCTGCTCGAGAGTCAGTAGTTGTTTCCGGGGTTTTCCCTGGTTCTCCCTCCACCATTTATACTGGCCACAATGCATGGCCTATCTTGTGCTGAAATGGCATTAATCCTATAACAATAACAACAGTTGTTATGGTCACTGCTCCTTATGTAGTTATAGATGTTTTTCTCCTCATTCAATATCAACATTATTAAATACATGTACCTTCCCATTTATATCGTTGATTTTCTCTGGCTGGATGTCTTTTGATTTAATCCCTTGGGTCTGGGGTGCTAGTGTCTTGGCAGGATTCTTAAAGTAGCCAGCAGGGCCAAAGTAGGATTCCAGAAGGTACTCCAAACCCTGAACTCGGCCCCCAACTTCAAACAGGTTTATAGAGCTCCCAAAGAGGTCAAAGGTCAAATTCATTGATGCTGAGCGAGGAATGAATGACTTTGGTGACCATACTAAATTGCTGTCAATCTGTGAAGAAAAGGACACAGGATATTAGGAAAGATACTAAGAACAGAAAACATTTTGCAAAGAATGCAACAAGATTATATCTGCACCTCATATGCATATTTTACATTATTTCTTTTTTGTTCTAGAAAATGGACATTACAAAAAACATAAAATTATAAAACTGCACTCGAATAATATATATATATATATATATATATATATATATATATATATATATATATATATATATATATAACAATAATAAAGCAGTTCAAAATGAAAGCAACTTATGTATATTGATGGTCTTTTAATTTGCTGTCAATCATTGAAGGAATAAAAGAAAATATTTTGGAAATAAAAAGATGTTAAAGACTGTCAAGAAAAAAAATTCACCTCAATTATGCACATTAGGAAACTCAGACTTTATTTACTCAAGGAATACTAACTGAGGAAGAGCAAAGTAAAGTGAATACTTGCCACTGAAAGGTATGTGTAATAAAATTCTAAAAAATGATAATTATGGCAGATAAAGTCCAAGCTGAACAGCTACATGACTAATAGTTCAAGCAATATCACTGGGTAATACACACTCACAGCAAAATTATTACAATGCTACTTATTGCAGCACAATTTATATTGAACCAAAATATAATTGGAAAACATGATTAAAGCAAAACATGAATTATTTTTTTACTTTCTCTAAAAACTAGGATGAAAATATCAAAAAGTAAAATAATTGCTCTGCATTCTTTGGGATTTTTTTATTAATTCAGATAGTGCAGTTTTGAAGCAAAAACATATTTTTAAAAATCAGAATTTGAATTGTTTGGTGTTATACAAATACCTTGTACAATTTCATAGCAAAATATTTTTTTTTAAATCAGATTTCCAATTGTTGTGTGCCCTAAAAGTACATAGATTTATCTTGCTTGATAATACACAAGTTTACTAATATTGTTTGTAAAATAAACTAAAGAGTAAAACTACAGTACAGTCTAATATATACCCAATCACAATTTATCATGAAAATATCCTCCACCTACCAAATCTAGCCCTCTCATGCCAAAAATCAAATTTGGTAAGCTTCAGTTCGGCTTTTTATAGCACAGCAACACAAGCAAGGCAATTGGAATAAAGTGCCTTGCCCAGGGACAAACTACACTAGCTGACCTGGGCTTATCTGACAATTGGATTCGAACTGTACCCTTTGGATCATAAGTCTAGCATGCAAACCACTGAGCCAAATTGACTCCTCCAAGCTAAAAAGATATTAACCATATCTAAGCAAAATGATAGAGCAACCACATACTCGAAATTGCTTAGCAACAAAAGTCCACTTACAATTGCCAACACACAAGTCACATAAAATGGTTTGTTTTTGGATTGAGAATCTGGCACTAGATCCTGAAAATTGTCAATCTTAGTAGTGCAGTCAACACATTTTCTAATGGAAGTAACTATGTGGAAGGCTTGAAAGAATGTGCACATATTATAACTGGATAAAAATTAATAAAGAAATATCTTTTATTCCTAAAACTGATTTCTTCTTTAAATTCCTAACATAATCATAAGCAAGTTATTGTTCTCCTAATGTATTATGATCAGGTAATGTATTTAAAGGAGCTGGATGATTAGAGAATGTAATAATTACAAGAACTAGTGATGCATTTAAAATTCCAAACTTTAGAAAAATAAATTCTTAGATGATACTCACCTTAGCACCAGTGCCAAGCTTCTCTAAAAAGAAAGATGCTTCATAGTTGCGTGAGAATTTCCTTTTGTCCATATCAAACTCCTTCTCAAAGATGACATCTTCCAGCATCGCCTTTACCTCCTGGTTAGCCGAATCAGAACTTTCCCGAAGGTTGGTCAGATGAGTCCACACAAATGAGCTCACCTGATTCACCTCCTCTGTGGCTAATGTGTTGTGGATCTGACTGATAATGTATTTGGTGGGGCATTTCATTGTGGCCAGGTAAGCTGCAATACGCAGCTCTGAATCTTCACCACCATTTCTGAATAAGGCCATCAGGTTGTTTCTCTGCAATATTAAAATATGTCTCTTTTCAGGCCACAAAATATTTATCAAACCAGTGTAAAGTCTATATGATGATTTCTCCTTCTCAAAAACTCCCAAAGTGTTACCTTTCCATAATTACAAAATCATTTTGGAAATTTCTATTTAATTTACCAACTATAAACTTGTACTTCTGAATAACTCTAAACTAAGACCCATTCTTCCTCTACTAAAATGTTATAACTGGGAAGTTATACTGTGAATGCATACCTATCCATATAAATAGTTATACCTATCCACATAACAAGTTATGCCTATTCACATAAATGCAAACCTATCCATGTAAATAATTATACCTATCCACATAAACAGTTGTTTCTATCCTCATAAATGCATACCTATCCACATAAGTAGTTACACCTATCCACATAAATATTATAACTGTCCACATAAATAGTTATAGTACCAACTTTTATGCTAGCACTTCTCTCAAATTGGTGTTGTTATAAGTTCACACCAGAAGCCAATGAAAGATCAAAAACTGACCAAGAATACATAAAGAATGAATGACAAGAAAAAATAGCCTTTATAAGTCTTCATTATGCAGTAAATTAACTATTTCATTCTTGCTACAAGCCATTAATATAATATGCCAACAAGCAATTATTCTTTCACAAAAATAAGTAGAACCCTCCACCAATTTAAATAATAATACAAATGTCATTCACTTACAAAATCAATAAAACAGATGAATTGACAATACACCAAATTTCGGTAATCATTATTAGTATGATGCATGCTGCTAGCAAGAAATATATAATCTGTATGTTAAAGGAATAAACTTCTACAACACTATTCCTATACTTCTGACAAGTCTATGCATACCTGTTGACAGTATGAGTAAGAAACCACTAAAAATATGTGGTGTATCCATTCCCTTGATTTCAGAAGCTTAAATGCTTTCACCATTGTTGGTCAAGACAGTATCCATAAACATTAGTTTTCCTCATAAATAATCTGCATCTTTCTTCCTCAGTATAAATGCAACTATTTATAGCTCTTTTAATGGTTTATTTTAACTGCAATTGTATATTACATAAAGAAACTATGTACTGTACACCAGTCTATCATATTGGAAATCAAGTATTTGTCTCCTGCCTTTTTCCATACTAAACTGGTGATGAGATGTGTGATGTGATTATGAATTTTAACGTAGCTTTAACAATTTTTCAGTCATATTGCTACGATGTCTGCAGTGTGGCAGTTTATAGTGTTGTCTCACACTGGGGCATCATGCCGCATACAAGTCCCACACAGTCACATTATTCTGACACCAGGCTGACCAGTCCTAACACTAACCTCTTAATACTATGCATCAAGTGAGGCAGCTGTTAGAACCATTTTTGTAAGTCTTCAGAATGATTCGACCGGAAATCAACCCACGACCTTCTGCATCCGAGGCATAAGCTCTAACCACTAGGCCACCGGAGCAGTTCCATACAAAACTGGTTTAAAATGTTATGCTATAACCTCATTATATATATATATATATATATATATATATATATATATATATATATATATATATATATATATATATATATATATATATATATATATATATATATTCCAAAATTATGTCATAATATTCAAAAAGCCAGTTTTCACTACAACTACACAAATCTGGAATGGTTGTCATCTCTTCTTAACACTAGTATTTTGTAATTATAAATGATATTGCTTGATGTAATTTAGCTAAGATTTATAACCCAATAGATTTGAGAAATGTTGAGGTCAATTGATATTTAAAATGGTATACTTTATTACCAAAGTTCATCAATCTCCAGTCCATGGAACACAAATCTGACATCCTGTTTTTCACATAACTGCCAAGAATGTGACATTTCTTGGTATTAGGTCACAATGTAATTTGATGTTGTGACAGTCATATGCAAGAACATGTCAAAATGTACTTAGTACACAATTAACTTAGTATCAGACATTAATAAACTTAGAATCACACATTAATGCTTACATCTGCTCCACATGACATTCTTCGGAAAGCCTCTACTGCTGCCACCCTGATATCCATGGGGTTCTTGGTGTTACTGATGCAGCTGTACAGGGTGGGTATTGATGTTTGTGCATGACCTATGTTTCCAATAGCACGTAGGGCCAGCATTACCTATGTGATATAGGTAAGAATATGTAGATATGTGAATAGTACAAACACGACTGTTTTACCTAAAATCACAAATCATTAAGTATGGTCACCGAATCTGATTTTTAAAAAAATAAAAATGACTTTAAAGTAATATTGACTTTCAAATGACAATGATTTTAAAATGACAAAGACCATGAAGAACAGAATCAAATATGTACTAAGAAAGTTAGATAAATTATAAATTGTTTCAAAACAAGAGATTGAATTTAATCATATATACCTGTTTTAAAAGATTACATATTAAAACTTTTATATCAAGAGAGTGAAAAACTGAATCAAATCAAATTTAAAAAACTAGTACCTTTGCCAACTAAAGTATGCATTTGGTACTGGCCAGTGAAGAAAAAAAGTTAAAGATAAGTTTCTATAATCAAGTGACAACAAATTACTGTTTGATGATTGTTGTTGACTTGACATCCGGATCCAATCTTCTCAGTAATAAGGGATACAACAGACTGGACAGCAGTTTCTTCCTCACAGTTGGGGTTAGCCTGGCAGAAGGTGTGAACCAGAGTGGACAATGGCAGGAAGGCCTTACTGCTTAGAGATGGAAGGCCTAGAAGATTCTGAAGCAAAAATATTACATATATGCTAATTTAACATAAAATGGGTTATTCAAAGACATACTGTACTTATGTTCTTCAGAAATATATTATAAGTAACCTCTGTTACAAATAGTTTCAATCAAATGTACTGAATAATATAAAACATATATTGGAAATCAAAATCTTGAAAAAATGATTATAATTCATCTGAGACTATAAATATATATGTATAGGGGTATCTGAACTGCTTGAGGGATGGGTGAATGAGCAGATAAACTGACTACTTGATTGACTGATTTGAAACTTTGATAAGTTTTACATGTACTTTGCTTATTGTTACGACCTGGTCATTGTAAACAGAGTATTTAAACAGTCATCAAGCTTGCACAATAAACAGTCATCAAGCTTGCACAATAAACAGTCATCAAGCTTGCACAATAAACAATCATCAAGCTTGCAGAATAAATAGGAATACAATCAATGACTGAATAATAAGAAAAACTGAAGAGATAGCAAAATGTGAATGCTTTGGAAAACTTTTATCTCCCTAATGTATAAATACAATACAGGTCTTAAGGTAATTCTTAGAAATATACCTTTAAACTAAAAGGTAACAATTTTACATGCTCATAGCTGAGATTTTCTGTAAAATCCTGACAGACTGATAAATATTCATTCTGTTGCTAAGTTTAAATCAACCAATACAGTGACATAAACCAATGTTTTTTCTGTATAAATATTGTCATGTTCTTTCACATTTTTGTGACTGAAGTTCAAGCACAAGTTTGAAGTTCCAAACTTGTAAACTTTTGCAAAATTTAGAATAAGGTTAGATAAGCACAACTTTGAGGATTTACCAGGCTGTGCTTCCTTTTCTTTCTTGCTAGCATTTAAAGGCTTGAACAAAAATGATTGAGGGTGGGGGTGGGGTAGGGGGTGGGGTGGGGCAGGGTGGGTAGAGATTAAGCTTAAGTTTTATGCCCCAAATATTTTAACGTTTTGGGATTTGGTCTATACCTGCACTTCAACAAGGATTTCCCGTGTTGGATGGTGAATAAAGGCCAGAGACATGAGCCACATTTCAGCTTCTACACCACTAACTTCATTTGATCTAATCATCTCTTGCATCAAACCTATGGCGCCTTCTGTTCCAAGCATTGGAAGAGCATCTCGTAAGAATTTTCTGAAATAAACACATCTTTGTTGACCATGCATGATAAATCTGAGAATATACATACAAAAAATCCTTCCCTACAGCTTAATCTGCCAGAAATCGAAAGTCTTTTCTGAGCCTGTTTTGCCCACATACAGTCAATCAATCTCTCCAAGAGTTCCTTGCATATTACTCCATTTACACTGGTCAGTGTTAGCAAGCTTTTAAAATGTAAACTAAGATTTGTAGTTAATGCTGTCACCCTTCCCAATTAATATCTGCTTTCATTAAGTACAAAATGTAAAATAGATAAATTACATTTCTGACAAATCATTTAATGCATTATTAAGCAGAGCTGTAAACAGCACCTTGTAGTCCAACTTATTCTATGTTATTAAATGTTTGTATGTTCTAGATCAAGCTTAAACACCTCACAGTCACATGTTGACAGAATGAAAGAGTAAAGCACAGAGAACTCTGAGTGAGACTGATATTCTTATAAGAAACTTTCTAAATCCACTGGAACTAACAAATCTTCAATTGAACAATAAATCCTAATATGTGTTAATACATACGGACTTTTAAACCCTAACAAGTGTTAATACATATGAACCATTAAACCCTAACATGTGTTAATACCTATGGACCATTAAACCCTAACATGTGTTGATGCCCATTGGACCATTAAACCCTAACATGTGTTGATGCCCACTGGACCACTAAACCCTAACATGTGTTGATGCCCATGTACCATTAAACCCTAATAAGTGCTAATACCTATTGATTGTTAAACCCAAATATATGGTGATACCCCTGACCACCAACCAACATTATTACTGGCAACTGTGTGAGGCATCACGAGAGTTACAGATCAATAGCTTGTTGAACATTTGGGTCAAATATCTGTCACCCTGCTATCTGCCAATATATATCATCTACAAATTCAAGTCTGCATAACATCAATAGTTTAAAACTGTTTTTCCTTCAACTTTTAGCAAACATTACAAAGTTAACACCAAGCCACATGGAGTAGAGGACTGTTATTTTATATCATGTACCATCCTGTGGAGTAAGCATGGGAGTAATTCACCTATTGGGAGTCAACAATTTCTTTCCCACAAACTTCAAGCATCCATTGAGACACTGCACTGTCTTAGTAACTTATTTTGTGGTTGATGAAACAAATCTATACCAAAAGTAAGGCTCAGATATAAGACTATCATTCAATTAAAGACTAGAATAAATGTATCTGAACAAATCAGTGGTTATTAAATTTCCTGAAACTATCAATTTAAATGGAAACTTACTGAGTTCTGTCTGCATTATTTGGACAGAAAGATGGCTCTTTTATCTCAGTGAACAAACTACGCAGAGAAGACTTGTCCATTTTTTTCATGATGTAGACCAGCTCTGCAAAGTCTTGTGGAGTCTCAGAACGAATGTCCTGTTCAGTGCTCTTACACATGTCTTCCAGTTTGTTCTTGGCATCTATGACTCCTGCAATGGCTGGAATCTCACCATGAGTGTGCTCAAACAGAAGATTACTTCGCCGGCTGATTAAATCTGTTAAAAGAAAAATGTTTTCATATATAAAACACTACCTAAAATAACTGAAATTTCATAAAGTAAAATTCTTGACAAACCTCTTTTGTACTTAAAAAGAAACATTGTTTGTTAAAGTCAGTTATCTTTTTATTTTTGCAAAGATTTTAACAAATTCTTCATCCTACCCAAATGGAAGACAAGCTTCACATTTTTGCAAGCAAAGAATGTTCTTAAAGGATAGTCTCAGAACAGAAGTTAGGAATGTTCAACAAATCTAAAATTTAAATACGATTAATACATTAGTACATCAAAGTCAAAACAACTAAAGTAACTCAAGAACCTGTAACATAGATGTTACAAATTTATGTGGTCTCTGAAATGAAGGAAACAGGAAAACTGAAAGGAAACCTCAATTATATCTTGCTTTGATAATAACACCCAATCATTCTTGTTTGCAGTTTATTTCTAGCTGCCTTTATAAAATGATAGATTCACAATATACAAGATGTTGAGCTTATTAGAAGTAAATAGGTTTGTGGACTAAGACATTGATTAAGCTTTTAAATTTATGTATGCCATGTCTTACATAAATTTTTGTCAACACACTGTAAATGTATAAGTTACTGCAGGCCTTTTGACATGTAATTTTTATACATTACTATGCAAAATCTTGCCAAATGCTGAATTTTAATGATTCTGGGGCTGTTAAAAACTTCCTGATTTTCAGTTCTTCTCTGCTATTTCCTTATGATATTCAAAGCTATAACTTGCCAAAGAGTTTTGAAGATAATCACATGGATGTTCTTTGCTTCAAACAATGAAAATAGAAAGCAATATATTTTACATGCCCAATTTGGTAGGGCATGGACTAACTCTATCAACATTCCTAGAGATGAATATCAATAACAGCTTGATCTTATCTTCCATTCATTTATTTAACAATCTTAAGCACAAATCTTTCGTCTTAGTAAGAAGATATATTTCCAATGGAAATATCAAAGAGAATTGCTCATACACACATACATACACACACACACAGAGTCATAGGTTAATAATCTCTAAAGAGTGGTTTCTTAGATATGAGCAATGGGCCACACTGACACTCCTTAGAGGTGAGTAAAATTCTAAAATAGCTGTGCACATATAATGGCCACCTTCGATCATACCCATGGTTTCCAAAATGGTACAGAAGAAATTACACAAAAAAACAAGAGTTTCCACCCACTATTATCACCCTGCCCAAGGAATGGTCATAGTTCCAAAAATGCTGTCTACATCTATCGACCACTCTTAATCATATCCCAAAGTTTCAAGTCTCTATGTTTAAAAGTGTCCAATAGTGCTGTTCCAATTATCAATTATAATCATCAGTTGGTTGAGCAAACCAATAAGATAATCAATTGTAAAACTCCACAAGCGATTGTGTGGAAAGAGAGATTACTATTATTTATATGAATAGAAAATATAAAGATTAGTAAACTCCTGTGTAAATAGTAAGTTAAATCTAATATAATCAATCTAAATTATTTATTCGCTTCACAACTTACAAATATAAAACAATATCATACTCCATAACTGCGAACTTAATTAAGAACATATAGTCAAGATTACATAATTTTGCTGTTAAATTGTAGAATTAACAAAAACAAAAATTAAATTTTGGATGATCTGTTTCAGTTTAAAAGTGAAATTGTTTATAGTATTTATAAATAAAGAAACCTTGTCCTTCTTTACTTTAAATGATAGACACATCGCATATGAATAACAGAATTTTGGGAGACTGCAACAACTTTTCAGTTATATAGAACTAATCAGTCATAAAATATTGTTCTCATTTAACAAAGCTGAAAAATAAAAATAACACATTTGAAAAAATGTAATATTTTTATCCGATCAAAGTATACATGTCATTAAAAGATATTAATCCTGTACATTTATTAACATTTGAACTCTTTTACAAAGATATAACTGTATAACAAACAATAGGTAAAATTTGCTTTTATTAACTGATTATAATTGATTATCAGTTGGTTAAGTGGAACTGATTATCAATTATGAAATTCTTACTGATTCCCATTACAATTTTCCAATGATGTATGCAACATTACCAATATATGAAGGCTGTAACACATAATGTACTGGGATAACAATTTAAACCAAACCTATAGATCATCCATGAAATAGTCTGAATAAATTTTAAATCAAATACTGTTTATCAAGTCCTACACATTAAAAACTTAGAACCTACCCTTCTCCGTTGAGGATACTGTTGATGTCTCTCTGATTAAGGTCAGTTTCTGAGTTATCTCAGTAGCAGCACCACTGTTCTCTTTGGAGAAAGGTCGGAACATGTGTGTCTCATGGCACTGTACCTCCTTCAGCTGGCCAGGAGAGGCAACTGTCTGCTCACAAAGAATTGTGCTCTTCAGAAGGGGAAGAGATTTCAAGTTCTGGAACAAAAGTAAACATTTCAGTACAGTAAAGGTCACGTGCACCTGCATTCCCAAAATTCTCATTTTGTATGCACACTATGTTTAATGAGTGGGCTATGTAAGTATACAAATACATGTTGAGTTATATTGCATTCATATGTATAGCTTATTGCATGATATTCTGACAAATATGACCAATACCTACGTTTATGTGTTCATTTCAGGCATGGCTTGGATAATGTCAGCTGGGGAACAGTTATGTTTAAATACTATGTAAATGGCTACTGCCATAATATCATGAGCCAATATGTGCAAAAAAATGATTTGGTCATAAGTTAGTTCTTTATTTACTATTCAAATGAGTTTGTCTTGAATTAGCTCTTTATTCACTATTCAAATGAGTTGTCATGGGTTAGCTCTTTATTCACTATTCAAATGAGTTGGTCTTGTATTAGCTCTTCATTCACTATTCAAATGAGTTTGTCTTGAATTAGCTCTTTATTCACTATTCAAATGAGTTGGTCTTGGGTTAGCTCTTTATTCACTATTCAAATGAGTTGTCATGGGTTAGCTCTTTATTCACTATTCAAATGAGTTGGTCTTGTATTAGCTCTTTATTCACTATTCAAATGAGTTGGTCTTGGGTTAGCTCTTTATTCACTATTTAAAAGAGTTGGTCTTTGGTTAGCTCTTTATTCTCTATGCAAATAGTGAATATCCCATTGTATAGAGAACAATATTGCCTGAACTAAGACACTGTCTTT
Source organism: Potamilus streckersoni (assembly GCA_016746295.1). Classification (NCBI taxonomy): domain Eukaryota; kingdom Metazoa; phylum Mollusca; class Bivalvia; order Unionida; family Unionidae; genus Potamilus; species Potamilus streckersoni. The sequence goes on along the minus strand of JAEAOA010000671.1, from coordinate 811,732 downwards.
TCATTCTTTCAAAAGTAGAAATAAATGAGATCACCCTCCTCAGTGTGCTTAAGCTGCTTCTTTAAAGCCCTCATGAGGTACTGAAAACACTCTTAATGGTCCAACAAGGAACTTTGCTTCACACCAAGGGCTAATTTCCCGTGAGCAGAGACATGCTATTAGCAATGAAAACAAAGCCATCTTATGTTAACCTGAACCATTGCAAAAACAAAGGCATCTCAAATACCATATATGCTGCAGCTAGAATGGCTAAGAAATAGGTTTTGTGCAAGAAGTCTGTCAAGAAGGCTTTAGACATTTTCAAAAGATGATTTATTTAACCATGTCAGAAACTATGTTAGATTACATTTTGGATACAAAGCCAAAAACATGTTGCCAATACAAATCAAAGTTTGCCATCCTTCCAACAGCGATGATGAAACGTCTTCTTTCAACATCTATGCTGATAGGAAACTGTCATCTGAAGTGGTGTTTATATGGAGTCCACATCTTTGTTGGTTTTTCTCCTCACTCTCTTTTTGGCAGATTAATTTGTCTGGCCCAAACAGTTGCCTGTATATTTTGTATTGTATGCATACAATACAAGGATGAATTAAAATTGCTGAACATAAACACACACACACACATGCAGATAGATAGATAGATCGGTAGGTAGGTAGGTTGGTAGGTAGGTAAGGTAGGTAGGTAGGTAGGTAGGTAGGTAGGTAGATAGATAGATAGATAGATAGATAGATAGATAGATAGATAGATAGATAGATAGATAAATAGATTAATAGATTGATAGATAGATAGATAGATAGATAGATAGATAGATAGATAGATAGATAGATAGATAGATAGATAGACAGACAGACATAGATAAATAGATAGATAGATAGATAGATAGATAGATAGATAGATAGATAGATAGATAGATAGATAGATAGATAGACAGACAGACAGACAGACAGACATGAATAGATAGATTGATAGATAGATAGACAGACAGACAGATGCAGAAACAAATAAGGGTAACAAATGTGGTTGGGATATAATAATCTGAAACAAAACAAAATTAAAACTTTTAACTACCTTGCAAAATGTTTGCTTTAACCTCTTTGGTCCTGTTTTCAGTACCTAGTATGAACACGCATACATAGGCATGTGGTAATCACCCAAAAGTCAATGATTTTCTCTGGGTTCTCTCAATTACATCATCAGGCAAGGATCAAATTATGCCATCTCTGCTGATTCATGCATTCATTTGAGACTGCATGAACTTATGTGTTAAATTTTAAAATGAATAAACCTTAAAACTTTCTATAAACATGCATTAGCTGACTACTTACTGATGCCAGTTTCAGTGGAACAGAACGTATTGATGATTCATAGCTTTGGCGATCCATGCAGGCAAGGAAGTCCTTGGTCTTTCTGATGTTCTTGGCTTTCCACCCTTTCTGAGTCAGGACGTATTCTGTCGGACAGTTTCCCATCACATCATTCTGATAAAAAGGTAATACATTAATGTAATGTGTAGATATACTACCAAAGAAGAACTGAAGCTGTTAACTATTAATGTTTGGATGATATGTTTACAAACTGCTTGAAGGAATGGATATACAAAATGCAATCATCAATTAGGGTAAAATATAATTTTAGTAAAGGGAACCTCCACATGACAGAATGGTTAAAAGTAATCACTGTTCCAGATTACTTCCATCTCAATTGTCTGCATGGGTTTAAGTCTCAGGCCAAGCTAATGTGGTTTCATGAGAAAGCTTGCCAGTAAACTTCCAGAGTATTGGTGGTTCTTCCCAGGGTTTTACCTGGTTCTTCCTATACCTATACTGGCTGCCAAGTATAGCCTATTTTGTGTTATCAAATGGCATTAAACCCCATAAAACCAATCTTAATAAAGATATTAGTTATTAGGTTGTTCCAGGTTAAGGACATCATTTTTCTGCACAAATGTCACAAAATGCAAAACTTGTTATTCGATTAGCAATATAAGTTGAAGATGAAATTTTCTGAAATGCTAGCTGTAGTCTTCCTGAACAAAAATTTGTTCTTGTGCATAAAACCCCATTTTTCACTTTTCAGACAGTGACCTTGACATTTTGATTATTTGCCCCGAAATCAACAGGCTTCCTTAATCCATTTTCGAGTCATCCACAAACTTTAATCCATATCTTTAATGTAGAACTTAAAGTTATTGTGCAGAAATCATTTTTTCAGTCAAAAGCCTTGACCTTTGATTATTTTAGTAAAAGTGAACCTTTGACCTTTGACCTTTTGATTTCAAACTCAATAGGCTTCTTCTTTACCAAATGTGCATACCACCCACAAAGTTGAATAAAGATGGTAGATGGTGTGAACAAATGTTCTTTTGTGAATACTGAAAAGGCAACAGATGGATGGTTTGATGAATGTACATCAGAACATTCTATGTCTTGCAAGCATAGAAAATCAATGTTATTTATTTTGTCAATTGAAACTGGCTTGCCAACATATTGGCCTAAAAGAAAGTCTTTGGAAGTATTACCTCTCTTGCTTTATATCGATCCATGTCAAGGTCATCCATTGTGTTCTGGAAGGCAGAAAGCAGTCCCCGTTTGATATTAAGAACCCAGGAACTTTCATCATCCTCAGGGCAAATTTCATTAACCTCGCCATCTTGGAATGAAAATCGGAGAGGATACTGCTGTAACAAGGCTGAGAAATCGCTTGAGGCTTTTCCGGCCCTTAATCTCAGAGGTAAGGATGGATCTGACGATTCTATTGATACATCCCGAAGCTGGAAAAGAATTTATGACAAACAACTGATCCAGAATGACAATTCCAAAACAATCTTTGTATAATTAAAATATAAAATTAAAATTCTTTACCAATTATCTAACCAACTCGACTTATACATTTTTAATGGACATAAGTCTCAGGTTGGTGTAAATTATCAATATTCATCTATATATTTTGTTTTATTCTGAATTTAAACCATGATAATGAAAAATATTATTTACATAAATTAAAGGCATTTCTGAGAAAGAAAAAAAAAACAATGGCCATAGAATAATGTTACAATTATGAGGATGGCAAGCAATAATTTATCAAGTGTCTCTTCACACGGCCGCCGTATACCAACCGGTCAATGCATTAGGGGCAAATCCTAAATATTCCAAATTATGTAATCTCAGCTATACAGATAGTCCCTGGTAGTTCCTACGATATCGCATCTTCATTAGCCATTGTTCCGATATGTTAACTCTATCGATACCTTGGTAGATCGAACTCATAATTTTGTGCTTTGTCCTAGCGAAATATATTGGATTTCATTAGTTGCCTCCCTTAGTATGCAAATGCCAATAACAACATTTCAGTACATGTGTATTTGAGTTAAAGGTATAGGCAGAAGAAAATTGCTTATTTATGCTTTCTATTCAAGTTGCATGCTCCCCTTGTCTCGATCATGTAGGAACTGTGTTCATCTTATAGCAATTTTAATTCTGATCGCCGCCACAGGGGCTCGTATCGATATGAGCCCCTCTGATCGCCGCATCCAATGAAATTCACAGACCCGAAGTACAGAGATATCTGAAACTTGGTTAGCGAAGATTACAACATCGCCAAACCACACAATTTTTGCACACAATATTTACTTACCTCCAAATTAAACGAGCTTTACAACGTGCACAACTACGTATCATCGAAAATTAAAATTTGACTGCGGAAGTGCTCTAAAGTACAAGCACAGGAGTCTGACGATTTATCATTAAAGTACGCAGAAATCTTTGACAACACGAAAGCACCTTTTTGGTACTATAAATTTATAGTTAATTTATATTAATCTTTGTTAACTTATAGTACCGTAGACCAACAAGTAGGTCTCTTCTTTTTTTATATATATCTGACAGCAGCCAGCCAGATATAAAAAAGCAGAGACCTACTTGTTGGTCTAAATCTGTTTTGAACGTAGCGCGCTGTCTTGTCACAACGACAGCTACACATATTGATAAACAAATTCGTACTACCCTCGATTGTGACGATTCCACTCAACACGCTCTTTTTTGAACAAAGTTTTTTAGTACATGGCCACGACTGCAAAATCCGATAGGGAGCTTAGCGTCTGGAAGTTTCTTGATGACAGTTAAGGTGCAGAGCATTCAATAATCAGGACTGAATAGACTTTGGTTAAAGAAAATTAGTGCTAAATTTTCAAAGAAAAATTTGTATTTAATTTAAAATGAGTAAATACGCATACATGAACCATGTGACTTGTACTGTTAATTAAGAATCGATAATTCCAAAAACTTTTAATAACACTTTTTGGAAGAATTGTACTTAGTTTAAAATTTACTCTAAAGACATATTAGACTGACTTAATCAAGTCACGAAAATATCAACATTAGGAACAACTTATTTGGAACTAATTTCATGCTTTTAACATTCAGACGAGACCTCGGAGTTGGTCGGCTTAGGGATATTATCCATAGTTGGATAGTAAATCGCCAGATTGCAGAGTTGTTTATATAGCTGTTTTGGCACAAAGTACCACCTTTGCAGTAAATAAATCGGGTCCTAATTTACAAGGCAACGTCTATAAAAGGACTGAAAAATCCATTAAGAAACTGTTGTCTCTATTATTTATTTTTTTCAGTCATTAATATTTTGTTTATCTTTATCGACCAGTTATGCCAAACCAGACCATGGGCCCCCGCATGATTTTTATTTGCAAAGGGAGGGAGGTGTGGGCGGGATTTTTTTGGGGGGGAAACAGTCAGTTACGGCCGGGAGAGTTAGTATAGTAGGCAGTCTGAAACTAAAGCTAATATTTACTAAGCGTTTTGAACAGAATCTTGTGACATATTTTCAGATCCATTTGCGTGATTAAACGTGTCGGATGTGTGTGTGTGTGTGTGTGTGTGTGTGTGTGTGTGTGTGTGTGTGTGTGTGTGTGTGATAAAGATATCTGCTCGTTCCTAAAGTTTAAAGGTTTTTATATGTAATTTTTTTAGGCGTGTGTGCTATTTGTATTACTTAAAAAAATTTCATTTTTTATTTTAAATTTTGAGTTAGGGTTTCAACACCATTCCTATTCTGTTATGAAAACGACTCCTTATCCCAGGCTGGATCCAGAGTTTACTTAAATTCTGTGATCCTTGCCAAGAATCTATGTTGCCCAGTGTTTGCTATATGCTTCTGCTATTTGTTATGTACTCTGTTTTGTGTTTTTGTAGGGCTGGCTTCATGGATCAAATTTTTAAATGTTGTTCCTTAATGTTATTAGAGTTTTTTGATTCGGGAAACCGGTTATTTATAGATCGATACCGGTTTCCCGATCCTTGGAACCTCTTTGTATTTAGTGTGTGTTAGGAGAAGATAGTTAGATAGTAGAATAGATGTATTAAAGAAAAATGCGAATGTTTAGTGCTACTTTGAGGTGGGGAAAACTGGTACTGTCCGTGCTACCCCACGTGAGTTACGTAGCTTTGGTTCCGCACCTTGTTCTCCCCCTTGTAAATTCTAATTCTTTTTATATGTAGTTGTGGTCTATAAATTATTAGAAAGATCCCACAGGCATAGTGTATCTATGAACGTATAGTATAATACAATTTTTTTTTTAATTTTATAAAATATTTATTTACCTTTGAAATCCAGAAATTGAAAATGACCAGAGCTAGCAGTTTTGATAGATTTATATCTGAAGTAAAGCCAATCTGGATACACTGTAACATAATTTACACCCATCAATCATTCATAACGAGAATCAATGCACCTGTAACATAAACTTAATTTTTTACTTAAAAAATGTTTTTTGTTTTTCTATAAATAGTCAGGATAACTGATGAGGAAAATCTGGGAAATTCTTTTTCTTTACAAATCTAACCCTATGCAGAAAAAGAAAATGTAGAGTGCCACCTTAAATAAGTTCCTCTGCTACTTGGCAGTTTAATATCCAATGTTCTATATTATCTCTATTCCAACCAAATCAGACGACACACCTGTATGATGACAGTAACATAAAGGTTCCCAATACTTGGCCCCATTATTTTTTTTTCATGATTTCCTTAGCTCAGTCTATTATACATTTTCAAATATATAATTTTGTCATAAATGATGTCGTAACTTATGTTTATTAAAAATAGAAGATAGCCTATGGTTATTGGAGCATATCAGTTGCCAAATCTTCAATTTCGGAGCAGAGTAGTTTAGAAAAATGTCGGTCTCCTCGATTTAGGAGTTAATTAAATCTTGCATGTGATCCTTAGTTTTGAAAAACACCGGAAATTATGACGATTGACATACGATGTTACATTCTCGACTTGGCGGACAAGGCCGATAATTTTCCATCCTATTTTATATTAACCAATTTCTAATCTGGTTCCCATCCTCCACATGAATTTAGGTCAAAATTATTACGTTAGGGTCAGTACCTACCAATCTAGCCCCAGTCTACAATTACAGCTTTTAGTTTCCTCTCACATTTCAGTGGTAATACACGAGTTAGATTTAGACATTTTTGATATTGATTTAAAGGAAAATGTTTATCATGAAGAATAAGAGCACTATGGTGTCGCTATCTGTGTATTTTGATTACAGTGCACACTGAGTAATAAGGCATTATTGCTGGTCTGGAAGTGAAAAATGACTCTCGTCACTCGTCACGTTTTCTCCGTGACTTCATCGATGAAGAGAATTTAGATGAGCATGTGATTTATCAAGATTTGGTGACACTAGAAAGTTCAATTATGACATTCAAATGCAGGGATTATGCAAGAAAATAATTGTGATCTGATTCAATATAATTAATAATCTTATTCCTCGATGGGAACTTCACTCGTCCATTTCCTTCAGGTCTTGAAATAACTTAGGAAGTAGTTGTAAGAATAAACATTAATTTGAAGTTTGGCGATTCGCCTATAGCTGGGTGCACCATATATGCTACAACAGCAAAGGCAGATATTGTTCCGATTGTGATGTTGACTCCTTTCAGGCATCGGGACACATTTAGTACTTCCTGTTCAGTACCCACTAATGTAGTACCAGTCTATATTTAAAGCATTTTTTTTTCCCGGTCTCCGTTTGGTGGCGATACAAGAGTTAGATTTACGCATTCTTGGTATGGATTTTAGGCAATTATTTATTCTTTAGAATATAAGCTTATGGCGTGGTTGTCTTTGTGTGTTTCGGCGACAGTGTACAGTGAGTAATGGTGATGATCCGGAAGTGAAATCTGTATTCCATTGCACTTTGATTTGTTGACAATCAAACCATTCAATAAAATGCTGGTGAACCTCTGACAAGAACTTCACCATGAAGTCATCATTGAAGATATGTTCGATTAACATGATTTTTATTGAATGTCACACAGTAGAAAGTTCAGTACTGAGAAACAAATGAAGAGAATATATAGTAAAATTAATTGCGGTCCATGGCCTTTAGCCGTCATTTTGTTACATGCGAATGAAAGTAGTTCAGAATATAGTTCTAGATGACGACGAATAACATCCGAGCTTTATTTCACGAACTAGAGAAAATGGTACGCAATGTTACGTTGAGATGAGTCCCGTAATTTCACGAACTAGAGAAAATGGTACGCAATGTTACGTTGAGATGAGTCCCGTAATTTCACGAACTAGAGAAAATGGTTACGCAATGTTACGTTGAGATGAGTCCCGTAATTTCACGAACTAGAGAAAATGGTACGCAATGTTACGTTGAGATGAGTCCCGTAATTTCACGAACTAGAGAAAATGGTTACGCAATGTTACGTTGAGATGAGTCCCGTAATTTCACGAACTAGAGAAAATGGTACGCAATGTTACGTTGAGATGAGTCCCGTAATTTCACGAACTAGAGAAAATGGTACGCAATGTTACGTTGAGATGAGTCCCGTAAGATTCATTTAATATTAAGAGAGTTCAATCTGATTGTGTAAATGCATGACTTCTATATTCAAACACTGACTTTTACAACCCAGCAATGAGACGCTTTTTTTATTATCTAGTGATGAAAAGCATTTTACCAACTGCATTTGTCGATGTTGTATATTATAGACCATTCTTAGAATGTATTCATGTATTCATGTGACACTGGGTCAACAAATCCAAAACGAAACTAAGCTAGGCCCAGCTTACAGATTTGTTAGAGCCAAATGACCAAATTATCGCAGATAAAGGTTTTGTTAAAACTACAGAGAAAATTATTTTAATAAACAGATTAACAGTATATAACGTACATAAAATAACAATTTTTGTTATTGTTTAGTCATGAAAAGAAAAATGTGTTTGTATGAATAAAATCGTATATCCACATTCTTATTTGACAAATGATTCAGAAAAGAAAAAGTATGTAATTTTAAGGGAAAATCCCAGTCCCTCTCAACTCCCGGCGCTAAAAGCGGCAAGCTCCATAACAACAACCAGGTTGTGCACTTCTAATACAAATTAAAATGCAAGCATACCGACATGCACCCAAAACTATTTAAAGCACACCAGAAAGTCTCTACTTGTTTTGGGGGACGATGTTGACTAAAAGGGCAGTTTGAGTCACTATGCATATTTTGTAAATGTTTTATTCTGTCCTCGTGTTTTTCCCATAGTAATAATTGATCATAGCTGTACACTAAAGCCATACCTAATCAGAAACAAAATTCATGCTTTAAATAGTATTTTTTTCTATCGTTGATTTGTATTTTGTGTGCTGTATAGAAATAGAAAACTCAAGAACGTAAATCAACTTACGTTTTAAAGAATAGACATCTCAAGTAAGTTTTCGTCATTCTATAAATTAAATTCTCCTTACGCAAAAGGAATCAATCTCTATAAAAATGCATTACATCCATTGCAGCCGCGATCAGTATAATATATTCTCTCGCAAAAGGAATTAACAAAATATATTATATGCCGTATAGTCGCGATCTTCCTAGCTTAGCCTCGTTTTTGCTAGACATTAATATTCATGATGATCTCATTAAGAATGGTTTATAATGACGAACAAGCATTTTTTGTTATTCGGTGGTAATGTCTCTGCTGTTACATCCAGTTCAAATGCATATACCGTAGTAGTGGTGAAAGGATGTTCTTATGCCAAGTATAGATACTACTGCGGCAAACAGCTTATTGTGTTACATATACATTACATGTAAATAACAAAGAGTCAAACAACAAATAAATTACCCATAACTTTTGAAGATCAAAAGTAACTTTTTAATCGGTAAATATTGTTTTGTATTAAGTACCCACCATAAATATCGGCATGTGTATCCAATCTGCAAAATTATCAATACACTGATGCACAGGTGAATCGTTTCACCCAACACTGGCGATATTGTCATAACACATAATTTGTGCTACTGTATCGATAATTCAGGTAAACAATTGTTAAATTTTATCATTATTAATGAAAAGTCATTTATCATACCCAGACTCTCACTGTTTTTCCAAGGCTAATATATATTTCTAATGGTAGAATAACTTTCAATGTTACAAAATACTTGCTTTCATATAGACCTGTATATATTGATGTCCTTTAAATGAAATGTATGAGAGAGAGAGAGAGAGAGAGAGAGAGAGAGAGAGAGAGAGAGAGAGAGAGAGAGAGAGAGAGAGAGAGAGAGAGAGAGAGATTACCTGTAGAAGCATCTCACACTTCGAGAGGACCTCTATATTAGCTGTGGCCCTTATCTTGATGGTGGATTGGTCCTCGGTGGCGCCCAAAATGGCTGTCTTTGTCTCTACCTCATAACTGTATGTATATGTACTACCCGGACTGTATTGGAAATTGCTTCTACCTGTAAAAAACAAAACAAAAAATAAAAAACAGTAATTGATCTGCGATTTATCATTTAAAGGCCAAGATATGAAAATGAAGAAAATAAATGTACAGTACGCTTATTAAGTTTAGTATTTGTTTTTAGTAAATCTTGGGTCATGGGGGTGAGGCAAAGTCGGTATATGCTCTATTCATAAGGAAGTCAAAAGATTCATCATACAGCTTCGAGAAGAAAAAAAGAAAAATTATAGATAGAATATCTTTTTCTGGACAAAAGAGACGAATGCAGGTATACATTAGTACCCGTCTTTTCCTGTGAATATTACAGCCTTTTTTGCGGAAAAAAAGGATCTGTTATTGCACTAACGTATATAACAAATATCTAAAACTTTTAAAGATAATCTTTTAACGTAGATGGGGGCGTGATTGCATTAAATTCCTCTATATCTCCTAGCATTTCTGAACATTTTTTTCCCGCAAAAGGCGATTATATTCACGTTTTATCAGGCTCTACTTTGGAGCATGAATTTATCGAAGGCAAATATTTGCAAAGAAATTTCACTCGTGGTTAAGCTCATGCGAGGATGAGGTAAGAAAATATTTTTTTTTAAATTCCATCACTGTGAGATATCCACCTGGCAATATGTGCACATACACGCATAAAAATGTATCCAACCTCTAACCTCAGCAAATAAATTCATGGTTCTTTGCTAGTAAATCAACACAAAACTAACAACGTTTTAGTGCTCCATAAACAAATGGTTGAATATGTTTTTTTTTCCTCCTTGAACATTTGAGTGTTTACAGAGTGTTCATACATGGGGCATAACATAATAATAAAAACAATTTTCGGCGGAGGAAGGTCGCTTTATTTTGGAGGTTTAGACTGGGATCAAATTATTTATTTCATGGACTGGTTTAAATGTTATAAATATGCACAATAATAATAATAATAATAATAATAATAATAATAATAATAATAATAATAATAATAATAATAATATCACAGTACTAACGCTGTTTGATTAGTCAATAATGTCAACATGGTTTACAAGCTCGCCTTTCAAAACAAGTTTTAACGTTGAAAATAAAAGGTCATGGAAAGTTCATATTTTAGATGGTCGCTATTTCCACAGCCATCATCACCATCATCTACGTTATTCCAATAATATAACACATATGATAGTTAAGGGTCTAACTGTTTAATTTTCGGGGTGGGTGCTATGAGTTTATTTCTAATCAGGTCATTTCATTTTTCTTTTTCCTAATTTTGTTTGGATGGGGGTGGCGCTTGTTATTTTATTTTTTATTTACAAATCAAAGCAATAATTTTTCAGGCTAGTTGGGTGCGGCAACTTTTCCCTGCAAAAAAAACTTTATGGTTGGCCCATAATTTCACGAACGTCTAACCATTCGCATGTACACAATCAAGATTAAATCAGTTTGTTCACTTTTCATGTAAGATTTCGTTCAACGGTTAATTTAAGTCGCAAAACTGATGAGCATGGGCATATAATCGAACTTCAAGGCTTCTTTATCTGGGATGATAGATTAGAGTAAAGTAGTGTATACCGCTAATATCTAACCCCGTATCTTATCTCCACTAGAAATCTGTTAATCGAGGGTAAATCGGGCAACATTTAATGCGAGGGGAATTATGACTAAGTTCACCTGGCTTACACACCAAAAAAAAAAACAAAACAAAACAAAACAAAAAACATCGGCGCAAAAAAGCTCCAAAATTTTTAAATGTTTATTGACCTAAGATGATACAATCCTATGTGCATGTAAGATACTTTTAAGGGACCGTTAATTGAAGTTTCCGGAAGTTCCTAGGATTTAATTTCCAATCCAAAAAGGTTGCCAAAAATTCTCTTGCACTCAATTACAGAAGAAAACAATTATATGCATTATTTTAGTTGATAATAAAGGATCTTGTAAAAGAAGAACAAAAAATATCCTAGTCGGCATGAAATCCCAAGGCCCCACCCCACCCCAGACTCTTCGTAAATGAAATATGTCTCAGAGGATAGCTAGAGCTACATTTTTCATCCAGGTATGTTCACCATTCTTCTGAATGTGAGATTAAACTACTTTCTCACAGCGTAGTATAGGGGCGGATTGAGGCTTTGGGGCCCGAGGCCCGAGGCACTTCATCTTTGGGTGGGAGGGCACGGAACGTAAGACATAGATCTTCACACGCACACTGAGAGCCGCCCTTCAACGTATGTTATATATGTGTCATTATCAGAGATACATTAGGATATGTATTATACTCTGTATATGTATTTGAGCACGTTATTTTTTTTATCCACGGTAACCGGAGATAAGGAGCTATGTGAATAATTGGTATATGTTCTATTCATAATGTGTGGCATATTTTGCTATATTAAGATCTGCTATTTAAGTGACCAAGTTTTTATTTTTGCAGGAGCAGAGACTCGTAAATTTTTGCAACAAAATTTCCAGCTCTCAGTTTAAAGAAAACTATTTTTGCACTTATTTACTGAAAAACAAAAGAAAAGAATTTAAAAAAAAATATTATATACATTATATTAGCTCAGACATTTGTTATCTCAAGAAAACGATATCAAGCCTTGAACGAAAACACTATATGATATTGTCACCATACTTTTATTTTATCAAATACCTTTATATCAGCTCATATGGGTTTGTAGGTTTTTTTATATCAACAACTTATATGTGTGTTTATTACATGTTTGACCTTTCATTTTGACAGATACAATAGAAGTCACTCGACACCATAACAATGTTATAGCAAACAAATGAATCATATTTACTGTAACAATTTGGGTCATTCAACTTTGGTTTTTTTTTTTTGTTTTTTTTAGTAATTTTTTTTTTTTTTGACATTGCAGTTAACCTTAAAACTGAGACTAGAGCCCAAATTGGCATGTACTTAACCGAGTTTCCTGTCTTACAAACATCGATATTTTAGAAGACAAATCACAAACTGAAGTTAGAAAACTTAGTTCTCTGATTAAAAAAAAACAAACAACAAAAAAAACCCCAGAAATACTGGAAAAGTTAGTTGGAAAAGTTCCCCTTAATAGGTTTTTCTGGGCTAATTGAAACTTTAATAAAATATGTGTGTTGCTCGTAAGATCTAACTGAATAAACGGCAAGTAATGTAAAATAAATGATTTATAAGTCGAGTAGATTCAGAATTATTACACAGATGTCTATTTTTCAAAATTGTGGGGGGGAGAGAAAATAGTGAAAATTAAATTTCTTGGAAAGAAAGATATTTCTAGATGGTACCTATCTTTATTTCAGATATCTTTTGTAATATCCCACCCCACATGCTACTGACTAAGTGGTAATTTAGTTTTCAGTTCAGAAACATCAATTTAGATTTCAGATTTTACGTCTAGCTCTTCTGTAATTTTGTTGTTGTTTTTGTTTTTGTTGTTGTTGTTATTATTATTATTATTATTATTATTATTATTATTATTTGTTGTTGTTGTTGTATTGTTCTCGACATAGATTATAGTGAAGAAATGATGGTTAAAAGAAAGCAGTAATTTATCTATACACATTGTGAAACATCTTAGTACAAAATTTCTTCACTGGATTAATTTTATATATATATATATATATATATATATATATATATATATATATATATATATATATATATATATATATATATATATATATATATATATATATATATATATATACGCGATTCTTTTTCTAAGTCAATCTGTATATATCTTGCTTTTTTAAATGGCTGCTGCTTAGAGTGTCGTTTTGGGGAATTAAACTCCTAATTCATGGACTTTAAAATCTGCTATTAAAACCAAAATTACGTCAAATATATTCCTAATTTGTATCAACGTTTCAGTGATGAGTTATACACTGCAATCTTATAACTATTTTCCAATTTTCTGCATATTAGTCGCCTAGAACAGGAAAACGACATCTCAGACATATTTCAAAAACATACAGAAAAATTGTAGGTCTTTAACACCCCCACCCACCCCCCAATTTTTTTAATAAGTTAACAATAGATACCACATGTACTGGCATTTTTTTGTATTGTTACTAGAATTGGGGAAATACTTATCCAGTGTCATACCAAGATCAACAATACTAAATCTTATATATCTAAATATTTATTTAAATGGTTGTACTTACATTGCTGTTCCTTATTAAAATGTGGTTGATAACTTATGATTTCTCTTTCATTTTGTAATTTAATTATTTGCTGTCTTTCAAGATAAAGCATTATCTTTAATTTTATAAACCTGATGCAATCTCTTCCACGAAGAAAATAAAGCCAATGAGTCCGTCATTGATAATATCCTTATTTTCTCTTTGTTTTAATTTGCATCAATCGAAGTTCAATGCATAAAATTGGGGAAAGAAAATTCAGTAAAGATGTAATCAAAAGAAAAAGGTCATGAAGAAGACGCTACCGTGTGTCGAACACTGAGAGTTAAAGTCTGTTTCAGATTCCTTATGAGAATCATAACAGATGCAACTTAGTGTGCGTATCGGACACTGCTTTATATGGAAACACTTTGGAATAACCTAAAGTTCTCGATGTTATAAGCATAACTTCATTTTGTTGTTTAAAATGTATTATGATCTTGCTTTAAACAGTTTACAATATGTAATTCGACCTTTTGTGTTGTTAACTATGAGACACACACCATTCCATCATTAAATATTGTTCGGTCCACTAGTGTAAATTTTACGTTATATCAAAATTCTTGTCTGCCTTAAACAATCCATTATGAAGCACGTGACAAATATTCATAAGTAACCCATCTATCGAAAATTTCAACATTTACTTGAATCATGATAAACATATGACTCCACTGTGTTACGTTGGTGATCGAGTGGTTCAAGTCCAGCATACATGATTGAGAGTTAAATGCAGTAGTTTAAAAATGCTTCCTTCTTAAATCGTGTTTCTAATAAGAGGTATCTACGTGTGGACATATCGAACGACCTGAGTAATTTTTTTAGAATGTAAATAAAATATACATTTAAAAAGATATGTTATTTTCACATTACCAAGTCGACTTAAAATTAAGCCATTATTCGGCAATTTCATGTACTCTGATAAAATTAATGCTAATATATTTATGGCAATGTAAATCTTTATAAAACTATCAAAGTGCTTTTCCGATTATTACACGAATCACAATTACAGTTTCTACTCTTTCACTGTTATACGATTCCCACAATAATTACAGATATATCAATTGATTATGTATATGTTTGTATGTATGGATAGATAATCTAGCTATAGCCTCCACGGAGACTGCATTGAAGGTGGTTGGTGGGATGTCTCCCCTAATTTTTATCATCCGAGAGAAAGTGTTTAATTATTATAGGGAAGAAGGCTGAATGTGATGAGTAAGTAGTGGAATTGTGGTTGTAATACGAAACAGTTATGATATCCCGGTCCTAATGTACAGCTCCGCACCTACCCCATCCCGTCAATAACACAACAAAATACTCACCAGTACATTCCCTTGAGCATGTGGAGACTGACTGTTGCAGTTGTAATGGACCTGAAATGGGAGGAGAAAAAAGAGAATATTTTTTAAAATGACGAAACAGTAATCATTATGCAGTCATGAGCAGATATTATCAAAATTAAGTAGGCGAACAAATAACTCATCTATGTCGTTTATTCGTTGTTTTTTTTTAATGAGAGAGAGAGAGAGAGAGAGAGAGAGAGAGAGAGAGAGAGAGAGAGAGAGAGAGAGAGAGAGAGAGAGAGAGAGAGAGAGAGAGTGAGAGAGATTCTTTTAATTGAGAGGCTCTCAAGCCAAAATAATTTCTTTGACATAAACAGTGAGAATATAAACCTGTACAGGCGGATAACAAAAGCGTGTGGCTTCTTGCTTGTATCTGGTTGTCCTCTCTACGTATTTGTAATTATCTGATTCCTTAGGAAACAAAATTTATTAATACATAGAGATACATTGTATGTAGGAATACAAGTGTGGTTGACAGGTAGGTAAGTAGCTAAATTAACAAGAACATTGTTTAACGCGCTAAACTTATAGACAGTCTGATTAAAATCAGGTCTCCACAGTCCTAGGGATCATATTATAGATGCCTTCGAATTAGACAATGGAGATGCAACGTTCAGGAATATGAAAGTGAATCCAATCGTTCGGTACACCATGATGCTCTTTAGCAACATGTCTCCAGAATGCGAAGATATAAGATTTATATGATTGGCTGATAACAATTAGCGATCATGTAGTAACATTGGCCACCAGAAAAAGATCCGTAAGTGGTCGCTGTCAGATCTTAACATAGGACAGATGAGATCTGATTTTAATCGCATTGAATATATAGATAAATTGTAAAAATATACAATATGTGTGTGTGTGTGTGTGTGTGTGTGTGTGTGTGTGTGTCCTTCCATATATCTAATAATGAATCAACTGGTCCTTCTTTCTCTCCTTCAAATATCTTACTGTCTTCTTAATTAATTGGAAGATATTTATGACGTTAGGAAAAATGTTACCGTTTATGAACTCTTGACTAACTATCAAAGCAATACATTATACGATGTCCTTTTCGAGAGCCAGTCAAAGTCTTTCCTTGTTATGAGCGGAAATAAGTACTTGTTAGAAAAGGAGCAGAAAACAGCTCGGCACTATGGTTTAAAAAGTGAGAAGCAAAACATCATAAAAAAGTTAATAGGTGTTTTGATAAAATGACATATCTGGGTCTAATGCATATATATAGCAGACACTAACAGAACCAACACCCAACTTTTCAATGTCGGATTCGCAAGGTGTTGGTTGGCGACAAATGGGTATGCTAACCAATGGTAACATCGCAGTTATCAAAACAGTTTCCCAGCGTTTCAAGATAAGAGACCTTCTTAGAGGAAGAAGCAACGGACAAAAGACAAAATGTGCATATTACTTATCTGTGTTGTGCTCGGACATGTGGTTGGCACATTGTACTACTGTTTTTCATGTGATTTTTATTCTTTCATTAATTAACTCATTTTTTCATAAACCTCCAGTCATTAAAACATGTAGATGTGTAATATTATCCTTCTGCTTTAGTGTTAGTTTTTGTTGTTTTTTTTTTGGGGGGAGGAGATATTCTTCTAACTTCGAGCTTGATTGCAGCTTACGTTGGGAAGCTGGTTTTTACATGTGTCGTTACTAAGTGTGTGTGCGAGAGAGAGAGAGAGAGAGAGAGAGAGAGAGAGAGAGAGAGAGAGAGAGAGAGAGAGAGAGAGAGAGAGAGAGAGAGAGAGGCGTACATTCTTTGTTTTTATTTAAGTAACTATAGATTCTCATGTTTTAGTGTCACTAAATTTTTGTCGAAACTAGTTAAATATTTGTTCCTGACGGAACAAACGTAGATTTTGCAAAGCTTGATTAAAATAAAATAAAATAACCGATTATATGCACAAATAAACACTAGTTAAAACTTTTTTGAAAACACATTCTTCGTTTGCGAAGCAAGATTTTATTTATTAATGCATTTACTGTTAATGAACGCCAGTGAAACAAGGCTTATCTTCAAGAAATTTGCAACAACATATTTATGACGTAAACAACATATTTTAAATCCATCCTTTATGGATAAGAACAACAACAAAGTTTATAATGCATCAGAACAAAAACATATTTTCTGGAAAAGACGTGACCAACATTCGATCTCTCAAATACTTTTGTAACTAAGAGAACGGAATAATTGAGCCGTACTTAATAGGAACCAATATGAGGTCAACAGTCGAAGGAAACAATATAAACAGTATTGAAACCAAACAGCTGTACCAACAATTAGTCTTTCTCGTTTGCAAAAAAAGATTTTTGAGGTTGCTCTGCATGTAAACATTGTTGAAGTCATTGAGCTAATAAGTGGAAGTTACAAATCTTTTGTTTTTTTTTTATAAATTAAATTAACTACTAAGGACCCTTTATTTCTCTGATTGCTCTATAAATTTCGCGATAACCTGTTTTGTGGGTCAAAAAAAAAACTAGATATAAATCTCACAGATAGGCCAATGGCAGAATCGTTTAAGGAGGGTATGTTTCATATGTGGGCTTGATAGGCATTTTTGTATATCACATCTCGGAAAACTGCGGGCTCATCGAGTCTTTTAGAACTTTTCCTTCTTTTTAAGCAGATCCGTAATTAGAAGTTATCAAAGAGGTGTTCATATGAAACAAAAGTTTGTGAATGGTTGACGTCACTAAATATTGTAATATAATGAGTTATTCCTTCTATATCCATCTTAAATACCTGATACAAATAAGAGCACTTGCATTTCTCCGATTTAGCTGGACTAATTGTTTCGTTTTATATATCTAAGGGGTTGACGTGGACCACTAAGTATGAATGCCCTGATAAGTATTCAAACTTGTAGCATTTTTGACACGACAATAGGTAACGTATTCCTCACTGAATCGGAATAAGAAAGAAGTAACCAACTCGATGTCCAAAATTTTGATTGGGTAACTGGTTACTTATTGCTTATTGAATCAGTAATAAGGAACACGTAACCAACTTAATTTCTGGTAACTATAGTATAAAAGTTAAGAAAATTCATCAAGAATATGAACGACTGGTTTACTTGTATATTAATATGAAACAATGTTATCTTGTATCATCTCTCTTTTACACGGCACTTATTTCTATATTTTATTCAGGAAATGAAATATAATTTTGATGTTCTAAATACATGTGTAAAATGCCACTATTTGCTATTAACTGCATGTACAATTTATTGTCGAATAGCCTATCTGTTGAAAGCCTTCAATTAATCATCAGCTGTTGAATATTTTAGATAACAATCCAGATAAACCGACTAATATAATGTAAATGCTGGTCGTTTTGGGGTTTTTTTTATAACGAAATTAGAGAAGACACTACAATCGAAATAATTCGTTAGTACGCATTATTTGTATCGGCAATTCATTTTTCATTACCAAATAAAAAATAATAGGTAGTACGTACCAGAGTGAACGCCAGTTGCCACGAAGGCGAGAAAAACTGTTAATTGGAACTCCATGTGTCCATGTAGAACCGAGTTTTGTCACGGATTTTGCTGCTTGGCACGAGAACGGGATTATATATACTGTGACGGAATACATGCAGCGGGTCCAAAGTCCAGATCTTGCATCCCTTACATCTTTCAGCGCCAAGAGTAAACCCCGTGACTTTCTACAGTGCTTTGACCGATAAAGATGCTGACAACAACCACACAGAGTACGCAATAACACCGGCAACAATAATAATTGGGATTAATTGCACTTTACCTACTTACTTATTGACAATGAGGACGCAAGTGGTTCAAGTGGGATTAATTCCATTGTTTAATACTCAGGGGGTTATTCTCCTATTTTACCGATATGCATTGCATTGAGACGAAAATTTACATATTAATTTTCAAATTGAGTAAACGTTTTCACTAAAACGGGTTAAGTAATAAAGAAAAACAAACTTGGCGTCAGTCAAAAGTTGCATGAGTTGAAAAGCTCGACCCTTGAAGTCATGCGCTCTATTCTTTTTGCTTTTCGTACAAAGACCGATGAAAACCATCCCTTGTCCATGTTTTAGTTGGAGTATTCCTTCTTCCCTAGCCTTAAATATCGTGGTATCAACAGTGTGTTAAGGTTTTGGGTTATGTTTTTCATTTATTAACTAAATATATTTCACTCAGCCGTGGATTAATATTTGTTCATACGTATTGGGATATTGCATACAGAAGCTAAGATAATTGATTTGAATACACATGTCTCCATCATTTATAATTTGCAGTCAGGGTCCCAAACACCGTTAATCTGCATTAAGCGTTTGGTAAAAGTTTTTAACATTATTATATTTCCTGAACCACGTCTTTTTGACCTTGAGTTAAGGGTAGCAGATATGGCAGATTTTCATGTTTACACATATTTTCTTCATCATTTGTCCTTGGGGTCAGTGATGCAGTTAGAGCAGAGGTTCTACTTTTTTGTCTGTTTGAACTATTAGGTCAAGGTCGCAGATAAAGTAAATTTTCATTCTGCTACGTACAATCTCCATCCGTAGCACATTGGGTATAGGTCGCAGATAACACGCATTTGCGTTCCTCGTTCAAGTTCACAGCTCTTGATCGATGTTTTGAGCTCTGGCTTATGATGAAAGCTATGATTTTTTTTACATAATAATAAAAACTACTTCACTATGATATTTGTCCCTCATTAATACATGTGGCTACTTTATGTGATCACACCTGTCTCAAATTTTTATATATGATACCTTATGTGAACACAGTCGTTGCAAGGTTTTGAGATTGTTGTT
Source organism: Potamilus streckersoni (assembly GCA_016746295.1). NCBI lineage: Eukaryota > Metazoa > Mollusca > Bivalvia > Unionida > Unionidae > Potamilus > Potamilus streckersoni. The sequence continues at coordinate 791,680 of JAEAOA010000671.1, read as the reverse complement.
TAATTTTTCTGAATTTAAGTCAGGGTAAATGTTATTAAAAATGGCGACAACCGATGCATATTTACGGTATCCGTAATTATTGGTTAATGTGTGATCGGGTCATATAAAGGTACAGGTCATCGTACCAGTACGTGTGCTTAACCTTGAACGTGCAAAGTGTTATATCTCTGATGTGAGTAATATTCGATAACATATTTATTACACGCCACAAGCAATATATATATATATATATATATATATATATATATATATATATATATATATATATATATATATATATATATATATATATATATATATATATATATATATATATATATATATATATTTATCTAAGATTGTGCAATCTGAGCTCCTCCTAATACAAGGAATCGAATCTAGGTGAAATTTACAACTGCGCTCGTGAAAAATCAGCAGCTAAAAATGAAAGAAATGCATACTAGATATCAACGTTTTAAAGGCATTGTACATTTTGAAAGCATATAAAGTGGACAGATTGATTAGTACAGAATTGTGTGTGTGTGTGTGTATATATATATATATATATATATATATATATATATATATATATATATATATATATATATATATATATATATATATATATATATATGGAGACAAAAATGCATACAAAATACATGCATAAAAAGAGGAATGCAAAGAATGTTAAATAAGATATAGACAAATACGTGGTGTAAGTCAACCAACACATATTAAGTCGAAAAGATCAGGCATATAACGCGAGTCAGATAAAATAACACGAAGCAGAGGTTTCTGACTTTACGATGTAAATGATTTTAGTCGGTGATAAGCAATATGCAGAAAATTGTCTTCTTGAAAGCATCCCATGGTGAAAACGTGGGCCCTTTTAAAAACAAAATGGCATTTAATGTTTGGCGCCTGTTTTATTTCTTTGTTTATTTGCTTTATACATCGTCGATTGGAATTTGACACACCGCAGTACTGTCTTTAATTCGACAAATTTAAGGAAGTGATTTAAATATTTCTCTAATTTCATATGAAAGCATTTTTAGAGATATTTATAACTTGATTTAACTCGGGAAAGGGCATAAAACGTCTTGATTTGGGTGTTGGAACGGATTTAATAAAAACTTAAATAGATCATAACAAACACGAAATAGGCCATTACAGAAAGGAGTTGGAGGGGAGGAATAGTGCTTTAAGATTGTCGTATTATGCCAAATTATCAGTATGGTGATATTTCTACTCTAACAGTGATGACTTATCGAACATCAGAAAACCTGGTCTTGCTGAAGCTAACAAAGTTATTATCTAATAATTAACGATTTTAACATATTCACTCAAAACTTGGTGGAATGCAAGCGATATATTATACAATCCAATTATCATTGCTAAGCCTCCATATTATATAATCAAGTTATCCCATCATCCACTCCGGATTATTCAATCCAATCATCGTTGCTGCTCCTCCAGAATCTACAAGGCCTGTTTAAACTCTGTCCATCCAGATTTTATCACTGGTAACATGATTAACAAGAAATTCCCCGTAAACAAAAACGTGTTCAAGTGACCTTGACACTGCTTATATGCACAGACGGAGAAGGTGAATTCTTAAAGGTGAAAAAGCGGTGATTACCAGTTTATTGTACACGTATGGTAACAATTATTTTAATGGTTTGAAAAGTGTGACCATACTGAAAAAGTCTGATGGAATGGAAAATGTATCCCAAAATTCCACATGTTATTGGCCTTGTATGGAGGGTACAGGAAGAGTGCATATGTAAGGACGAATCGTATCACAGTATCCCCTCGCTTTTTATTATAGAAGAATATTTTGGTTTCAGATAAATAGCATTAGCATGGATGTCAGAGCTGTACTTAACTGAGAATTTGCAAACTACGGTAAAATACTATATGCCCTAGACGTGACCGAATAAATATTTTTTTTTACCAAATATTTGTTTCCAGTCCAACTTTTTTATTCCTGATATTTTCCATTTGCTTGTCAATGCATTCTTTAAAAGTTTGAAGGTGTCCTTATCGAAATCTTTAGTTGCTTTTTTTGATGGACTTGTTTTCTAGTCGATTTATGCCATGGTCGTTTTCGAACTCTGTGTCCTCTTCAATTTTAAACCTAACTACACATCAAAAAGCTTTATATATCTTTAATGCTTAACGCTTTTTACTGAATAAACGTTTTGGTACTAATGATTTTGTACCTTGGTAACCGTCAGTCAACTTCTTCTGCAAAATGGGCAAATCCGTTTCCTTGGATCTTGTTTTCTCGGGAGTTAAGGGATAATCTCCAAAACAGTTGTTGAAGCGTAACGGTACCAATTTATCTACTTTTAGGATACAACCAGTCTCATGGTTCTAAGGTCGTTCTAGAGATCTTTTTTCTGTATTACCAATTTTGTCTCTTCATCAATTGTCGTTTTAGCGTCGTGAAATTGAGGCATTCCCCATTCACGATTATTGTTAAACAAGTACAATCTCAAATAGTCAAGATTTTGACTTGTCAAACTTTCCGCTTTTTCTTATTGTACCATCGTTTTTAGTAATAATCATTAATTAATTGTTTTCTAATCACTGTTTGATACGATGCCATTTTCTATGCACATTTCAGATTCAATAATAAGGGATATATCGTAATCTCTTAGGAACTTACTATATTACATCCTCGTCATTTTGTGCTCTGTTATACGTCACGCTTGATATTCTATGATCTGTTAATTGATGATTAAGCAGTTTTATCTATGTATCGATCTGTCTAATTATATATTATCTATCATTTCTTACATACTTCTTGCCGTGAAAGTTCCTAAAGACAAATGAGTGTGACATCGGTTCTATCAAAATTAGGTTCTCCTTCTACGAATATATAATATAATAGTTTAATGCAAACAATATTATCATGCAGGTTAGAGAAAATAAATTCGTACTCTACGGAGTTTCGAACCCAGGTCCGCGAGTAAATGGCACCCATCGCCTTGCCTGCACGCACCAGTCAATATACCGTCACTATGAGCTCGTGCTTAACAGACACTCGCATGACGACCTAGTAAATAATTCTTATATATATATATATATATATATATATATATATATATATATATATATATATATATATATATATATATATATATATATATATATATATATATATATATATATACACAGTCGTTTCAGATTTCTATGAAAGAAATCAAGGAATATAGATTTTTTTTTACAAAGAATTGTAAATATATACCAGACAGAATAGAGAGTGTTATCTCTGGATTATGTAGTAGAATCTTGAAAATAGTGGGCAGATTTTAATAGTTTAATACAAAAAATACTATCAAACATGTTAGAAAAAATTAAATTCGTACTCTACGGAGTTTCGAACCCAGGTCCACGAGTAAATGGCACCCATCGTCTTGCCTCCACGCACCAGCCAATATACTACAGAATCCAGGGATAGCACTGTCTGTTCTGTCTGGTATATATTTACAATTCTTTGTAATAAAAAAAAAATTCTATATACCTTTATTTCTTTCATAGGAATCTGGAACGACTCTATATTAAATTCTGCCCACCAGTAGAATTCAAGATTCTACTACAGAATTCAGGGACAGCACTGTCTGTTCTGTCTGGTATATGTATATATATATATATATATATATATATATATATATATATATATATATATATATATATATATATATATATATATATATATATATATATATATATATATATATACACACACACATACACACACTTTATGAATAAACATAGATAAAGTGTTTTATCTATAATTTTATTAATATGTACAAACATGTTCTAAAATAAAAAAATAAAAAATATTTACAAAAAGCAGTCTCATGAAGCAATAAAGCGAAACAGTCACACATTCCATACTTCAACTGTGCTGAAACGATGGCATAATTCTACATCTATGATATAATGCCTTGTAACAATGTTTAATCCAACCCGTTAGTTGACTCAAATATATCATCGTTGTATGTACGTTTGCAGTTTATTTTGTTGAATTCTCAGATGACAAATCTACGCTGGACCAGCGATGGCAAATAATCGCATTCTGGACGTTGGGTATACGATCTTGGAATAACGTTGGACTATTTTTCAGTTGCAGACGTTGGAAAGAAACCAGTTGGGCCAACTTTGTTCTGTGGTGGTAATGGCAACATTGGGATAATGTGTTGGGCTACTTTGAGGCAAGTTTTCCAAGATTAACATTTTCTGTCTATGAAATAAATCACGTGAATCTTGGAATTTGATATTTGGAATCCGTAAGTGATAAAGATTACATGATTTTAATGATTCAATACAGGCTTGCTTTTGTTTGTGTCTTAATTTCGCCCACCCACCCCGTTATTAGGCTAATTTCATATTGAGTAATGCACGTGGGTTTATTTTCATGAATTTGGGATTTTTGAATTTAAATTTATTTGAGTAACATATTCAGCACAGAAATTGCGTAAAAGTACGTGGAAACTAGACGGCATGGTTTTATTCAAGCATGGCATGGTGGGGACAGTTGAGTTTGACTGTCTAAATAATATTTTTTTGATTGCACTTAACTATGATTGTGTTTGTTTTACTTGATTGTACTATCTTTTGGGATTAAATTAGCCGAGATAATCTTTATTTAGAACATTCCAAACGTAAAATGCCATTTTACTAACTAGCCCTCAGTTAAGCCAACATTGACACAATAGATACCAACTTGTCTTCAACGTTGACACAACCTGACTAAATGACGATGGAACTTCATCAAATTGTGACATTTGGCCGACATTGGTTGAAAGACGTACACAAATTGGTTCAACAGAGGGCCAATTAGAAAACTGACGTTGTGCCCACGTCATTTACCCGTGCTGGGCTAGCTTTGAATATAATGTGTGTGCAACGTTGGTCCAACGTAGGCATGTTGTCTGGGTTATTGTCTTATAGTACATATCATTTTAAAACGTGTCTGATTGAACCAGATACTTTAAATTTCATGCCTCAAGTTATTTCCAAGCTTATACCCGCATTGCTCTAGATTTGATAAGTAGAATAGAGATGTTAGGTGTATGTGTACTTGTACATTTTTAGTGAAGTGGGTTTTATCATCCATAGGAGAAAAAAAAAACTTCTTTAAAAATAAAATCTAAGAACGTTTGCAAACGTTGGAGGTGTGGTTATCATTAAGCACAAGCTTATTGTGGAGAATTACGATATGTGGAAACTACTTTCCATTTCTTTTCAATAATGGACAAACATTCGTACATAAACACCTGTATCATATATTTAAAGATATAGATGCTCTCGCACTGTTTTACCGATTGCAAAGGGTAGTTTTATCCGAAATCTAGGTTAATCATCTTGTACTAGAATTAACTATTCTGATGTGTATTATCTATGTGTGTGAATGGAACTAATACGTGATAGTCAACAGTGATATATTATCTGCCAGATGCTAGAATAAACAAAGCTGTTTGCCATTTAATTTACAATTTCAAGATACAGTACCGAGAACATAACAGGAACTGCAAGTATGTTTTGTAAGTTTGAGGCATGAAATCAAACTTAAAAGGATGCGAGAGGATACATTGGGTAACCCGAAAATGCCACAACAAGGCAAATCTGTATACAATTTGTGATCTCTTTCATCGATGTTAACAAGCGACATACCACTTTCATGTCGTTTTTGTTTCATTCGTTTTGAAATGAAAAATAAATTGGATACTAAAACGTGGTTGTGCATTATGTGAAACAGTGTACAATTTTAACAAATTATTGATATAACATTAGAAGCTCTCACACTAAACTGTACTCTCCAACAAAACTATTTTGGGGGGGGAGTCGAGGCAAATTTTTCGTGATCAGGTCTTAAGTTTTGTGAATGCAAGTCAAAGCATATTTAGAGGTGAAATGGGGGTGGGGGTAGACGGCATGTGCCAAGCCCCTCTTTGTTATTATCTGCAAGAGTCCAAGCCCCCCCCCCATTAAAAAAATGAGATAAAGCCAGTGATATATTGCACGATTCGAGGACAATCGCATCTGTATCAAGCCATATAATGATACATTTTAAGAATGCAAGCATATTGTTCTTCTTCTATAACACACACACAAACACACACACACAAACACACACACACACACACACACATATATATATATATATATATATATATATATATATATATATATATATATATAGATATATGTATATATATATATATATATATATATATATATATATATACATATACATGACGTTAGCTAAAAACCATCTCTGAACCTGCAAGTAAACCAGCATACAATTACTCGCATGCAGCACAAAAATCTTTATTCATAAAGTGAACTTTATCGTTTTGGATACGATTAAAACTTGGGATATTTGACGTCGGATGATTTTATTATCATTTTTTGTACATTATACCATATATTCAACTGTTATTTTGCATGCACTGGTAAGATCACATGTAAATTTTATATGTATTTTACCCAGTAAATAGGATCAGTTTAAAGGTCGTCTTAGCAGAGAGGTGATCTAATTTCGGAGGGCCAATATGACATTTTGCATAGTAAACGGGACTTGCCAAATTATGGTATCTATTGGGTAATGGTTCTAAACTATGCATACATACATACATACATACATACATACATACATACATACATACATACATACATACATACATACATACATACATACATACATACATACATACATACATACATACATACATACATACATACATACATACATACATACATACATATAGTACTTCTGTTTGTTGAACAGCATCATCCGATAGGGATGATCAAATAGGTAGTTGATAAGAGATTAGTAGGTCAAATTCCACGCTTTATCACTGAGTGGAATTACCAGGTCAATTATCAGCTGTTCCTATTTACTTGTGGACTACGAAAAAGAGATAGTGCTGTGTGATCTCGTAAACATGGACTTGTCATAAACACTATTGTATTTGTTCACGCAATCCCTCCCTATGCTACAATCTTTGATAAATATAATATGTCATCTTGACTGATAAATGGAATATACACTTCAAATATTTAAACAAACTTTATCATCCCTTCCATATCTTATGCAGTTTTTAACCTACTTGCTCGGTGCATCTTATTCAAAATGTTATCTCGAATCTAACAGAACATAATTTCTAAGACGGATAAAATCATAATAAGATATGTCAATATTTATGACATTGTGCTATAGATAACAATAACCTGACCATTTTATTCAATTCTATCACCCACCCCACCCCACCCCTTTCCCCCCCTCTCTCTCTCTCTCTCTCTCTACACACACACACACACATACATGCACATACACACACATATATATATATATATATATATATATATATATATATATATATATATATATATATATATATATATATATATATATATATATATATATATATATATATATATATATATATTGTCGAACCAACAGATATAATATTCCATTATCCAAGTTTTGCTTTTATTTTAAGAGTAACCATTAAGCACCATGCGAAACTGTCCAACCTCCGGCAGTTCAGACGGCACCAATTGACGAACAAATGTTTTATTACCACGACTTTGCTTGCGGATTTCCTATAGAGAATTATTTTCATTTCCTTTCTGGGTTCATATTGTATAATAACAAAAGAGATCAAAGTAAAATCTACAAAACAAAACATATTAATACAAAAGGAAATGTACGGATTGATAATAACGAAAAATTCAGTCACAGAGTACAATAACTAATAACGTTTACGTAACTGTACTTTTTATTTTTATTGCCCTCTATGGATTTAATCATACTTTTCATACTCTCTCTCTCTCTCTCTCTCTCTCTCTCTCTCTCTCTCTCTCTCTCTCTCTCTCTCTCTCTCTCTCTCTCTCTCTCTCTCTCTCTCTCTCTCTCTCTCTCTCTCTCTCTCTCTCTCTCATAAATTTACAAAATAATACAGTTTGCTTTTATATTGACCTTTCCTACATATTGGATATTCCATTTTAAAATGGAGAGAAATTTGTAAGTTCTACAGACTGTTCTCAATCCTGTTGCTTTTTATATTTATATTTGTTCGCAACAAAATATGTTTAAATTATTACTTACATCTCTTTGTTTGTTTATAAAGTCGAATCTTGTACAAAATTCCTATTATGTAGTTAAGTCGTCAAGAGACGTAGATCTATTGTTGTATAACCAATGTATGTTATTTTTTAGACATTAAAATCACTATAGGACAGCATGAATTTGCTTTTACGTATTTAGTCTATTTTCTGTTCTTGTATAGTACAAGCTGAATCAAAAACTCATAAATGCATGGCAAATTACAAACATTTGGTTAAGCATCTTTGCTGAAAAGGAGAAATATATCTTAAAAAGAGCAAGGAGAAATGCAATTTCACGGAAATGAATGTTGGTTCTTTTTATTTTCCATCGGGCTTCTTATGATAATTTCCCTATCCCACACATCATTTTTGTCGGTTCTCTTTGGCAGTATCAGACAAAAAGAAAGTCATTATCGGGCCAATAATATTTGACATATTGAGGCCATTGGTCATCGACATTACTAGGCAAAAATCAAGGCATTATCAAACCAAGTCTTTGGTATATAAGGCCCATAGTCATTGCCATTATTAGGTCAATAGTATTATCTGACCAAGTAAGACATTAGTAGGCCAATCGTCTTTGGCAGTATCTGCTCAATAGTAAGGCATTATCAGGTCTATAGTAAGGCATTATCTAGCCAAGAGTCGGGCATTATTAGGCCAATAGTCTTTTGCATTATCAGGCTAATATTCTCTGGTTTTATCAGGTCAATAGAAGGCATTATCAGGTCAATAGTAAAACATTAAAATACCTATAGTAGGGCATTATCCAGCCAATAGATAAGGATCAAATATAATTTGTAATCTTGATAGCTGATGCGAATGGGCCTAGAACAGGAGCATTTGAATTTTCAAAGTGATCATTAATCATTTATTAATTGCCATAACAATGATTTTGTTGGAGTAATATCATATTTATAACACCAGGTTTAATGGCTCATATTACGTCGTTAATTTCTACTCGACCCTAAACTGCTTAGAGACGTTAAGATCCATGTATTGTAAGAACTGTGCGACGATGGCATGTCATTCTTAGGGGTTTTTTGTGTGGTGGTGGTGCTATTTTGCCCTTCTGAAGGAGTCTCCTATGTAACTGTTTCTCCATGCAACTTGCCACAATTTCTTTTTGTGATGACATTATTTATACGAGCTGATAATTGTAAGAGTTCTAGTTGTGCAACAAACATTTCTGGATTAAAGATAAATATAGAAAATTTAGAATACTCTTTAAGATGCTCAGATAGGCTTTGTGATTCTGCTTTCATTCTGACCTAAGAATGGTCAAATGTCTGTATGCGCTACGCTACGAATAACTGATATTTTGTTGTTTTATACCCTAAAATAATCCAGATATTTCATAATTGTTGTTTTTCATTCTCTTTATCATTTCTTATCTCATTTAGTTCACATAAGCAAACTAAGAAGCCCGTACGTCCCTTGTATGTATGTATGTATGTATGTATGTATGTATGTATGTATGTATGTATGTATGTATGTATGTATGTATGTATGTATGTATGTATGTATGTATGTATGTATGTATGTATGTATGTATGTATGTATGTATGTATGTATGTATGTATGTATGTATGTATGTATGTATGTATGTATGTATGCATGCATGCATGCATGCATGCATATATATATATATATATATATATATATATATATATATATATATATATATATATATATATATATATATATATATATATAAACACAACAAAAAGCGACAAAAAGGGACGTACAGGCATCTTAGTTTGCTTATATGGACTAAATGAAATAAGAAATGATAACGAGAATGAAAAACAACAATTATGAGACATCTGAATTATTTTAGGGTATAAAGCAACTATATATATCCCTTGGTGGATACAGTACGCTTGAAAGGGTTGATAATCGCCATATGATTTTTATTCTTTATATATATATATATATATATATATATATATATATATATATATATATATATATATATATATATATATATATATATATATATATATATATATATATATATATATATATATATATATATAGATCAGGTAGAAATGATTGTATACTTATCGTTAACCCCTCGTTGGCCCCAATTATATATAATTATTATTGTAAATTTTCCCCGTTAAGTGTACTTCTAGTACTTCTATTATATCCTCTCATTGTGGAGTATGATTATTCTAATTAAAACATTTGGTCATCGCACAAAGACCAGCCCAAGTATGCACTAATTATTTCGCAGGGTTTGTGACTACAGCATACTCATCTTCGTTAGCCAATGATCGACGATCCACTTCGTTCCACATCAACGTGGTGGAGTAGTGCGACGACCTTTGGATGGAATAGATAGCTGAACTTTGGTACACGATTAATCGCGGAAAAGCTTGTATAACCTATTAGTTACTCTAATGACAAATTTAAAGCTTTAAAAATGAAAAAGATGTTAAAAAATATATAAAATTATATACAAAAGAGTCGGTTTTTTTGCATTATTTGACCGTGATTAGCAACTAAAAGATAGATAGATAGATAGATAGATAGATAGATAGATAGATAGATAGATAGATAGATAGATAGATAGATAGATAGACAGACGGACGGACGGACAGACGAAAAGATAAATAGACAGATAGACGGACGAATGGACAGATGGATATATATATATATATATATATATATATATATATATATATATATATATATATAGAGAGAGAGAGAGAGAGAGAGAGAGAGAGAGAGAGAGAGAGAGAGAGAGAGAGAGAGAGAGAGAGAGAGAGAGAGATTACAGTCTCAAAACAACAAAAAGCTCGAGAAATTTCCATGTCATGCACTGGCAGTCTCTTTACATGAAAACAGTTTGGGAAACTTTTCAAACCCTTGTACCACTAGACTGAAAGGTCGTGGGCTGGTTAGTGAGTGGTCTCATACATCTATATCATTACACCAAAATAGCTGTTATTAGAATTACATCATAGATTGCAGTATCGTATTATTGACTAACAGATGTATGAGGCGCAGTAGCGGACAAAAGCTGGTCCAGTGAGAAAGTTGCAGTTGAAATTTCAATATCGTATGTCGAGAAATTCAATATCACGTGTTGGATGAAATCGTATGTCCTTAAAGTTCCATTTTCTAGATCGCGATTTTAGCATTTATATGATTAATTATACAGTGGTGGTTTAAAGTCCCATTTTCTATATCGACATTTTACAGTGCATATCAAGGGTGCACGACCTTTTTCGGCCAAGGGCCATTTGCATTTTCTAAGACCACACGACGCTACATGTTCTATACGACAGCTACTTTGTACGCGAAATTAACGTTAATAAATGCTGCAATAATATTACTACTGGATATGAAGGTTTTGTATAACTTTATTTCTAGTAGCCCCATTGAATTTCTAATTTCTTTAATATAATTACTATTCACGGGCCAGATTTCTGTATTGTTTTAATTTTCCCTGAGGCCGGACAGGACACGTTCGCGGGCTGGGGGTTGTGCACCCCTGATATATAAATGAATTACACATTGCACAGCGGTGGTTCAAATTTCAATATATGTCGATAATCCATAATTCCCACGTTGAACGTAACTGTTTGTTATGAAAGTTCATAAGGCTACCATTATTTACATTTCTTTTGTTGAATTTCACAGCAACGAGAAGCAGTCTCTCCTTGTTTAAAAATGACGCGGTCCGTTCACAAAAGCGAAAGAAATTTCTTGACCTGTGAATAGTAACTTTCAAACCTGTAAATACATGAAATGTAATGGCGCCTCATAATTGAATATACGAATGGTGTATCTTAATACTCGATATTATTTTGAATTGTTAAAGTGGACATCGTGTAATGTTACTTGTAACACCAAGACAGAATATCAACATATAACAAGTATGACAATCACAATAAAGTGACAAACCACCGCTATGTAATTCAACAGATACGATCTAAAAGCTCAACATACGAAGTGAAACGTTCAGCACAATCAATATGATTCAACACGTCAAATTGAAAGTCTCGACATATGACATTAAAATTTCAATAATCACCGTGTAATTTGGAAGATACAATCTAAAATCTCGACATTGGACAGCGAATTTTCCACCAGCGCTGGGTAATTCAACAAATGAAATCTAAATATTAAAAATGTGAATTGGAAATTTCAACATAACACTTTGAACTAATACATACATTAGTAATTCTCGATGCACGAAGTTGAAATTTCAACCACAGCTGTGTAATTCAAACTACACAATCTAAAACCTCGACATAGAAAATATAACTTTCAACCGCTTCAGTTTAAGATCTCAAATCCTCTAGCCCTATCCACCTCTAAACCGGTTAGTATGCTGCCGATTTTGCAATAGCCCCGCTAACTAACGTGATCCTATCGACCATATACCCTTTAAGGCGATACTGGCGATGAAAACAGCGACAACCTCTCAGACGGGGCTTTCATCCACTGTAGCAAACCAGGGTGATTGCCTGAAGACGATTGAGTATACAACAACGCAAACACGTATGTTTACGCGAGTTCTTTGATAATTTACAGGTACACAGCGCAATAATCATAGGCCGCCTCGACTGTGGAAAAGGCGTGCTTGCTTGCGACATTCACGAATCAGCATTTCAGAGCCACTTCAATTTTGTCATCATCTCTCCTAGTATATGATAAGCCGTGGAGTGTTTCTGGTCAACCCTTAGAGCTGTGATCTGGATGAACTGCTTTGTTCTCTCAATAAAAGGTCGAGGAAGTCACCGTTCCATTTCTGTTCAAAGATTATGTCTTTCTTTTTGTCATCCGGCAAAGAGAAACGACCCTTACTAAACTTGTCTATCTGATAGGAATACCGACATTAGCGTGTCAGAAGCCATTTAGGGACACGCTGAAGGAAAAGGACATAATAGAGGCATCGCGTCGAGCAAAAGACTAGGTGTTTCTTAAAAGGGAAAGTTTCGGCAATCTCCTTCTGGGACCAGACCCACCAGATACTCAACGTTTTATTTGGATGGGGTGGAAGCGAAAGCAATACAGTTATAGTACCGAAAACTGTCGTTTGGCCAGACACACTTTATTTTGTCAAGGGGTCAACACGATACTGAACGCTTCGCCTTGTAGCCGGAACTAGTATTTGGGGTGAATGACGTTCACCAGTAGTCGCCATTAATATGTCCAGCACGTCATCATATTCAATTTGGGTCGTCTGCCCTCTTCAGAGCAGTTTGTTCCATCAAGTAATAGCAGAAGCAGTGCTGTGTTTATGTCACGCTTTATAGATGAATCACTAATTCCCTAAGAAACGCTATCAGCAAGGGGATTAAACAGACCTCGTTTTAGAGAAATCCAATTTTGAAAATAAAACTTCAGACAAAAATCAAAAAAAGGTTAATAATGCCAACCGAGACTTCTAACCACCCGAGGTCTCTTTCTAACCGCGTTAGCTCATTCATTTTTTTTTGTTTTTGTATTTTCTTTTGACGCTTGTATTTTGAAATTTCGTTCTCGTTTACCGACCTGGGATCCTCTCTGCTCATGTGTAGCTTAATTAGGTCAATATTATATTAATAATGACGCTAACCATGGAATCACACACAGCTATACTAACTCGACAGGGACTCGAGTCAATTAAGAAATACCTCCCCGTGCGCAATTCTGTTAAGCAACAACTACAAGCTCATCAGGAGTCTCAGGTGTAATTCACAAGAGTACAGAACAGTTATTTAAACCGATTGTCGAACCAACAAAGAAAATTGTTACAGCAACTGATTCAGCAGAAAAGACTCTTGAGACATTACCTGTTGATATTGCTCCCCATATTTTAAAAAACTATCACCACCCCAGCAACCTCCTCAGCAACAACCCGAAGTTCAGCCTCATCCAAAAGTCAGAATTAACATTACCGATAAATTTACTTTTGAAGGTATTGCCGCCGTCAAAAACCCATAACAATGAGTTAATATTGCCTCGTCTGGATATCATGATAGAGATAAGTATATAAAACCCAAATATGTTAACACTAAGAAATATGGCGATTGGGTTAGAGATTTATGTCGTACTGCTTTTAATACACTGCAGATCAGATATTATGATCTGAATATGCTAAAAAGTAAAGTAAGTAATGAAGTAAATACAAGGAGAAATGAAATTGCAACTTAAAAAAATCTAAACAAGAGAGTAAACCAACATTAAGAGTAAGAAAGAAAAAAGTAGACAAAGTCTCAAGAGAGCAGGAAAAAATGTATGCTATAGATCCTGCACCTAGTGCCACTGTAAGTGGTAATGCCTCTCAAGGAAGTGGCCTTGATAAAAAATTTGTCCAAATAACGTCTCTTCCGGTGTCGATAGACAAGAAATTCTAATTGGCGGAAAATTAGCCGGTAATAATTTCCAAGAAATCATTTGCTATTTGTCAGTAATTCTTCTTTACAGGACGTAGGTTTCATGGACATTAGTGTTTATCGGTCTCTCGTTGATGAAATCGCCGATGATTACCGCAGTGATTGATGCAACTAGATCAGGGACAATAAAATAATATGATCATACATAAGGCTCAGCATAGACCTGTAATGATCGATAAATTCGCGATTACCAACATGCAAAGCGATCTAGGGAGATAGACTCTGTGATGTTGATCAGTGTCTATTCAGACGGATAGCCCCAAAAGCAATACCGACTGCAAAGCAACTGGGATTGAAAGCTGTTGACGTTGTTCGTGATAAAGGTATTGGTGATGTTGGTGATGTTGCTAGTAAAGTATTCTCAGCAATTAGGGATAGACTAACACGATTAATACTAAGATCGCCAGCGGACCGACCTCAGTCAGAAAATTATCCGTCACTGACATTATGCCTGTAAATGTTAGTAAAATAATAAATCAATCTGAAAACCAAAATATAGCAGAGTTGGCTAGTTGTCAGAAAAAGAAAAAAAAATAAGTACTAGTCTAATAGTAATAAGTAGTTATCGTGTTAGACAATAATGAATTAATGATATTCAAGCGTGTATCAGATCCAACATTCGACATGGATGATCCAGTCCTCAAAGATGAATTGATACGTGATTATCAATAGTATTCGTATGATGCACAAAAGCCAAATCAGCGTGGGCGAATTGAGCTGCAAATTCAGGATACAAGCAGTAATTCTTACCCGCTGAAGCATTTATTGAAGTAGAAGGTGAAATTCTACAAACAGATGACACTGCATATGGAGCTGATGTTAGAATTGGTTTTGTTAATAATGGCATCATGGCGTTGTTCAACAAAGCTACATATAGCATCGAATGAAGAGACATTGAATCATGCATGGAAAACGTCGACGTTGCCATGATGATATTAGGTCTAGCAAGATAATCCGATGATTATTCGAGATCAGCTGTTCCGGCAATGATATTTGTGAAGGACACAAGTGATCATCCTAATAATATAAATTATGATATAAGAAGACCAAAAAAAAAAAAAAAACTCCCAAAAACGTACAGTTACTGCTGACGACTCAGATGTGGCTCTGATAGTTCATGGTGCTAATCAAGAATTCTATTTAGGATTCTCATCACGTTGATCATTGCTGAAAGATAGAAGTAGAAGATTTAAATTTGTGCAATTCCACTGTCACATATCCTTGGAATTTGCAGATATATCAGAAAGGTTATTTTTGGAGCCAAACATAGGCTTGTACTTGTAAGAACTGCTGCTGGGATGGCATTAAAGAAAGCAACGGGAAAGGAAAAGGTCAAAGACTACCAGGAACCCTTCATTCATGGTACGGTCAAGCCTTAAGCGGCTCAGGTCTAAGACTGCCCGGGACACTTCGATAAACATGCTTCCTATATCCAGTTTTGATTTATTTATGCTGCTATAAAATTAGATATAAAAAACTTAAGAGGTGTTTCTATACTTAATCAATTATCAAAAACAACCAAACCGTGCTGAAACTGGCATCATTAATCTCAATGGCAGTTCTGGTCTAGGTACGCATTGGGTTGCATATGCGGTTGATCCTCATGGAATTGTTTATTTTAATTTGCATGGACTAGCATCACCGAAGGAATTTTAAAATATGTCGACAGACTTCAAAACACTCAGACAAGATATTCGACATTACCAACATAAAGAATAACTGATCCACCAATATGTGGCCGTGAAATACTTGCTGCGCTCGACGCTGTGTCAAAGTTGCTGACACCGCCTCATAAAGTCGTTTTTCGTTCTTGCAATATTTCAAGTTGATCGGAAAGTTCTATATCATCGTATAATAATCGTAATAACTTTTTCGGAAATCATTATATAATATTTATTTAAAATTAAAAAAAACAAAACAAAACAAATAGACAGTAAAAGAGTGATGAGTAATTGACTTTCTATGCGGTTTCTTGATTTGCCAATATTTGCCATTCCTTGGGGTTCTCTCAGGGGGGACCCTTCAATGAGACATTTTTTATGTCTAACAGTTCTTTCTGACAGTTCGTTTATGGGGTCATCCTTCATGAGGCTTTTTATTTATTTATTTTTTTGCTGACATTCTAATTTCTTTTATATGGGGCACTCTTCATGATAGTACCTTCACTTGTGGAGGATTCATCACTACTACTGCCTATTTTTGGGGATCCTGTTTGCCATTAAATTTCAAATTTTATGCTCCTTCTTACTAAGCAAACCCCGGGAAGTTTAAAATCAGCACCCACCACTTTGCCCACTATTATTATGACTGCAATTTGAAAACCGTCGACAAAGTCTCCAGTCACTGGATTGTGGAACGCCAATTTCTACGAGTCTTATCTATTATTATATGTTGTAGAACTTATAAATAAGGTAACTAATACCTGGAAATCCCAAAAAGCTCACCAAAGAGGCGTGGCTTGTCTGATTTTTCTTCTATTTTGTTCTTAACTATTATACCTGACAAAGTCCAGAAGGGGTAAGAAGCCTGAAAAAGTCAGAAAAAAAAGAATAATATTGTTTTGAAAAACACAAATGAAACAATATCAACAAAAATAATTATATTTCAAAGCGTTAGTCGATAAAACATATAAATGATGTTACTCTTTAATCTCTCCACTGGAGGAAGCGTTACCTGACATAATTATTTTCCTTCATTTAATTCAAAAGTGTTTCCCTGTTTTAATTCAGGAATATTTTAATGCTTTACTTCATCACAAAATTCAGGAGTGAATGCGCCTGCCGCTAGATACTGAAATATTATTTTTTGTGTCTTTGAAAATATTGAGTAGATTATAGTATATGTTACACGTTGGACCGAAGCTAATGAAATGCAGAGATATATGGCACCCTCATACATCAATTGAAATTCTTTTTCTTCACCTGTCTCTGATTTACTGATTTAACTGATCTTGCATGTTTATCTTGTTTTCCAGTATCTGCATATGCAGAATTCTGACTCGGTGTCATAGGCCAGTGGTCGCCAAAACCCCAGGCCGCAGACCGGTACTGGTCCGTGGATTAAATGGTACCGGGCCGCCCAAGGACCATTAAATTATTTCCATTTTATTTACTGTGGTGTATTTCTCTTGGGTTTGTGCTATTTTACATGGACGAGAGGCTGACAGGGAGCAGAGAGACGTCACCTAAAGCAGCACCAATACCGTGCATGCGCAAAAGATCGTGATACTGGGCGGTTTTAGATCACATCTGGAGCTGAGCGGCTGCAGGCTGCAGTAGCGTTGTAGCTTTGGTAGAGAGAAGGTATGAATAGCTCTTCTTTTTGATCACCGGTACTTGTTTAACAGTGCTTGGTGTACGTATATATTGTATTTGCTCAAATTTAACCCACAAATTAACAAAAAGGATTACGAAACAGACGTCGCTAGAAAATTTCTTTGGGAAAAAGAAAAGGCTCAGTGCAGTGAAGATACAGAAGAAACTTCAACATTAAAGAAACATAACACTTTTAACAGACAATACCATGAGTCCTACTTGATATATGGTCTTATCGGGACAGGTGATTCCCACACCAAGCCCGCTCTGCATAGTTTTTGGCGACTAGCTATCTAATGAAGCAATGAAACTTTCAAAACTGCTTTGCCACTTGAACGCCAAGCACTTGGATTAAAAAACAAGCCCCATTTTTTGAAAGAAAACAAACGGAACACGAACGACAGAAGAAATTTATGAGGGCAACCACATCAATAAAGGAGAATGCACTGAGAGCATCACATTTGGTGGCTAACCGTATTGCTAAGGCTAAAAAGAAACTATTCACTATCGGTGAAGAATTGATTTTGCCTTTGTCGGCTAGCACTGTAACTAGACGCATTAAGGAAATAGCCGAATACATTGAGACAAAATTGTTAAAGAGAATGAATGCATCACCGTGGTACGCACTCCAGGTTGACGAATCTACAGATATCGACAACAAGGCAATACTACTTGTTTACATGCGATATCTATATCAGGAGGATGCGCATGATGTGCACTATCTTTGCCAACCAACACCACAGGAGCAGAACTGTTAAAGTCACTGAATGGTTATATATCAGGACAACTAAAATTGTCCTTTTGTGTCGGCATATGCACAGACAGAACTGCTGCCATGACCGGAAGACTGTCTGGTTTAACGGCCGGGATTAAGGAAGTTGCACCTGACAGTGAATCTACGCATTGTATCATTCAAAGGGAAATGTCTGCAAGCCGACAAATGTCACCAAGATTTAACAGTGTATTGATTGATGTCGTTAAAGTTATTAACCACATCAAAGCACACGTCATGAACTCGCGCCTGTTTCAGCATCTTTGTGAGGAGATGGACGCAGAGAACAGATGCCTTCTCTTACGCACAGAAATAAGATGGTTATCCAGAGGAAAATCGCTAACCAGAGTATTTGAATTATGAGAGCCATTGCAAAGATTTCTCTCAGAATAGAAGTCACCTCGGACATCACATTTCATTGACACAGTATGGATCGCAAAACTGGCTTACCTGTGTGACATATTCAGCCTGCTCAATGAACTCAATCTGTCCCTTCAGGGGAAAATGACAACTGTTTTCCAGTTGACAGACAAAGTAGCTGCATTTAAAGCCTAACTGGAGTTGTGGGGACAGTGCGTGAATAGAGGAATTTTGGATATGTTTCATACATTAGCGGGGATTTTAGACTGAGAATGAGCATTCATTTTCCCAGTTGGTGCATGATCACTTGTCTTTTCTTTTTAAAAGAGTTCGAACGCAACTTCTTAACCACAAAAGACCCACGAACTGGTAAACGCGACCCATTTGTCAACAAACCAGGCAAATCTAGTATGACCTCCAAGGAGAAGATAAACTGCTAAAGATTGCAAATGACGGCGGCCTTAAAACTACATTCGAGAAAACAACTATGCCGGTGTTCTGAATTAAAGACATGGCGGAATGCCTTGAAATTGCCATCACAGCACTTAAATCCATATTGCCATTTTTGACATCCTATCTGCGTGAAGCGGGGTTTTCTGCAGTGACAGCAACCACAACAAAACAACGGAATAAACTGCACATAAGCAGCACACTTCGGGTGTCATTGTATCCTTTTACCCCCAGATAAAACCGTCTCGTTTCAAAGAAACAAGTTCAGGGTTCTCATTGATTTAGCGTTCTAGTGAGTTAAAATGTTAAATCATTTTATATTCATTTTTTGGTGTAACTGTATTTTATTTTGAAGGCATGTTAAAATGCAATAAAATTAAAATTATTAAATCAAAACAATCTAAAATATAAACAATCAACGTCCCCCCTCTCCCTGTGGGCCGCGGTAAAATTATCAAACGTTGACCGGTCCGCGGCGATAAAAAGGTTTGGGACCACTGTCATAGGCTACAAATTATTCAAAAAAAATTATTCTTTCGATCTGAATCAAAACGATTAATAACAAAACCATCCAAGATCAAACCATAAAAACACTCATACAAAAATATGTCAGTTTTTTCCAGTAGTGAACATGAGATAACCAGTATTATTGACAAAACCGACTGGTTGTTTAGTCGACAGTTCCTAATTGCACCAGCACGATGTGACTCATAATTCTTGATGATAGGATGGGTTACAAATTCATCTTTCTTCATTTGTGTACTAAATATTATTTATCTAAATTATTATTTGATTGTTAGAAAAAACTGTTATCCTGAAAATTGAGCGAGATAATCTTAAGCGTTTTTTTTTATCGGAGATTCATTACCATCATTTTTTGTCATAATACCGTTTCTAAGCCCTGTATCTTCTTTACCGACGCATTCTATGCTTAACTGTTTCACTCCTGACTCCAACTTTAACTTTAAACACTGCTTTGGTCCCACACTTTCTTGTTGCACACTCTGCATGTGGTAAACAGAGTATTCATTTACACAAGCCCGATTACAAGGAGTTGCAGATCCAACAATCAACCACTTACAAACATCCTTTTGTTGAATGCTTATATAATTGTTTTTAAATTTAATTTAAATATATATTTGCCTTAATTATCGCATGGAGGAATTTACGAGATTATATGCGATTAAGCCATCTAAAGCTTCGATCTTGACAGAATAACCCCTGACTCCTGAGAAGGAGAA
This sequence comes from Potamilus streckersoni, assembly GCA_016746295.1. Classification (NCBI taxonomy): domain Eukaryota; kingdom Metazoa; phylum Mollusca; class Bivalvia; order Unionida; family Unionidae; genus Potamilus; species Potamilus streckersoni. Next base: position 771,045 of record JAEAOA010000671.1, on the reverse strand, counting down.
CTCTGGTTGATGTTGATCCTTATTCAATGAATCAGACTTTAATCAATAGTATCCTTGAGGCCAAGAGAATTTCGCAACGATGGTGCGGTTCGTGTGTGGTCAACATTCAGAATTAGGAAAGACGTTGATGCTAAATTGTATGATCAATGAGCAAGAACAATCATTAATTTTCTCGGCAAGCAAAGATATATTCATATATATATATATATATATATATATATATATATATATATATATATATATATATATATATATATATATATATATATATATATATATATATATATATATATATTGTTGAAGTATTTGTCCATTATATTGCATATTTCATTTTTACAGGTTATCAAATAAATCACATCGATTGATACAGTTGATACGTAGTTAGTGTTATAACGTGGAGAAAATTATTAGCGCTACTGAATAAAGTATTTTCTCTTATGTTTGCGCATTGAGAGCAACGGTGAGTATTACATTTAGATGACGAGAATTGTCTTTTTTCTGTCTGTTTAGTACTAATTTGAAAATCTTTCAAATTCTTGGGTCTTCTATAAGCAAGAATATGTTTATTCTTGTAAAGTGATTTTACGCCGTTTTTATTTGATAAATTTAGGAGACTCCAATATTTATTAATTATAAGGCTTATATTAGGTAATGAAGGATTGTATTGTATTGTCAAAAGAACTATATTTTTATCTATTGTACAATTTGCTGTGTTTAAGGCCTCATGTTGAGTAACTTTACGGGTTTGTTCAGCGCAGAATCATTGATATGTGTAGGATAATTTCTATTTTTGAAATATATTTTTAAATAATTCAACGAATTTTGTAATTGACTATCACCTGAAATAATACGTTGGTATCTTTTAGCCTGGCTATATGGTATACCATTTTTACATAACATTGGATGGCATGAAGAATATTCTACATACTGGTGGATACTAGTGTTCTTGAAATGAATATTTGTAGAAATAGTGTTATGAATATTTTTAATTACATTTACATCTAAAAATGAAGCATGTGTACTCGATGCAGTATAAGTAAACTTTGATCAAGATTTTTATGAGTTTTGGGTAAAATGTAGAACTGAGGTGTCCGCTTTTTTTCATTCTTCCACTCTCTTCTGCTCTTGAATCTTTGAAACCTCCTATTCTTTTATCTTCTGACTTCATCTCTATTAGTCCTTGTAGAATATGCGTATGTCTTCTTCGTTGTGCCCTGGGGAGTCATGTTTCTTCGCTGTTGTTCATCATGTTGATTCTTGTTGGAATTTTCAAAATTCTTATTTATGTTGACTCTTTGGGTTACTGATGTTTTGGAAGGTGCTATATGTGTATTAATGTATCTTGCTGTTGTTTCTTTGAGTTTTGAACACTTCCTTTCTTGCCTTTCCTTGCTCTGTTGTGATAATCTATTGTATTTCTGCTGCTGTTTTTTCTTTTGCTTATGGATTATGTGACAAATTGGCAGCGTGCAAAACACACCAACCTCTTTCACTACAGTTCGTTGCTAGGGAATGACCTCCGCGGTGTGATTTACCCAGTGTGGATAGATAGAAAGAAGAATGCAGATCACTGAACAATTATATTGAAGAAATAAACATGACGAGCCCCCTTTCAAAGAACAAATATAAAATTTAATCAGTTTATCAACAGAATTTAAAATGAAAAGAAATCAATGACTTAGTTACAAAAGAAGGAAAAATGGTACTAACATGTACTCAAATAAAAAAGACAATACAAATTTCCTTAAATGTAAAGTTACTTTCAACGTTAAATTGCTATCCTCGTTGCCAATGAGATGTGACCTTTGAGTGCAACGATGGGAGACTTCATCACCTAATTTATGCAGACATCAAGACTTCCGTTCGTCCCTGCTCTGTCGATCTTTGTCTAGCTTTTTCGTCTTGGACTCTTGTCCGTCGAACTCTGACTTAACAATCGTCTCTGGACTTAGATTTCTGCGTAGAATTTGTTCTGGTCCTACGATTGTTCAGGGATTTCTCATGTGAATCCAAAATAGCTGTTTCCCTTTTACCGTTTCTTTTATTCGTTTCCACGAATATCACGTATAGTCTGTCTCCTAACTGAGAAAACTATCTGGCCCCTTACTCAATAATGAAGACGTACTTTTTACGAATTCAAAATGTAGAGTTTGCCTACTTGCTGAGACAAAACTCTCGCTTCACTGCCAAATCACGAGATAACGTCTCACACGATCCCGGAATCATTTAACTTCCCTTGCGAAAGATTAAAGATTGCTGAATTTTCCTAAAGTAAAACCTTTAATTTCTTACAGAGTTACGCCCATAAAGCCATATTAACCAATCGGAATAGACTGTTTCCTAAACATGTTCGTAGAATTTTGGATTGACAAGAAAACTAAACAACTAATCATGCCGTAATTAATCATTTACTTAGAACAATCATCTACAGCCAGCTGCTGCCTTTAACCCTGCCGATTTTGGGGAAAGGTCTTATGTTATTCTCTTGTACTATAGCATCTGACTCGGTCATGTTACGTCGGCTAGAACGAACTCCCTTTTGACGATATGAGATGAAATGAAAATAATCATCTAACTATCTCTAGCCCTTTCTACTTTAATTAAGTTGACTTTGATACAATTCCTTTAACCAAAGCTTCTAAGAGTTTTCAAAATTCGACACATCACATAGGCCCCCTTTTAAGAGTAAAATCTGGGATTTTGCTCATCGAATTTTGAAGTTACAGTTTAATTTAATGTTTACATGTCCTGAAGTGACCCCTTCACCTCAGACTCAAGCAACCGACTCATGCAATCTGCCCCCACATTTGAGTTTCCACGAATGTAACGTAGCTGGACTTGATATTGTTGTAGAAACAATGACCACCTCATTAAACGCCCATTAGTCAATTTAGCCTGTGCAAGATACGCTAAAGGTTGATGATCGGTTTCTAGAATAAACTTTCGCCCATACAGATAACGCTGAAATTTATGGATCCCAAAGACAATCGCTAGGCATTCCTTCTCAGTGACTGAATAATTACGCTCAGCGGTATTAAGTTTCCTACTCGCGTATGCAACAGGAAATAAGTCCCCATCATGTTCTTGCAGTAAAACTGCACCAAGACCTCTGTCAGAAGCGTCTGTACGTAACACAAAGTCCTTTGTTTTGTCTGGCAGCTTAACAATGGCGTCTGACGTCAGTCTATCTTTCATCTTTTCCTCCAGTAGCTTCATACTAAACTCCTCCAAATCCTTCACACCTGGTTTCTCCGGTAGAATGTCTTAGGTAATCGAAAAGTATCTCCTCCACCTCGCCACGTTGGTTTGACGTTAACATTACGTCATGGACGACGTCTACGTAAGTTTCGTTCCCCGTCAACGGACAACTAGGAAGTACTTCCGCCACTCCTCCATTGTCGTAGAGTTCTTCCGTCACAACTGTAGCAACCACGAACTCAGTAGGTGACTCTTTCTCGGTAGCGTTTAAGTATGTTAACGTGGTACAGCTTCTCTTTATCGCCCACCCTGATGGGATAATTCTGTCCACCCTTCTTCTCCGTTACAACGAACGGTCCTCTCCAAGACACTTGGAGTTTGTTATGTTCTAATGGCAACAACAACAACACCTTGTCGCCTACCTCAAACTTACGTTCTTTCGCCTTCTTGTTGTAGTACTTGGCCTGACGTTCCCTTGCATCACAGAGATTTTTCTTGGCCAAGTTACAAACTTCCTCCAGTCTATTACGGAGGTCAACAACGTACTGATATGCCGTTCTTACCTCTTCGGATGCTTTCTCATCCGTCCACAACTGCTTCAATACAGCCATGGGTCCTCTCACTGTCCTCCCATAAACTAGCTCGAACGGCGAAAATCCAAGACTAGCTTGGGGTACTTCGCGGTACGCAAAAAGTATCGCGGGAAGGTATCGATCCCAATCCCTAGGTCGATTCTCGCATAACGTTTTTAGAGCTTGTTTTAATGTCCCATTGACCGTTACACTGTGGGTGATAAGGGGTAGTAGTCAGGTGCCTGATAGAAAGTAACCGGTTTACTTCCTCCATCACCTGGCTAAAAAACTGCGTCCCTTGGTTAGTTAATGTTTCGTCTGGTACACCAATTCTAGACCAGACCCCTAACAACGCTTCAGCTACCGTAACTGAATCGATGTTCCTTAAAGCAACGGTCTCCGGGTATCGGGTAGCATAATCGACAATCGTTAGCACATAACGATTGCCACTTTCCGCTGCGGGTTTTATCGGACCTATCAAATCCATAGCCACCCGTGAGAAAGGTTCATCAATCAGAGGGGTAGTTCCTAGCGGCACTGGGCGATGTGAAGTCTTAGGTGCCACTCGCTGACACTTGTCACACGACAGACAAAACCTCCTTACATCACCATACACACCTGGCCAATAGAACTCCCTAACTAACCTATCTCGCGTCTTAGCCACACCCATGTGACTACCAAGTAAACCTTCATGTGCAAGCCTAAGTACTTCATCCCGCTTAGACCGTGGTACAATTACCTGCTTATACCTCTCTGTCCCCTTTCGAGCGTATCGGTACAAGATACCTCGCTTCAGTGCGAACTCTACCTCTCCGTCGGGTAAGTTCCGCACTGACTTGTCCTTTACATACCCGCGTATCTTATTAAGGGTAGAATCTTCCTCTTGAAGTCTCCTGAATTCGCCAGGTAGCAAATTATCTATGGGCGAAGTCGAGGGTTTCAACGGTTTCGGCCCTGACCTTCGTCTTATAGACCTAGTCTCTACAGACCCCACGTGTACAGGTGTACACGTCATAGGATTAGGTTGGGGCAATACATACCTACATCCTAAAATAACATCATGCGACAACCCTTACAAGCACGCTGCTTGAATTCGTCCTTTCACATAGGGCGAATCAAGATTGATATAAACAACTGGAAGGGATTCCCTATTCTTATTTGCAAATTGTACCTCTACAGTCTTACCTGTATAATCAGCAGGTTTAACAAACTTGCTGTCCACCAAAGCTGGATAACTACAGCCGGTGTCGTACAACACAGTAACCTCTACGCCATTTACCGTAGCAGTTGCTGTATTGGACCACTCCAATAGATTACTCTGTTTACTAGTATCTGGGGTCACTACATTTACAGTGAGACGGTATCTTCTACAGTTTTTAAGAATATGGCCGGGTTTGTTGCAGCCATAACACACAACTTCCTCTTTCTTACCAGAGGTTATCTTGTCCACCCCTTGGGACTTACCTGAGCCCCGGGACTGATCACGGCTGGGATTGTCAGCCCCTGGCTTCCCACCATTTTGACCATTCCGCCTGATAGGTGTTAAACCATTACCTCTCCTAAACTCTGGGACGCTGGTTCGATCCCGGCCACTCCATGTGGTTGGACGAGAATGTGCAGCTTCATTTCGCTCGGCCATTACACTAATATCTTCTAAGGTCGCGAAATCACGCTCCGCTAAAAATACTATTAGGTCTTTACGGTATGTGCTTAGGACATGTTCCTTTAGAATTTCTTCCCGTATGCCTTCGTATGAAAGTTCGGCTCCGGACATTTTAATCCACTTATCGAAAAGTACGCGTACACGATTATGAAATTACGCATGAGTCTCTGTGGCTTTCTTAGATAACTCTCTGAAAAGTTTACGGAAACTTTCAGCTGTCAGCTCATAGTGCCGTAGTAACGCTTTCTTGAGAGCTTCATAATCATCTATTTCAGCGGGTGCCAAATTATGATAAACCTCCTTGGCAGCGCCTTGCAAAAATGCTGAAATATTAATAGCCCACTGTTCTTTGGGTATTTGATGCATTAAAGCTAACTTTTCAAACTGGGTTAAAAAGTTGTCAATAATTTCCTCATTGTCGTTAAATATAGGCATGGTTATCTGGACGGTACGTCTATCCTCAGTTCTTCTGCTCGAGGGTCCTAACTGTACGTTCAGTTCTTCGCCCCTCCTAGACTCCACTTCGATCCTTAGTCTTTCCATGGCTAACGTATGTTCTCTATCTTTATTCTTTTCCTCGGCCTTCAATTTCTCACTCTCGGCTTGAAGTCTAGCTAACTCAAGTTCTTTTTCTCTTTCAGCCTGCAGTCTGGCTACCTCAAATTCTTTTTCTCTTTCAGACTGCAGTCTGGCTATCTCAAGTTCTTTTTCTCTTTCCTTCTCGGCTGCCTGCTGTTCTTTGTACTCTTTGAGACTTCGCTCTACAAATTCCGCTAACTGTGTCCCTTCATAATCTAATTCTTCGGATCCAAGAATTCTCGCGCAAGTTGCCGTAATGTTGCCATTCTTGTCTATCTGTCTTGTCGCTAACTCACCTAGAATAGTATCACTAACCTGTTTTCTGCCTTCAAGAAAATAAATTCCCTATGAATATCAACGAATATTCTAACTCAGTAAAGTCTTACCTACAGACTTACTTAAAAATCACACAAGTAATTTCAACGGCTTTCGGGCAGTACCAAACAATAAATTATCCCTAAATTCGTATCGTCTGCAGCACATGTGCAAATTACCCTGGGGATACTTCCTTAATGATCTCTTCTCGCAAGAGTACTAAGGCAAAATATTTATGGGTTACTTAGATTATATAATGTTCTCCAGTTTTTTCACCTTGTTGACTTCTTTCCTTTTTGCTCTTGCGTAAATTGTTTACTTTTTCATTTTTCTTCAAAAGTATATTATATTTCGTTGAATCTTTTTTATAGTATACTTCTTGATCGAAGTTGAAAAGGGTTTGCCCATCTAGTTTCTTCACCAGTTCATCCCGAACATTTTTCATCTGTTTTCCAAAGTATAGACTTTTGGAACTCTTCACCTCGGGCTTCCAACATACAATTTTAGTTTTAATCGTAAACCTGGTGGTACGATTCTTTCCTCTACACATTTGTTGAAAAAACTTCCATGCAGGTTACCCTTCATTTGTTTCTCATATAGTTTTAGTATCTTATAATTTAAAGACGTCGATTCTCTTGGAGGATCATAATTTGATGCCATTACGTTGTTAATTAATTTGAGAATTGGGATTTTAAAAAAAGACACAAGCGGCGTTTTTGTTATTTTTTATCTCAATTCTGTAAGGTTAATTAAAAAATCCAGATGAGGAATACTGACTGGTATTGGCAAACCATGCTATGAACGAGCATATCCTGTGACGGCAGTTGTTTATAAGATATATCCTCTTTTAGAGCAAACTAGAGAAAATGGCGCTACGATCAGAGACGTTGCTGAGTTGGAAATAAACTTAAAATTTCCGATAAATAAAGAAACTCTAACAGGTAAAATTTTACACGAAACAAAATTCAAATGAAAGTGAACCCCGATAGAGATTATTGATCAATACTTGCACACGTGCGACATCGAACATAATATTATTTCCACAAAACAAAACTGTTAAATTTTATCACGGTGATATGTTCGATTTTATTTGCAAAATTAGTAAAAGCGATCCTGTATCTGTGTGGTTGTTTCAAAGCTCAAAATCTGTGAATTATGGTCAGTTTGTATGGCCTATTGGGGATACTTATCGATCTGAGTGCATCCACTCTGAAATGAAAAATATGGCGCTGATATACATAAAACTACTGCAGAACAATTATTAAGTAATTGTTTTACCGTTCCGTCGGTTGCTGATCATTTTGCTCAGGAAACAATTTATGGAAACCGACAAAATCGGAATTTATTGAAGATATTCGAAAAAGTTGTGTTCAATACAAACACGGCGGATTGAAGAATACTAAATGTTATATCAGTTACTATTGTTGCATGTTATCCCGGAAGTATTCTTGGAATGGGAGCTTCCTCTGAATATTTCAAAAGATTTGGACATCCTACACGCGAAATGATTCGAGTTTTGATAAATTGACCCTTATCAGATTTTTTTTAAAAACTGGATTCGCGTGTATTGAATCATTGGAGTTTGCATCGCCGGAACGCCTTCATCAGGTTGTTGGTGTTTGGTTTGGGTACCATTTTAATAATCGGGTTTGGGCTTCCATTGTTTTGTTGAAATATATGCATGATGTGGGCGTTTTAATATCGTTAACCGTAAGTGAAGCGATAATATAATATCGCGCACACAGGACTGTTTCGTAAACTGATAATGAAGATTTTAGCGAGGTTTCAATAGCAAAAGATTTAGGCAGAACAAAATTGAAAATTGACACAAGAAGCATCCTATGATTATAAACGGCATTGTGCAAGGTTATAATAGAGCTATTGATTCAACGCTGAAAGAGTTTAAAAAGTTAATCAGACCACAAACTGATAAAATTCAGTGGAAAATAATGCATGAAGTAAATCCAGAGACTGCGATGAGTGATTTTTAGAATATATGGAGACCAACTGATTTGATAGTTACAAGTCTGAAGATGGTTCGTGATACATTTCAACTGCAATTATTCCTGTCACATAAAGAAATATTTTCAGATTTACCTGTGCTATTGTGTTATCTACCAGCAGATACACACAAACAAAATACTGAAGTTGAGATTCCTGGAATTAATGAGAAACACAAATTGTATTAACTGATATTGTTTTTGTTCCTGTGAGTGCTATTGGGAGCGCGGTTACGATGGATAAATCTCCATGGAATCTAGGTCTGCTATAACAATTCATTCGTCACGAGGATTAACTATTTTCGATACAAATATGTGGATTGTCAATGATCGGATCGAATGATCAAATTTAGTTTATCTAGCAGTGTCAAGAATCAGAAGAATGTCTCAGCTACGGAGGGTTGTCAAAGACTGCGTAATGAATAATAATCAAACCCAGAGCAATTGCGATGAGATAGTATGGAAAAAATTAACTTGTTATCAGCGATCTGACAAAAATAAACCTGACCTTGATCATGATATTGAATTTATCATGACACTGAAACAAAAACAAAATAATCACTGTGTTTGCTGTAACACAGTAATGTTGTGGTAGTATTCTCCTAATAATCCACGACAGTTTACTGTGGATAGAACTAATTGGCCATACATGCGAAAATGTGATGCTGACCTGTCTTGAGTGTAATCGACGTTGAGGAACCCATTGCCTGGTTGCTAGCCAATAATTCTTCATAAATGTGAATGAGTTGGTAATTGTGTATCTTTAGAAATTACTTGCAATTGTTCAAGCAATAATTCACGTTGAGGATCAGTTGAATCTAGTCTATAGATTGCATGTCAACCAGTGGATCTTACCACGCTGAAAATTCTATGCGAGGTCACACAGCAAATAGGAGCAGAGGCTCTTTTTTATGCCTTCAAGTTCATTAGGTTCATTTAAATATCTGACAGTCATATTAACTAGTACTGGTCGTTTTGAGACAGAGTCACGTCGTTGTACTGGTATGTGGGTTTTTGTGATCGCATTGACGCGATTCATAGAAATTGCATGAGTAATTTTATTATTTAACGCAGATATCACAATTGATAGTCTTGCAATCCATTCACGAGATCTCTTATCAGCCTTAACTTTATTTAGAGATATTTCCTGCGCATACTGATACCCAAACAATCGCCCAGCAAGTGTTCGATTAAATCATGCAACGATTGCGTGATCGCGATGAATTGTGGTGTGCCCTTGTTTTATTTTGATGTATTGTTTTTTATTTCTTTTTTTATCAGAGATGTTACTGTACCAAGAAATTCTTGTCAGGATCAACATGTAGCAACTGTGGACATCGCAGGCCGTCACGTTGATAAATTCGTTCTAACGCAGATGTAACTTCATTTGCTGTTTGTTGATAATGGTTCTGCGTCTTTATATCTACTTGCAACGTCAACACGTATTTGTATCTGCACGATTGACGTCTACCAGTTTTAATAGTATCATATGGTAAAAACAAAATATCTGCTTGATGAACCGCATTGGGAATAACATCAAAATGTGGATACTGCAATTTGTAGGTGGTGATAGATAAATTTGTCATATTTGCCTGTCATGCTAACCAATCTGCAGCAATAGAAGGTTCGACACCTGCTGCATCAGCAAGTCTACTGATCGTTGAACTACGCCTGATTAATATTGGGCTATAATAAATCGATTCCATTATAATAGCTATCTACGATTAATTACCGGCCCCTAGCACTAATTTACTTTTCATCGCAGATCTTATCAGCCAATTAGCTAGTGATTCTCTGAGCGATTAATTTTTTTTTTTTTTTTTTTTTTTTTTTTTTTTTTTTTTTTTTTAACAGACTTTAGAGTGTAAATCAATTCACGTCTGCAACATCAATCGCACTTATTGGATACTCTCCGGGTCGTGATTGAAGTGGAATAAGTTGTATTTAGTGGCAATATCTGTAGATGATCAGCGATGCTACGATGTGCTTAAAGATTCTGATGAAAATCCAAAATTATTGGACAAGGATGGTAATTATATTGATTTTATCACCGATATTGATGAAGCTCCATCTGCATATGATCTCGATAGCTGTACTAAATCTCGTAGTATACGATGATGTGAAGCTACACAAATATTATGATAATTTGTTGATTACACTCTTCTCATTATCTGATATGAGAAAGAATTATACATGTCTTAATAACTGTCTCAGGAGAGAGAGAGAGAGAGAGAGAGAGAGAGAGAGAGAGAGAGAGAGAGAGAGAGAGAGAGAGAGAGAGAGAGAGAGAGAGAGGGCGGGGTGGGAGGGAGGATTCGGCTCTGTTAAAAAGGTGTAATACGTAATGGTGTAGATACGGCTACATCTTTTGGGGGAACTCTGGCCATGCAAAAGTAGCGGGAAACGCTGTAAAAAAAAATAAGACTAATTCTGGAACTGACGATATATATACAAGTTATAAAACCTTTATATTGAAAATACATACATTACATATTTATTACCTTTTGGTAGCCAATTTATCTAGTTACACAAGCTTGCTATTCCATATTACTGGCCAATAATTAGAATATATATTGAATAATTTTCCTTCAAACTACCAACTTCATGCGCTTGTATAGCTTTTGCATTTTAGTAATCAGATATCGCATGAATTCAAAGAGCATAAAATTCAATAATTGCGATTAATGCAACAATCATTTTAAAGAAATATATTTCACTCCATTTAATTTAGAATACCGATTTGGAATAGATCACTTGACTTGATATGTTTAAAGTCGCATTTGCACTTTTGTGCTTTACGACTGTTTATAAGCCCTTAAAAGGACTAGAGGCCCTCTTGCGATGGCAGAGCTATCTGTGCCCAAGAGCTTGGGCGTTCTGAAATGCACTTGCTTGTAAGTTTTTAACGTCGCATTTGCACCTAGGTGCTTTACGACTGTTCATAGCCCTTAAAAGGGCTAGAGGCCCCCTTACGATGGCAGAGTTCTCTGTGTCCCCAGTGCTGGGGCATGGCACCCTAGTGCTTGGGTGTTATCGGAACGCTTGACTAGTTGACCTTTGAAGCTTACTAGTATGCATTGAAAAGAATGCGCCCGCACCAGCCGCATGGAAAGGTAACGCTCGGAAGCCCGTCTTCTGGAAGGGAGGGGGTAGGGGATGGCTTAATTTTTATTGTTGTTGTTGTTGGGCTTAACGCCATTTTTCAGCACTCGATAGGCTATTCATGGCGGCCAGTATTAATGGTGGAGGAAGAAACCGGGAAATCACCGGAAAGAACTACCGACCCACGAGAAGCTACTGACAAGCTTTCTCACATAGCCAAATTCGTATTTTTTATTGTTTGTTGGGCTTATGGGACCCACCGGCCGTGCTGCCAGCTAATCCGTTGTTTGAGTGGGATGCCATATTCATCGAATATGGCGCGTTGTCCGGATGGGCTACCTCCGCGTTATTTATACTGCCTCAAGATACCCCCCAGATTTAGGTCATAAGTGTATCACGCTAATATCACGCGGCAAAGTGTGAACTCGTTCCAGATCATGAGTTATATCGTGGTAAAAGCTAATGTGTTTATTACATCCCAACCCCTCAAATTTCTCATTAATCTCGCGACTAAACCCTAGCTTTATTAAATCAGAAACACGTTTGGGTGTTTTAGTAGATTAGATTCTTAATTGTTTGTGAGGTAAGCAATCTATTATTAAGATAGAACATGTGGTGAATCCAATTATGAAGATTGAAATATTGGTACGGGACGTTGCCTTGATGGATCAACGCAAACACGCACGAGATGGGAGAGATTTTCCTTCCTGCTGCCCTTCTTTTTGTCTGAGGTTCCCATATAACATTATGAAAACGTTTATTTGCTGTTTTATATTCTCTTTAAGCTATTGACCTGATAATAAGATCAACGCGTTTACAGATCATGTAATTTGCCCATGTTCCAGTACCACACTACAAGCATGGCCAGACTCAACGTCCTCAACTTCACCACATGTATACCGCAATACTAACCAAAGTTTTTCACCTTCCTCCCAAGTTTAAACCAAACGCAATTGTTCTTGCCACTGAACGGAGCGATTGCATTTTTTGTTATATTTATTTAAATAAAAATGTTAGTTCGGATTATGTTGGCTGGTTTAACCCGTCACCTACCCCTATCTCGTGGAGTTCTCTCGGTTTGCTCAGGAGTTCCTCCTAAACAAGGATAGTCCAGTCTGCGTCCTAAAATGATTCCGAAGTGATAGTGGTGAGGGAGACTCAGACGAGGCCACGGGAGTATTGCCACATCCTCTGGGAGTATGGTGGGGCAAAACTTCTTATTTAATCTACTTGTGTTATGTCATTTCAAGTAAAGGTAACACGTTCACAGCTGCCACAAAAGTCAAATATTTTCATATGAACTGAGTGTAGTGCAGTTATTACAATATGCGATTTTATCCATGCAGAAATTTACCACCAGGTAAATCAGATTAAAGTCAGGTCTCTGCTGTCCAATTGAAGGACCGTGGAGATCCGATCGAATCTAATGGTGATTTTTGATTTAATTGGCTTTCACTGCAATTGGGCACGTGCCACTATGATTTAATCCTAACGACCACCAGATTTAAATTCCTTTGGCTATGGCAACACCCCTCTAAATGGAAGGTAACCCACATTGAGGAGTATGCATTTAATGAAATATCTTTTATTGGAAGTAAACACTTAACCGTTTCACACACACAACACAAATAGGATATTGGTTATTATCTTATGAATCGGAGCACTTTCGGAATTGTATTTCAAGCCATGAACCGAAAAATGCTGAGGAATTCCGATTGCCATTCACGTACGGTTTACACAACAATCCACATGGCGTTAAAAACATGAGTGTGAAGTCATAGCTATTTAAATATTTTAACAATTTGAAGTTACACATGCAGGTTAAATTTATTTTTCGAATGAAAAGGATCGATGTATTGCATGCAGCTCGGAAGAAGGTAGGAGACATGTCACTTTTTGATATATTTTCCGTGCAAGGTCAAACGCATAATTGATGATGCATGATAGAATGTAATTTACATTATAAATATATTCATTCAAGCGTCATTAAATGTTTTGCGATCCGAAAAAAATGACGCAGGCAGAGTCTCAGAGAAACGAGTGCAGTTTCAGCTAGGTCTATATTGGTAAAGGCTGGTATATTACGTCTAGCTATAGGGTAAGACGCACAGACCAACCAGTTGGTTTTTGTTTTTGTTTTTTTTTGTTTTTATGGCCTTTTGTTTTTCAGACGCGCTTAGATGAGGAAAACAACCGTACAAAGACAAAACCTGCTCTGGAGGATTCGTCCAGTTAAACATAAGAACTATCTGGCTAATGATTAATGTATTTATTTCGACTTTGTATGCAGACGGTAAGACGGTTATCCATTTTTCAGGTAGCTATAGTTTATATGTTTACCGGAACAAATCAAAACGAAGGAAATTGACAGAACAAAAATAAAATTAACACAAATATTCGTAATAATCATGAAGTTAAGTTAGTTTGATAACTAGAATTAAAAATTGTTGACAAAAGGGTGTTATTTTTTTTAATGAATTTTTTTTTTACATTTTTAATGAACCAGCTGAAAGAAGACTACTCATTTATTGGAATTCCCCAGTTACTTAGAGCACTTGAATTAAATAACTTATTTTACAGGAAGGATGCAGTAGATTTAAAACTTCCACACTGTTGTCAATATCTTTATTTTGTATTCAGTGTAATTCCTAACTTAAGTGAACCATGTGATTTATTGAAACACATACAAAGTGTATGTGTGTTTATATTTGCATAAACATCACCAGATTCCACACACTTCAAATGATCTCATAAGGAAGGTCAGATTTTCATGTCACCAGCTTGCAAACTATTCCAGAGAAATATACTTGGGAATTGGGTGTGTGATGCTTCCAATATTTTTTTCAAATTACTGTAGAAGTCCAACCCAGGCTTGATTTTGGTTGGAAGTTGAATTAGTACAAGTTAGAGGTATAGCTCTGAGCCCCCAGTCAACAATGCTGATGGTTAAATGATGAAAGATACTAAAAGGGTGAAGTTCTATAATAATGATTTAATAACAATTAAATGGTCAAATAATTCAAATTTCCCAAGTACAATTCCTCCACTTGACCCTTTAATATCCTATTGCATCACTTGATTTGTAGTGTAAGGTTTCCACCTGTCCTTGTGTTCTAATCTTCAGTGTATTCTTCTCTATCTCCTAATTCCTCCTCGACTCCTTTACTCTTTAATCCTTCTCCTCCTCTGTTTCCTCCTCCATATGTCTTTCCCTCCTCCTCCACCTTCTCTATGTCAACTACACTTTGTTGACTCTGACGTCTCTGCCAGTCTCACTTCCGTCTCCTTCATAGAGACTTAGGACTACAGAACTTGAAGTTCTGTCCCCCTGGAAAGCTTCCTGTGATAAAAAAAGGATGGTACAGTATTTTCCTCAGCTTTTACACTACAGACAGCCTATCATCAGATAACAGCTATTAAATTTCTCTGGTCACACATTCATTCACACCGAAATGTGCATACATTCTTGTATGGTAAAACAATATAAAGGGAGCATGATATCAATTACACTTATACATACAACAATAAATTGCTTCTCATTAGTACCTATTCATAATCCCATTATACTGACAATAGCACAATAATCAGATGCATCTCTTACATTACAACTCATACATATATTCAGTTATCCATCCTTTGATACATCTATTATAACTAATCTTACTTCAATCATTTCCCTAAGCTCGCAATTCAAACATGCGTAAACTTTAACGTAATTCATTACTAAAAGGACTTGTTACTATGAAGTAACCTACCAGTGAATTACAAAATTAATTCTAACAAGCTAACAATTTACATAATTATCTATACAAACTCAAATCTATTTCTCAAGATACTCATATAAATGAAACACTACAAAGGTAATTCTATATACTAAACAATCACATTAATTAAGTATATATACTACAAATAATTACAATAATAATGCTGCAATGTTATGTAAAATCGATCAAATAATTTACTGGCCTTTTCAAAATTTTTCTTTTCTTACAAACTGGTTCTAAGTTTTACCGCCAAATTAAGCCCCCCCCCACTGAGTAATCTTACTTCTTATAATCTGTCTAGGTGTACTAATAATTTTGTGGCAAGTTTGAACTATAATCCTGATCTAAGTTTTAATCACACCGTCTATCTTAATTTCAAGTTGGATGTCACTGTGGACTGATCAAATTAAACGTAGCAGATAATGTCCTCTCACTGTCTGTCCATGTTGGGGATGGATGAGAACACTCCTCCTGAACCCAGTGGGCTTCTCATGATCTCTGAACCAATATTTTATGCCTGGGTGTGAATACTACCAGTCTTCGACTAGCCGCTCCAAAATATAGTCTGGCTGGTGGTCAGTGGCAAACTTGCAATAGGGATTAATTCTGGCCTGCGGTGATGTTTGCACATCAAACTGTGTTAATACCCATGTTTATATACTTACTGATAATCAGGCTGAGCAAACATGACACACTTTTTAGGTAAAATAATGTTTTAGACTTTCACTGACCATTTTTCCAAATTATATGGTTTACAGATTGACTATTATTATTTGTCCATGATGTTATGATTTTCCTGATGTACTGGTTGGTTGATAGTTTCTTGAATTTGGCCTTTTAAAATCTGATGAAAAAAACTGAAATTTTTTATGATCCTTGTTGGATGGTACTCATTTGGATATGTACCAAAACAGACAGTCTCATCTGTATTATTAGTTATCTCCAAAAACAGATATCTGTCACATATATGATTTTGACATGCATAAATTTCATGTGAACATGATCTCATATAACGTAAATTCAATTTAATTTTGGTGAAGACTAAAATATTATGAAATTATTTCTCTTGAAACCAAAAATTAGGATTCATTATCAGCTAACTTGAATGGTGACTAAGTTAATTGAATTGAGTATTTTTCAAATAAAAGTTAAAGGCAATGAAACCAAATATTTCAATTTACATTATTTCAAGTTGCATAATCATTCTTAAAGATGCAACTATGACATGAGTTGTGGTTAACTGTACTATAATCAGTTTAAGGTGAACGACTTTCTTGTCTATAGCATCATTGGTCAGTTTTTGCTCAGTATTTTGGCAGAGATGCTGAGCACATAAAACATATATCACATCAGGAAATGTTAACTTGATGGCTTTTACTGCAGCTTTTTCATCATTGGGGCTAGATAGTCAATTAAAGTTACTATTACTCTAATTTTTAGATGCTGGTAAAACAGAAAAAGCCTCAAGGTCACTATTATCATTAATAAAAATGGCTTCCATGAATAAAGGTGGTTGTCAGTTTCTAATTTTTCAACTGTCATTTGTAAGAGGTAACTGTCAAGTACATATCACATGGATTAAATGTGTTATTTACTCCCAGAAATATCAGCTCTGTGCAGCACAAGTTCTTTATATCAGTCAAATGTTGCTCCTTTTTTAAGACTGAACAAGGTGTTCTGCCAGACTGTGTTCTATGCATTTTATGAAGGGATGATTCTATCTTTACCTTATTTTCAGTTGCTGATGGAGAGTAGGCCGTAGTTTTCTTATTACCCTCAGAAAGTGGTATTTACATCCGCTTTCTAGGGGTAACCTATAATGTCTGTTTTGTCCATAATGAAAATTGTGTTGATCTGATAGTCCTTATGGTCACTATGTCAGGATCATAAAACTTGTTATTGCTACTTCACATTGCAACATGGTGTGTTCACTGAAAGACATCCAAGGTTATCTATCTGGTTGGTCTTAACTGAAAATATTGCCAATTGAACATGGTAACCACACCAGCTTTGGTCATCTTGAGAATCTTGTTAATTGTACTCCACTGGAAGGAAAAGTAATATTGTCATGATGTCATCCAGAGGACTTATTATGATGTTGAATTTGTCCCAAAAGAAAAATGATGCTGCTACACTTCAATATGGCCACCACAGTGCTGACCTTGAAATTCATTATAACTATTCATCCTCAATACTGGGTCATATCAACATGGAGTGTTTGCTAAAAGTTTTATGATGCCTAGTTGGTTGTAAATCTCAAAATGATGTGAACCACTCCAGTGGCCTCGTGGTTAGATCGTTCGCCTCGGATGTGGGAGGTCATGGGTTGAGTCTTACCAAAGACTTAAAAAATGGTACTAACAGCTGCCTCGCTTGACGATCAGCATTAAGAGATTAGTGTTAGGACTAGTCAGCCGGGTGTCAGGATAATGTGACTGGGTGGGACATCATGCTACATGTCTGCGGCATGATGCCCCAGTGCTAGATATCACTATAAACTGCCACACTGCAGACATCATAGCAATATGACTGAAAATTTTTTAAAGCTATGTTAAAAATTATAAATACCAACACCAAGATGATGTGTGTTGCCTATCCCTCATAACACCATTGAAATCTCCTGCACTGTTGGAATTATTATTTAAAACATTAAGCTGAAAAATAATCCAAGTTTTTTTTTGTGCCACAGTTTCAGTGTAATATATTCCAGTTTTAGTCTTGTTATCATGTGTATGAACTAGCTTACCATTCAAGCATGAAACTTTGATTGCCAATTCAACAAACATTAACCTAAAATTAATCATATTTGTGTTTAATAGTAAATCACAAACAATTAAAGACACAAATGAAATCTGATTAATTTTTTTCTGCTGGGTCAGTTTGGCTTTGGATGTTCAGTTTTAAGCTTGATAGGTTTATGATATGGATTATATATTATGTGTGAACAGAACTAATTTGGAAAGGATTAAAGCTGTAAATGGATTATGCTTTTGAAAAGTCATTATTAAAGTGCTCAGTTGACATAAAACAGGTATGTTTGCAATGTATATTTAAAATTTGTTTTATCTAAGCATGCTTTGTCCTCAAATACTAAAGCGCCAAAATTTAAACATCCAATAAGATTATACATTAAATTAAATAATTGATGAAAACTGGCATTTCATTAGTTGGAACCAAGTTCAAAGGGACAATTTTTGTAAGTTGAATTTAAGAACTTTCAAAATTCAACCCAGATAGCACCAATCTTGAAGTATCGTCAGGCAGTCAGCAACCTGAATTTACACACAGTCAGGAAATAAGTTCACTTCAGGCACTGAAAGGACATTTTGTATTCAAAGAAAAAATAAGGCTGACGCCATAAGAAACCTGTATATATTGACACATCATCTACTGAGTGTTCAGATGAACATTGATGAGAACTCTGGGTAATAATGTCCCAAGGCAGGCTAAACATGATTGTGCTACTTATAAGGATAGTATAAAAATGCAGTTACTGTGAAAGAAATGGTATGATGAGATGATGTGAATATTTTAATACATGTATAGAAAAAGTAAATTTGTTCAGTAGTTGTCATTTTTGTCTCTTTTAATGCTAATAATCAGGTCTAAGAAAATTTTCTTAAACTGAAGTTAAAGCTTCTGATCGAAATTTGCAGATCTCGATCACATGGTCTGAAATACAAATGAGGGTAAAGGAAAACATTATCTTAAATATAATACAATATTGAGCTTGATCCATGGATATTAAAGATATGATTTTGCATCTGATCGGTTAACCTTGTTACCATCAAAGTCACATTTGATATGACTTTCATCAGATGTTAAACTTGTGCTTACATCTTTAAGATCGTTGATTACAATGAATATGATGTATGCATGTTAGTCAGATGATTATGCATCTAATTGGCTGCTTCTCTGGAAGCCATATTTTTTAACTGAGTTTGATCAAACTTAGATTATATGATTATGGAATCATCATCTTGTATGACTCAGTAACTTGCTGTATCCACATAAATTAGTGAGGTGGTCTTGCATGTACAGTAATTGAATGGGCTTGTTACCACCCTAAAGACTATTTCCAGCATGGTAAATCGGCAAATTTTAATATGGTTTTGATCTATGCATGATTTTGAGACTACATTGCATCTATTTGGCCAAGTTTATTTTGACTTTAGAAACAAAAGTTTCATTATAGTCTGAATAAAATGTGTTTGTGTCATCATGATTTTTGGTTGATATGATTACAAGTAAAATTCATGACTATTAAACCACCTAGTGGCTAGAGTGTCCGCCTCAGATGTGGGAAGTTGCAAGCTTGAACACTGGCCAATTCATACCAAAGACATATAAATGGCACTAACAGCTGCCTCGCTAGGTGCTTAGCATTAAGAGGTTAGTGCTTGGACTGGTTGGCCTGGTATCAGGATAATGTGACTGGGTTGGACATTATATCTGCAGAACATCACTATAAACTGCCACACTGCAAAATCGTAGTGTTATGGCTGCAGATCCAAATCACACACACACAGACACACATACAGACACACACACACGATTATTAATAGTATGGCTTTGCATCTTATTGACTCACCTTGTCAACACTGATCAGGTTTTCATCAGACTTATTGAAGTTGTCTATATTGGATGAGTGATCATGAGCAAGATTTATGCTTAATAATAAAGATCCAAAATATTTGGTTTACCTGGTATTCTTATATCTGATTGGCTAAGCTTGTTACTACACTGGAAAGTGGATTTTAATCCAGTTTTACTCCACCTCAATGAAAAAGCTTGTTATCATTCTTGTCATCTGATTCAATAATAATTGAGATTTATGCATATTAATGAGATATTTTGCATCTGATTGGTTGAAGGTCCACAGTTGGTTGAGTGTCTAGGCTGCTTGCCTTTAAAGATTACCCACATGTCACCACTGTCTTCCTGAGTGATTTCTCCACCATATGTTGCTGCAAAGCAGAGCCAGTTGTGCAGAAAAACATCATTAAAACCATAAAATCAAACCTGATTGGCTGATCTTGTTGGATTGCTAGAATGTTGCGCATAATAATGTGGTCATATCTGCACTTTTCCTCAACTATTAATTGTTTTTCTAACATTAATGGCATTATAGTTTTATCAAAGTCTATTCACTCCTGTGTGTTGAATGCTCAAATCCTAAATGTCATTGAAAACCATCCAGACAAAAATTATTGATCACTGGAGTTCTACAATAGTGGGCAGGTATTAGACTAGGTCATGCAAATTAGACAACCAGTCTATCATAAGAATTACCAATGGTAACACCGATTTTTTTTGTTCAATACACACAACTTTCATTGTGAGGTACAGTTTATACTGGATCACACCTTTAAAGTTGACCTCAGTCAAAAATGTCTATATTTTAACATTGATTTTGCTGTATGTATGTTACAGGGCATGTTGTTAATGACTTTCCAAGGGAATATGGATGTATGAAAATCCAAAAAAGCCAATAATTTCCATTCAGAAGTGTGTGCAATCAAATTCTTAAAATTGACACCCATTACCAAAACATTACTGGACACCTACATGACCTGGGACATTCAATCGAATTATAGAGACTATATTTCTCATCCTGTTTCTTTAAAACTTTGGTAACTTTGATTATGAGCAAGAGACTGGATATTATGTAATATCTTTAAAAACACATTTGTAGGGATATAGTAAAATAGGTAAAATTAACATAATGTACAGTCTGGTTGATAGTTTACTGTCAAGTTATGTATGCAGGTGAGTGCTGTCAAGCCCACATGGGTCTCTTGCTTTATTCTCTGAATTAAGTGAACCACCACAAAGTTTGCTTTCATCAGGCCTGTGAGTCAGAACTTAAATCAATCCAGTCATGGGAACTTGTATTGCTACACATGATCTCTTGAAAAATATCATGTTCTGAAGATTTATATTTTATGACATGAAGAGATGTCTGATGTTAAGTACAGATGTCCTTCAACATTTTATAACATGAAGATATATTTGATGGAAGTATTGTGGTCCAACACCATAGCATACCCAGTGTAACTTCTCTCATCTCTTTTGTATGAAGAAAATAATGATGTGCTGCATAGGGAAGATTACTGCAGATGCAAACGCTTACCATTCCCATATATATTTTTTTAGCTACGCTAATGGGAGCCATTGGGAGGTAATCCTAAGTTTGGGTTATAAATCATGGGAGATAATCCTCAGTTTGGGTCAGTGTCATCGTAAATTGTTGGATTATTTCAACACTTACTATGACATCGATACATAGTACCTATGACTGATTTATATTAGTAAAACCCTGAACAATGATCAAGTGGCTACATTGTGTAAATCTGCCTTGGACTAAAATGCCACTGTTTTTTATATACCAGTGTGCAGAATTTATGTTGACACAAAGCTGTGATTTTTGTCAAAGACTTGCTTTTTTTCAACTGGATGCTTAATTCTTTGGAAGATTGCTTTTTTTGGGTGAGTTTTTCTTATTTTTTCTGTTCAATGCTTTGAGTGAAAACCTTATACCGATTTTAATTTTTTTTCCTAGACCCATTGATAACATCGATATAAAGCTAAGAATATTCATTTTACAGTAAACTCACTTGCCCTATTTATCTTGCTGTTGAGTAGCATGGCATAACATTTGTATTCAAGGTTTAGAGATTTTAATTTGCAGAAATATTTTGTACAACACCTTGATAGATTTACATCATTGCCCATTATGAAGCTACAACAGTTCATTCTACAAAATGCACACTTGCCACAGTGATATTGGATTCAAAGTTAGAAAATTGTCATTGTTGTTTCGGTTGAAGTTTTTTCATTTGCATGGGTTTTCTTCATACTTGGGATGAATCATGAAACTTAAAATAATATGATCTTTAACATGTACACATGTAGTTCTTGCTTTTACCTTGGGGGTCATGGTTACAGTCATTGAAAATTGGCATTAAGAGTTTGGTTCAGTTTTATAGTGAACTGCAGTGGAAGATAACTTGTAATTATAAAGACAATTCAACTTGCCCACCATATATACAACATTCAAAATTAACTTGCCCAGCAGAGATATGCAGAATTACAAAATTAGCTTGCCCACCTGACAGATAAAAGATTTCAACTTGCAGAGCAATAGAATATCCACATACTTTATTCTTTCTTAGGGCTACAAATATAATTATTGTTTATTGTTTATTAGGTAAATTTTTACAAGTTTTCAATTTAATGTTTTACAGAATTTTACCAAACTAAACAGTTAAAAGATCAGGAACTTGAACTGTCTCAATTCTAAATAAATTGCATTTGCTTTGCTTTGCTAGAATTTCCATTTCCTTCAGTCAAGCATAAGTATAACATTTGTGCAGTTAAAAGTGTGTGTGACCAACCCTATAACATCCATACAGATGTATGTGTTCTCAAGTACAAATACAAACATGCATGTGTACACACACGCACACACATGGAGGCAGGTTTATACTTGCAACTGACATTGGTACATGGGTCCATCCCAAATCTTATTGATTAAGCCTTTGGGTCATAACTTTTGACTCTGTTGAGATCCGCACTTTTTAACCATACATTATCTTGTTGGGCATAAAAAGACAAATTTATTCATGTAATTTACATGTGTCCAGTATTCTGTCCATCCCTTCAAGGAATTTACTCAAGCATTATGAAAATCCTGGTCACACCTTAGAAACTATTGAAAATCCCAATTTATTACTGACATTTTACTTTTGGTACATTACATTCTATCTCTACAGTTAGGCTCAGACTTCTGTATGGTAATTGAACAGTTTTTCATGGTGAAGGGAAGATTCAAATTTTTTTTCTTTTTTTGTCTCCAGGATTTAGATGATGCCAGGTTCTGCAAAGTCGGACCGAATTTGTTGGCCAGATGATGTGGGGATCCTGGCTTTGGAGGTGTACTTTCCCTCAGAGTATGTGGACCAGTCTGAATTGGAGCAGTTTGATGGGGTTTCCACAGGGAAGTACACCATTGGTCTGGGACAGGATAAGATGGGATTCTGCTCTGACCGTGAAGATGTCAACTCCCTCTGCCTCACGGTTGTACAGAAACTTATGGAGAGGCATCAGATTCCATACACAGCTATTGGCAGACTTGAGGTTGGAACTGAGACAATTCTTGACAAGTCAAAAAGCACAAAGACAGTCTTGATGCAGCTTTTTGAGAACAGTGGAAACACCAGTATTGAGGGAATTGACACAACCAATGCCTGTTATGGAGGTACAGCTGCACTGTTCAATGCCATCCATTGGATCGAGTCAAGTGCTTGGGATGGTAAGACAACTTATTTTTTCATAAGATAAGTTTTGAAATTTGTTCAGAATTTATTTAATTTTAAATGAATAAATTAATCAAGTTAATTGCCAGTATTCATTTCATAGGTGGAGCTATTTAATATCAGGTTGCAAATTTACAGCAATTTTTTTTTCCAGTTAAGTGATCGTTTACATTTTTTCTCCCCGTCACATCATATATCCACACTAACATTTTATGGCCATTTTGATTCTGTTAGCAATGAGAAATTGTAACCTTCTTGCCTAAATCAAAAGGAATACTTAGGAAATACTTAGGAGACTGCAAGGATAGTCCTGGCTTTTAAAAAGTTGTTGCCAAAAAACGCCAACCGCAATATTTTGTTGTCAATTTTCAAGAAAGTGTCGCCAGAATAAACAGTGAATAATTTTCCAAGTCTGTTAATGTAATACACTTTGAAAATTAAAAAACACCGGATAGTTATTACTTTATTTGCAACAAGCAGTACAGATATAATATTATAAAATAAATCATTACATAATGATGACTATATTGCACTATTAAAATGTTATAGAATGTCACATGATCCGTCACACATTTAGGGCTGTCCACTTGTTGAATGCAGTTTCAAAATCTATTTCTTTGCTACTTCCATGGACTTCACATCCCGCATCACCGTTAGTGCATAAGTACGACTGTTATCAACTGAATAAAAGCATTATTAAATGTAAAATATCAACTTTACTGACATCTACAGTGTTTAGCTCATTTTTTTAATTACCTCCCCTCCATTTTATGGCTAGTTTCACAAAGTTCATCTCACTGAATGCTGTAGAGTTTTTCTTGACATGCAAACTTGGATATCCATTCCCACTAATGTAACTTACAAGAGTCAACACCTGGCATAAATGTACCGTGTGTGTGTGTGTGTGTGTGTGTGTGTGTGTGTGTGTGTGTGTGTGTGTGTGTGTGTGTATGTGTATATATGTATGTATATATATATATATATATATATATATATATATATATATATATATATATATATATATATATATAGGCATTAGTGACCATCATGTGACTAATGCATATATATATATATATATATATATATATATATATATATATATATATATATATATATATATATATATATATATAGGCATTAGTTACCATCATATCAATTCGAAAAAATTTGTTATTGACTGAGTCTGCATTGTTATATGCATATACTAGTTAACAATAAGGAATTACTGTAGGATATAAAATGTGGAAAATAGTTATCATATGTATGGTAGCTTGAGACATTGAACAAACATATTCACACCTCTTTTAGGCATTATTAGTTATCATAGAAAAGGGCGAGGTTTATTTGTCAGTCAATTACTAGTATGTTGCAGAGGCTCAAGTCTAACCTTTAGCTGTTGTATAAAATATGAAACGGGGCCACGTCAGGATGGGGAGGCAAATAACACACTCCACAGTAAGAAAAGTCATGTCCTTTTTGAAAATTGCATGTGTATTGGACCTGTAAAATCGGAGAATATTAGTGAAAACGATGCTTAAATATAAAAACTTACCGATAGCAGGTTCTAATCTGCATATTTTTGGATTCAATCTTTATGAGAAATAAATTATTCAATTATGCAGAACTTGTTTGTGTTGATATTTCTTGTTGCATATTTTAAATCTCTGCAGCCGTCGTTCAATTACTTGTAGCAGTTTCTGTTCCTGTCTTCATAAGTCTGTCGATTTTAGGTATAGCTAGTGGTAGAATGATTGAATGTTATCATAGCATACAGTACATAGGCCAGATGTCAACATTAGTAGATTATGATCACAGGTACTTGACTCGAGCTGGAAGTTAAAAAAAACCCCAATAATCTTAATGAAAAGTCTTACAGAGTGACACAAATACCTAAAATTACCCCCATGACCCATTCTGACATATGACCCTCTCTGTCATACTATATAACTTTTTACACTTCGTTCCATCCATGATCCATGATTTCCTTTTACTTTTTTGTCTCTAACGGTATACAATTGTATTCTATGGCTTGTTTTACTCCTGAGATATTTTTCAATCCATGAAGCCATCGCTGACTATTCTACGTTGCACCAAACTGACGTTATGGGTTCAGAAACGTGCAAATTTCACTAATTTTGTCAGATTTGGTAGATTTGCCTGTAGATTTGTTATGTAAATGCATGATGAGAACTTCTACTGCTATCACTGCAAAATAGATCACTGTAAGCTATAGTTTAGAGTTCAATGATTTGTGGCTATCTTTGTTAAGCTCAGATTCTCGTGGTTAGTGTTTGTATTTAATAAAAGTTGCATCAAGATGAGTACTACACTTAAAAGTCAAATTGAGACCACAGACCCATATTTTGTATTGCTTGCAGAGGCATGTCTCCTGTTATGTATCTGTCATGAAGAGACCACACTCTTGTCAAACTTGGATAATTTTGATTTATATTGCACAATCAAGTGCCCTGCATTAAATGCCAACTGTTTATCTCTTTCTCTGACATTATTGCACTGTGGTCCTGTAACTTACTATATAGATGCTTCAAAAGCAGTACTACAGTTACTGTCAAAACTGAGTAACATTGACCTGCATTTCATGTTACAGTGAGCTGTGTTAACCTAGGCATTTTGTGCATTTTTTTAAGCACATTAACTGCATGGCAACAGAACTTATACAGTACATAGGATGCAGCATATAAAGTACAATACCATTTAGACAAAACAAAATTTTGGAATCAAGCCCTATTACCATTGGTGGTTTTCATTTACTTCTGCAATATGTGTGTTAACCTACCTGATCAATTAATTACACAGGTAATTATTAGGTAAAATTGTTGAATTGTTAGTACTTGTTTCGAAAAAGTATTGCCCATAGAGATAAAGATAATGGGTAAACAATTTATTTAAATTGTAAGCAGCCTTTGTTTGGTGTTTGGTACCTTGTTGACAAGAAACTGGGAATATGATTGAATTATTGTTGAAATGAGGCATGATGGGTCAAATTTTCAAAAATTGTATGAAACATGTTTTTATGGCAATCTGTTAACAAGGTGAGTGAACAACAAAAAAGGTTCTGAATCTCATTGAAATCTTCATTATTTTTCTGTTTAATCCCAAAATACCTTTCTGAATTTGCAAACAGCATTTTGTCCAAATCTATTGATTTCGAGTTCACAGGCAATATTTATACGGCAACAATTCGGAAATGAAATCAATAAGTGATTGCACTGGGCTTCACCAGTGTAGCAAATTTCGATTTTATTTTCCTTATTGGTGACAAACTATATCATCCGTTTGATTTTCTGTGTTCCAAATCAAAAATTTGTGTCCAAATACTCGTAATTAAGTGTTTCCGAGATCTCTGAGTTAGGTTTAATTTTTTTATGGCAGTCTTATTGACCTTGGTGATCCCCAGTCATCACTTGTAATGTTTTGCATTTAACTCCCAGCCTTGAAACTTATCACATGTAGCCTCAAGTAACTGCATACTTACAATCATTTTAAGAATTGATACTAACCATTAGCATAAGTAGGTCACAATTACCCACTTCTTTGCCTCAGTGGTAGCCATAAATCATTACATGAGCCAGATTAGTGTATTCATTACTGGGATTAATACTTACAAACATGAAAAGAAACTCAACTATTTGTCTTGCTCTAGTGACTACAATACTCCATTGTTTTAGCATACCAGATAACTTACAAACCTGCTTATAATGCAAGGCAGGTATAGGTCCTTGTTTTTCTTACACAAAATACCAATAGAAATAGGCCCCCTTCCTCCATTTGTTGAATGCGAATAAAATCATTAAACTTTTTAAATGAAACCTTATATTTCATTTGTTTTATAGCAACAAATTGTAGTTTGTGCATGAAAATAAAATTTGAATCAACATGATAACATTCACAACTTTTAAATAAAATAAAAATCTCTTATTTTGTCAATTTTTCTTTAAAAAGAACCCCCCAAACCAGCACAAATGTAACATTGTGCTGCAATGTAACATTGCACTGTAAGTAGCAGTATACATTAAAATATTGATCAGTACAATCATTGTTAATGCCTACTAGTGAAAACACTTTAGGAAATAAATACATATTAAATATTGTCAAGCAGAATTTGTGTTTGAGTTTTTTATTTTTAATTCATTTTAAGTATAATCATCATAAATGTGATATGCTGTCTAAAGTTTTAATCAATAGTTGGTGTAATGCTCACCAGTGTTGCCTTGAGAACCTATTGAGCGACTACTTTGTTTTCATGTGCAACTTGCACAAGTGCTTGTTGCATTGTTACAACTGATTAAAAGTTTTCTTGCTTTGTATTACAGTGTTGATTATGTATTTTGTATCAAGGTAAGATCATTAAAATAACCAAATACACCACTCCATCGATAACTCGTGCCTGGATAACTCTCGAACCCGCTTTTAATGTGGTGTCCGGCATGGCTCCCGATTTTTTTAAAAGGAAAATATATTTTAAAATGTGTTAAACATGAAAAAAAGTCGTGATAAGAAATTGTAAATTGGCAAATTTAACTTTGATACATAGTTCGTATTTATCATTGAAAATGGTGATTACCGTATTTTCTGTGGTATAAGTCGCTACTTTTTTTCGTTTTTTTTTTTTTCTTAAAAATGACATGTGCGAACGATAAATAATTTTTTTTTTAATGACTGTGACTGATGCACAGTGATGCTGTGTTTTAGCGAAATGCATCTGCCGGTATACAGGCAAGCCAATTGCTGGAAACTTACATACGGTACATGTAAGTATTAGACTATAAGATTATCAAATTAAATAGTCAAATACTATTTAGTTATTTATGTGTTGGAATTTGTTGTTATTAATAAATAAAAAAAATTGCCATTGTATTTCCTTTATTATACGGCATGTATATCTTAGAATCTTTCCGTCTCTAAAATCAGTCCTTGTAAATTTCAGCACATTTTCCCACCCATGCTGCTAGTCAAAGTCCTTTGAACTTGCCGCCCAGCTATTTCGTCATGTTCTTTTGATGTACTCAAATAAATACAGAATGCAGAACTGGGATTATTTTGTTATTTTAAACAATGAATTGTCACTGTAAAATGTTTCCGAGACCTCTGTTATCAATTCATAATTTACTTTAATAGTAGTTTATAAAAACACACAATCATTTTTTCCATTGGTTTCGAAATGTCTTGTTATAAAAAAAAACATAATAGGAATATTTCCTCTGATGATTGCTCTAGTTTTAAACTCTGGATTAAGCCAAGACTGGCTTCATGGAGAGAACTTCAAAGTACTGGTAATTAATAAAAAAAAAAATAACTGGAAGGCTGGTGAACAGTTTCATTTGTTAGGTGAATTCGAAATGTCTTCGTTAATGTATTAAAATCACTGTAGCATATAAAGTGCCTTTGAAGTTCGATTGGGTTGTGGAAATGACCTATATATAAATATGTACCATTCATACAATGGAGCATTAATAAAATATAGTTTCACAATAACGTATGATTTAAAATTGTTATATTATCGTAATTCAATAAGTTTTGTTTTTAATTAAATTTGTGCCATTTATCATGGCACCAACAACTAGAGAATATATGATGCAGAAGTTAAGTTAAACATTGTAGCATTTGCGAAAGAAAATGGAAATCGTGCAGCAGAAAGAAAATTCAATGTAAGCGAGAAGATTGTTCGTGACTGGCATAAAAATGAAGATGAGTTAAGGTCAACAAAAACACCAAGAAGGGAAATTGTAGTGGCAAAGCAAGTTGGATGCAAAGACGTAATTATGGTAAGTGCGAAGGAGCGACTTATATGCAGGAGCGACTTATAGGGCAGAAAATATGGTATTGCCTGTAAAGATAGAATCCGTATTGTGAAATATGCATTTTTTCAAAATGTGAAGAGATATTTCTTAAACGTGTCACAAACCGCAGGTGTTATCGTGTTCTAATTTATGTTGTTTTAAATTTTTAGACCCATTAAATTCATGTTGGTAATGGTTAAACCTTGTGAATTTTTTTCTTCCATTTTACTTCTAATGCAATAAAAATCTACACATCGTTCGATCGACATTGTTTTTTCGAAGTGTGTCGATCTTTTGTATTTGAAAAAAAACTCTGTCTACTTTGGATCAAACAATAAAATTAGAATGTATACCATTCACCACAAAAAAAAGTGACATAATACACGTGTGAAGTACATGTGCTAAGCAAACGGAAACCTGGAGGAATGTTTAGATGATTTCCTCAATATACTGTAAGTTATCCTGAAATTAATGTTACTCTGTGAGGAATTACTAAACAAAGTACACAGATATGAAAAGATATTTATCCACTATTAATCTTAGCTCGATTATTAATTGAGCATTCAACATGCCAAGCCACTCCAGCTCCCTTTTCTCTATGCGTCAATCCCATTGTTATGTATGTTATAGGTCCCTCAATAACTCGTGCCCTCGCTTATATCGCAGTCAATGTTTTTGGACCCCAATGTCCAGAGT
Source organism: Potamilus streckersoni (assembly GCA_016746295.1). Classification (NCBI taxonomy): domain Eukaryota; kingdom Metazoa; phylum Mollusca; class Bivalvia; order Unionida; family Unionidae; genus Potamilus; species Potamilus streckersoni. Next base: position 741,037 of record JAEAOA010000671.1, on the reverse strand, counting down.
TATCGAGGGAGTGGTGTATAATGACTGGATTATCTTATTCATTCACAAATGTGATAAGTAGGACAAGGAGACTAAGCAAGAGCAACTAATTGGGTTTAATGGATAGAGTTCATTATGGAAAAGCAAGATCCATGGTTTGTAATGGACCTACATTTCTTTTGTTGACACTCATGTTTTCTTGAGGATGAGCAAATATTTTACATTAGCTTGCAATTTGTCCATCTGGTACTTTACAGAGTCAATAAAAGCACTGAATTTTTCAGAGGTATCTCGAAAACTCATTTGTGTATTAGTTATCGAGGAAATTTGGCATTTTGATCATGCAAGGCTGAGTTGGCGAGACACTATTCCATAGATTTGTTTGATACTAAATTTCAGGCCGATTTGCCCTGGTTGTTGCCGGTGATATTGCTGTATATGCTACTGGTAATGCCAGATGTACAGGAGGTGCAGGGGCTGTAGCCATCCTTTTAGGAAGCAATGCTCCACTTATCTTTGACAGAGGTAAGTTCTATCAAGCTCTAGGAACTGTTGAATTATTCTGTATTTTTCTTCCATTGGGTTTAGAAAGTTCTTTGTCAAGCATTATAGGACAGGTAAATAAATGTTTATTTATTCATGCTGAGAAATTTAAAGTCTTTTTGTTTGGTTTCAGCTTCATGAAAATCACAAGTCGTGGCTAATGGAAATTTTAATATTTTTCATTACTATCAATACTCAGTTATATAAGTCAAGTCAAACTGCAAACAAAAAAAGATCCTCATCTGCCGGTGCATTATGTGACAGCAGGTCTGGGTCTGTGCAGTTTGCTGTTGGACCAGTCTTATAAGGAAGAATTTACTTTATTTCTGAGAGTTAATCTGTATATTAGATCTATTGAAGACAACTCTGATAGCACAAAGAATCATGTAATTCAGATGCATATGGAATATATGAATATATTTATTTTGCATAGCAGAGATTGCCTTTGCCAGCCATGATATTAATAACTACAGACAGCTTATGTCATGCATAGGTTGTGTATGTTTTGTTTTCTCCCAGCTGATCAACAAAAGTGATTTGTTCCTGTATGAAAAAAATAAGTAAAGGGTCTGCATGCATGCATGTATGTATGTGTGCCATTGCAGTTAAATAAAGAGTACATGGGAATGTAGACTACTTCATTGTGATTTGGCAGAAACAAAACACTGTCCTGCACAATGGAAAGTTACTTTCTTTGTTTCAGCTAGTTCCAAAAACAATGACACATGAGGACACTGTTGCTGGTTTAAGAGGATGGTATTTTGCATTGCGACATTGCAGTCAGTCCAGTTTGATATTTTCTATAGCAGTTTTTTCCCAAACTTGTTTTGCAGAACATGTGAATCTTGCTGAGGGTCTCATTGGCAACTTAATGTTTGCAGAGAGCCTTATTGGACCACTTAATGATCTTTCCAAATTTTAATTCTATAATTAATTGGCTAAATATTAAAAAGCATTATGTATAACAGAACATTATTAATTATCATTTTTTTGTTCTTCAAATAAAAGCACATAACTCGCATCTTATCAGTATTTTATTTCTTACATGATGGATGATCCTGTTGTTTTTATTTGTTTTTGTTGTTTTTTTTTACTTGCAAAGTTTAGGTTTTTGATTGTTGCGGACCACTTGAATGGAACTCACAGACCGCCATTGGTCCACATATCATCATAATTGAAAACCTCAGTTTTACAGCATGTTATGTTGCTTGGAAACCTTGACATGAGAGATGTAAATTAAAAGTTTCCTTAAAATGCAAGACTTTTATGGAATGTCTTGCAAAATATTGCAACTCTGTAATATTGAATTGCATTTTGGGTGCAGAATCGTCTCACTTGGTAGATTATGAGACTTTTTAATCTAGGGGTTGTAGGTTTGATGCCATCCAGGCCAACCTGGTTTGGTTGCTTTGTATTGTCCTTGCAAAAGCACTTCAGGTACATTGGTATAATAAAATTTGAGTTCCTTTTGACCCATCCCTCTCCATTTCAGATACTTGGAAATGTATGTTGAAGAGTGTGGGGATTGTAAGTGTTAGACAAAATTAAAACTGCTATGTTAAAGCCAGTAGTGACATGTAAGTGTCTCTAAATATAAAAAAATAAATTAACCAACATGAGTATGATGATGGGTAACAAACTGTGTTCATAGTCTAGTTGTATGTGAAGTGTACAGGAAATCACAATATATTGTAATATTACTGAAGAATAACTTGTCGCTTTCATTGTAAAATCATGTCAATTAAGTTAGTTCTAATTTTTATAGGCTTTTATTTATTAGGAAAAATATTTGATACAGTCATTGATTGTAATTTTCAGCTTTTTATGAAATAATAAAATGTTCAAAACTTTGGTTTTAAAAAAAACTGCCTTCAAAAACTTTAAATTGTTCATAATAATTATTTAAATTAACTGATTGCATAGAGGCAGACTATATGAAAAAGTATAGACAGCATGGTATATAGCTGTATCCTTGACATTCTGCTGAGTGTGACAAATGTCAAAATCTGATGGTAGTCAAGCAGGCAGAGTAAAAATACATGCTTTCCCAGTTTGAATTTTTAACTTTGTGAAAGCACATGAATAATAAACTTAGCTTCAGGGTTTGTCTTTCTGTCTTCATGTCAGTCAATTATTGTTGGGATGTTTTTGTTAATGTCTTTTTTAATTTAAAAAAATATAAAAAAAAAATTTCATGATATGATACAGTAGTCAACTGTATCATCTTATTTCAGTGTATGGTGGTCTAGATCCAGTATTCCTGGTAGTCCCAAGTCGTAGGGCATATTACACATGGGCATTGTGAAGCTGTGTACATAATATGCATGTGTTTGTTGACTGTAACATTCTTCATGCAGGTGGCTTGCCGACTGATGTATTTATGACATATTTAACATTATACCAGCACTTAGGTCTGTTGTGATGGCAAAGAGGGAGCAAAGGGCAAGTGACTCTAATACATGAGTTTGCCTTGCAGTGTACAGTCATATCCTTTGGCTGACCTGTAATGTGTGCAGTTTGTTTTGTCATTAAAACTAGATTTCATGATCCAAATTAAAAGGTCCAAATTTGATAAATCTGAATGCTCTGGTTGGTTAAAAGAGCTTCCTCAGTTTTCTGTAGACATGCTTGATTTTTTTTCATACCTAATGTGTTATGAAAATAGTGTTACCCTTTTTCAGGTATCCATCATTCCTATTAAGTATAATCTGTTTCCAGGCACTCTGATGGAAAATATGTTTCATAATCACATTTTATTTTTTTTTTAAAAATGATACACATCAAAGGGAGCTTATGTTAAATGTGAACCTGAACTGCTCTGTTGTAAGTTCATACTTGTCAATACCCTGAGAGATATTAGTGTAATTATTAATAGTATGAGTGGCAATATTATATTAGTGTAATTATTAATAGTATGAGTGGCAATATTATATTAGTGTAATTATTAATAGTATGAGTGGCAATATTATATTAGTGTAATTATTAATAGTATGAGTGGCAATAAAATGCAGTCTGAGCACAAAAAGAATGATCTATATATTACATGCCATAATTACAGAAAACTGTATCGAAAACTTATTTTATTTTTTTTGCTACTTACTGGTACCTGGATCTGCAAGTAGTTAAAATTCTTGTCATAAATTGGCTAAATCCATATGGATTAGTACTAGAATACAGACACGAAACAAAATTATTTTTTTTTATACTAACTTTTACTTTAATTAATCAGTCATGTTTATCTTTCGCTGAAAGGTTATAAAGTCCACAGATTCTGAATGATATATTACTGCAGTTGAATCCATCTTTCAAAATTTTAAAGCGCAATTGATTTGTCTTTTTCATGATAAAACATGTTCTTTAGTTTAATAAAATCACTCTCGAACATTTTTTAGTCATATAACATTCACAAGTCATATCGATAAGCCCGTTTCACTTAAAATTTGGTGCCACGTTTTTTTTTTAATATAGACAGGTCCGCTGCTCAAGTGTATATCAAACTAGAATGAATCTTTGGCATATGGTTTTAGATTAAGAAACATGTCTATTTCCTTGGGATAGTAACTATAAAGAGAAAATAAACTGTTTGAAATGCATAGCCAAATCGTTGCATATGTTGATAATACAAGTTCAGTAGACAGGAGTCTACAATGGGTCAGTGTCACTCGACATGAACCTCAGATTGTTCTCATTATTCTTTGTCTCTCTTGTTCCTGATGTCACAAGATATAATCTTTGACATGATCTTGGAAAAATGGGCTTTGTGTTGGGGGAGGGGTTTACATGGACTAAACAGGTACCCAGTAGCTAATTTTATTACCCGGGTAATTAAGAACAGGCAGGTACCCAAGTACCTGGTTACCTGTTGATACCTTTAAATACTTAAAACTGACTTCAATTCGGTTTGGACATGCTAAGGTTTGCAAAATGCTTAAACGTGTGGTATTCCAAAAAGTGAAAGAGGGAGAGTGGTAATGTTCAGTTGATAAAGCATTGTGATCTGCAAGTTTTACTCTCTGCACACTTGCCACAGTACATTTCTCAGCACCTCTATTGAACGTTTTCATGTGGCACATGCTTTGTAATTAAATTTAATTCATCTTTCAATGCATTTTTTCATGTTACTCTGTCAAAGAATGTCACTTCCATCACATAGGTAGTCATTTTCAAGGTAAGTAGTACATTTTCTAGAACTGATACATATTACAAATGCTTCCTGTTTGAAGCACGTTTGAACAAATATGGTATAACTAATTAATATGTAACTTATAAAATGTATTTTAATCATAACAGTTACAAGTATGCTGGATTTGCCAGTTTTCAAGTCATAACCTAACTACATTCAGTGTTTAATTAGGATTCTCCCTAATCATTATTCTAACCAATGAAACAGTGTCCAACTGTCAGGTCCAGTGAAGTATGAAATGCCAACCAGCTCTCAGATGTAAATAGTTTTCATGCATGTTGCTGATGTCACAAAGACTATATGATATTTTCTTATGACTCCTGAGATTTCAGTTATAAATGCATTTGTAAATAAAAGGAACTTGTTTCTCATGATTAGCCACATGGATTTCTCTAAAAGTTGGACAAATTTGTTTTACTAATGTTCTTTTACCTAACAATGTTAATGTAAATTGAACTCCCTTGTCTTAATGAAAGATTGCTAAAACAAAAATGGTGGCAGAGAAGATGAACCTATTAATTCTAACCATTACACTACTTTTGCAAGTAATGACACCATTGAAATTCAGGTGGAACCCACACAACAGTTTGTAATGATAATAACTGCTGCGAAACCATTGGTGTTTAGGTGAAACAAAATTGAGGAAAAAGACCTTCCGTATTCACTATTTGGGTCTACTTTTTTTTGTGTGGATCCGTGATAGGGTTGAAGTGTTCAAGACTGTCATGAAAGTCCATAGCCTTCATTTACATGAAAGCAATAACTTCACAATAGCCCACAAGTGACTACCATAAACCATCACCATATCATGAATCAAGGATTTTACAGAATGCATAATTCTGCTTATCTTCTGCCTTTTCATTAACAAATCAGCTGACAAGACAAACAATTTAGTCAGCTTCTGATTTAAAATTATTATTATTATTATTATTATTATTATTATTATTATTTTATTATTATTATTATTATTATTATCATTATTATTATTATTATTAAATTCAAATAAAATGTTACCAACTGTTAAAGTGCATTCTTATGAAAGGACACTTGTACACTATTTTCCTGCTTGTTAGAATTAAATATTTTCTTTTTGTATTGGAACTTTGTTTAATATTTTGCATTTGCCAAAGTTATTTATGTTTTTTGCATAGCCCAGTGCTTCTTGTTTGTTTTGTACTTACAATGTGTCTCAGTTTGCTTGTTGTGACCTCTCTGTACTTGCTGAATTTAAGTTGATCGGAAGAATGAGTGGTCTTATGAACCATTGTGGTTATTATAAGAGGTAGTCACTTCATAAAGTCAACATAACATGGAAAGTCCAATATATGTAAGAACAATTAACTAACAAAACTCTGATCTCTGATATGAAAAAGTGATGTATCTTTATGTATATATGTTGATATACACAGAAACACCTCTAGAAAGTGGAAAAGCAGCCTCTAAAGACTGGTGTCTGCGCAGTGGTGGTTTTTAGTATTGAAAAGGTGGCTATTTAAAACAGGTGTTTGCATAATACAGTTGGATTTTAAGATAGATTTATATATACATGTATAAGCATGCTGCATCAACCACAGTTGAATGAAATGAATTCAAGCAACAACTCATTTTGTCTATTTTTTTTATTCATAATGGGTCCATTACATTATTAAAGTTTCAGTATCAAATAATGTATATACTTGTTTAAAAGTCAACACTTCTTTCACTAAAAATGCAATTCATATAGAGTAAGTAGTCATCTTATCAGCACGACATACAAAGTTAATTGAAAAGTTTAGGAGTAATATTGGAAACTCTTAATGTTTAAACTACACAAAAATACTGTCTATTAAAATATTTATGTTTTCATGACACTATTCCCATTCCGAATTGCACTGTGTTTTATCCATTTTGACAATGGTATCCATTACACACTACTTCAGTTATTTGGATTTTAACAATTTGAAAATATTACAAGCAAATGAAATTACTCACTCCGCAAAGTGAAGTGTCCATCAGTATTGTTGGCCATGGGTTTTTACTAGCAGTTATACTGCTTCCATTTTCATGTAAGTATAAAGTACCTATATTTGTTTTTCTATATAAACACTGATGTAATACAAATTTTGATTTAATTTGTATTTTGCCTTTTCCATAAGTTATATTTAATTCCCTAGTGGTATTTCCCAAGTTTTCTGCCAGTGGAATTGGTTCTATAAGCTATTGGCTTGTAAAGGCAGCACTAACATTGTTTTCAAACCATCAGTCCTTTTGATCAAGCCATGAATTTAATATATTTACTTGTTCATTGACATGTCGAGTTCTACAACTTTAAGACTATACTATCCAAGCTTCTAAAGGCAGCATCTGGTCTTTTCCCATGTGACAATACTTTGATGAAGCTGCAAATTTGCTTACTGCCAAGTAACAGAGGGTGGTTATTCAAACTCCTTGTGATCTTGTCACACAGTTGACACATTTTTAGCTCCAGCCTTTAATAGATTTCATGGACTTTGATCAAACTGTTACTTGCTGATCCCAAGAATAATTGCTACACATGATGGTGAAGCCAAGGAAGCAGATTTTGCCCATATTTATGATGACCTTGATGACCTTTAATAATGACTAAACATTGATGGAGGAATTCAGAACTTTATCAGACAATGAGGATGAATTCTTGGACTTTGTACCAGATGACAATTGATTGTGACATTTATAGGATACTTAGAATCACAGAGTGTGGACTTAATTTTCATTGTTTATATGTAATATGCATTTAATTAATATATTGAATATTGTGAATTTACTAATTCAGAAATATTTTCCTACTTGTATGTAACATACAGTTCATGGATTTGTCATATAAATGGATATAAATGTCAAGCATTATGTATTTTATGGAATTTAATTAGGACAGATTGTCTCATTCATGACAAATTTTACTTGTAAATACACTTTGACTTAGAGTTTACAATACAAGAAGTCAAATCCCATTTTGTTTGTAAGCCTCTGGGAGATAATCCAATCTCTGGGACTTCAACATTTAATTCCAAGAGAATATGAACCATGTCCAATCATTCAGATTTTATGAAATTATTAATAGCATTAGCAAATGTTGACTGGTGACAATTAGCCATCAGACTGGAAATTATGAAACGATTAATTTAACATAATCTACTAGCTTTGGGCTAATGGACCATATTGTTTAAGCTGAAATGAAGTTGTCTCTCTGAAACAAGTAATAATGATTTGTTCTTTCGAAGTCATAAATTGAGTTCAAATGATAGCATATCTAGGTCACTGGAGCTTGAATTGTAATTTTGATTTTAGTATGGTATAGTGGATAGATTTCCAGGACTAAAAATTAATGATAATCTGCTATCCTGTGATTACTGATTGAGTTGTCACTAACCCATTGGGGCAGTGAAAAATAATGCCAGTCACTGTCTCAATGGGTAGGAAGTGGTTGTGAGTCAGAATTTCATTTTGTGGCTATGTGAGTGTTAAGTGAGTGCCTACCAACATCCTTTAATTGACATTTTTGGTAAATGATCACTGTACAAATATGCAGGTGATAAACCACTTGTCCACCCATCAAATAAATTAGTGGGATTATTGTGTAAGACACATGAAAAAGCAGGGTGTACTTCTCACAAGCACTATTACTAATAATATTAAAAGGGATTTGGTGTCAGTACAATATTGACCAATTTAGAAAAGTCACATTTGCCAACACAACAAATAGTCCAGAATAATATTGAACAATGTGTTATAATATATATAGTGTTGATATATATGCAATACATTATGAGGTGAATATTGTAAACATGTAGAAGTATTTGCAAGGTGTGTAGCTGCCACCAAACTGCAGAAATATGATGATGAGATTGAGAATGTGATTGCAAATATCAAGAATAGTGACTAAGAAAGAACCAGAAATACCGGAAAAAATGAGCTAGTGGCTGAAGTATGATCAAGGAGAGGGTGTGATACACTAAGTATTTAAAAAAATATTAAAGTGTGCATGGTATGTCATCAATTGATGAGTTAAAAAAGTTTCATAAATTTGGTCAACCACACTGATCCCCTAAGAGGTTAATGCATCCACCTTGAATGTGGTAGCTGCCTTACTAGGCACCTAGCATTAAGAGGCTAGTGTTAGGACTGTTGGTCTGGTGTTGTGATAATGTAACTGGGTGAAACATGATGATACATGTCTGCAGCATGATGTCCCAGTGCAAGACATCACTATAAACTATCACACTGCAGACACTGTAGTGATATGACTGAATTTTTTTTAAAGCTACATTAAAAATCAAAATAACACACACACACACACACACACACACACACACACATTGTCCCTGGAATCAACCAATGCAAGCTTATAGAGGCAAAGATATACATGATATCACTACAGAAAGTTGGTTCCTCTGAAGCAAATTGTGACATTGAGATATGTCAATAAATCACAAACAGAAGAAGTAACTTTTCATGAATTTTGTGAATAACCATTTCTGCCTTTTCATTAACAAATCAGCTGACAAGACAAACAATTTAGTCAGCTTCTGATTTATTATTATTATTATTATTATTATTATTATTATTATTATTATTATTATTATTATTATTATTATTATTATTATTATTAAATTCAAATAAAATGTTACCAACTGTTAAAGTGCATTCTTATGAAAGCACACTTGTACACTATTTTCCTGCTTGTTAGAATTAAATATTTTCTTTTTGTACTGGAACTTTGTTTAATATTTTGCATTTGCCAAAGTTATTTATGTTTTTTGCATAGCCCAGTGCTTCTTGTTTGTTTTGTACTTACAATGTGTCTCAGTTTGCTTGTTGTGACCTCTCTGTACTTGCTGAATTTAAGTAGATCGGAAGAATGAGTGGTCTTATGAACCATTGTGGTTATTATAAGAGGTAGTCACTTCATAAAGTCAACATAACATGGAAAGTCCAATATATGTAAGAACAATTAACTAACAAAACTCTGATCTCTGATATGAAAAAGTGATGTATCTTTATGTATATATGTTGATATACACAGAAACACCTCTAGAAAGTGGAAAAGCAGCCTCTAAAGACTGGTGTCTGCGCAGTGGTGGTTTTTAGTATTGAAAAGGTGGCTATTTAAAACAGGTGTTTGCATAATACAGTTGGATTTTAAGATAGATTTATATATACATGTATAAGCATGCTGCATCAACCACAGTTGAATGAAATGAATTCAAGCAACAACTCATTTTGTCTATTTTTTTTATTCATAATGGGTCCATTACATTATTAAAGTTTCAGTATCAAATAATGTATATACTTGTTTAAAAGTCAACACTTCTTTCACTAAAAATGCAATTCATATAGAGTAAGTAGTCATCTTATCAGCACGACATACAAAGTTAATTGAAAAGTTTAGGAGTAATATTGGAAACTCTTAATGTTTAAACTACACAAAAATACTGTCTATTAAAATATTTATGTTTTCATGACACTATTCCCATTCCGAATTGCACTGTGTTTTATCCATTTTGACAATGGTATCCATTACACACTACTTCAGTTATTTGGATTTTAACAATTTGAAAATATTACAAGCAAATGAAATTACTCACTCCACAAAGTGAAGTGTCCATCAGTATTGTTGGCCATGGGTTTTTACTAGCAGTTATACTGCTTCCATTTTCATGTAAGTATAAAGTACCTATATTTGTTTTTCTATATAAACACTGATGTAATACAAATTTTGATTTAATTTGTATTTTGCCTTTTCCATAAGTTATATTTAATTCCCTAGTGGTATTTCCCAAGTTTTCTGCCAGTGGAATTGGTTCTATAAGCTCTTGGCTTGTAAAGGCAGCACTAACATTGTTTTCAAACCATCAGTCCTTTTGATCAAGCCATGAATTTAATATATTTACTTGTTCATTGACATGTCGAGTTCTACAACTTTAAGACTATACTATCCAAGCTTCTAAAGGCAGCATCTGGTCTTTTCCCATGTGACAATACTTTGATGAAGCTGCAAATTTGCTTACTGCCAAGTAACAGAGGGTGGTTATTCAAACTCCTTGTGATCTTGTCACACAGTTGACACATTTTTAGCTCCAGCCTTTAATAGATTTCATGGACTTTGATCAAACTGTTACTTGCTGATCCCAAGAATAATTGCTACACATGATGGTGAAGCCAAGGAAGCAGATTTTGCCCATATTTATGATGACCTTGATGACCTTTAATAATGACTAAACATTGATGGAGGAATTCAGAACTTTATCAGACAATGAGGATGAATTCTTGGACTTTGTACCAGATGACAATTGATTGTGACATTTATAGGATACTTAGAATCACAGAGTGTGGACTTAATTTTCATTGTTTATATGTAATATGCATTTAATTAATATATTGAATATTGTGAATTTACTAATTCAGAAATATTTTTCTACTTGTATGTAACATACAGTTCATGGATTTGTCATATAAATGGATATAAATGTCAAGCATTATGTATTTTATGGAATTTAATTAGGACAGATTGTCTCATTCATGACAGATTTTACTTGTAAATACACTTTGACTTAGAGTTTACAATACAAGAAGTCAAATCCCATTTTGTTTGTAAGCCTCTGGGAGATAATCCAATCTCTGGGACTTCAACATTTAATTCTAAGAGAATATGAACCATGTCCAATCATTCAGATTTTATGAAATTATTAATAGCATTAGCAAATGTTGACTGGTGACAATTAGCCATCAGACTGGAAATTATGAAACGATTAATTTAACATAATCTACTAGCTTTGGGCTAATGGACCATATTGTTTAAGCTGAAATGAAGTTGTCTCTCTGAAACAAGTAATAATGATTTGTTCTTTCGAAGTCATAAATTGAGTTCAAATGATAGCATATCTAGGTCACTGGAGCTTGAATTGTAATTTTTTGATTTCAGTATGGTATAGTGGATAGATTTCCAGGACTAAAAATTAATGATAATCTGCTATCCTGTGATTACTGATTGAGTTGTCACTAACCCATTGGGGCAGTGAAAAATAATGCCAGTCACTGTCTCAATGGGTAGGAAGTGGTTGTGAGTCAGAATTTCATTTTGTGGCTATGTGAGTGTTAAGTGAGTGCCTACCAACATCCTTTAATTGACATTTTTGGTAAATGATCACTGTACAAATATGCAGGTGATAAACCACTTGTCCACCCATCAAATAAATTAGTGGGATTATTGTGTAAGACACATGAAAAAGCAGGGTGTACTTCTCACAAGCACTATTACTAATAATATTAAAAGGGATTTGGTGTCAGTACAATATTGACCAATTTAGAAAAGTCACATTTGCCAACACAACAAATAGTCCAGAATAATATTGAACAATGTGTTATAATATATATAATGTTGATATATATGCAATACATTTTGAGGTGAATATTGTAAACATGTAGAAGTATTTGCAAGGTGTGTAGCTGCCACCAAACTGCAGAAATATGATGATGAGATTGAGAATGTGATTGCAAATATCAAGAATAGTGACTAAGAAAGAACCAGAAATACCGGAAAAAATGAGCTAGTGGCTGAAGTATGATCAAGGAGAGGGTGTGATACACTAAGTATTTAAAAAAATATTAAAGTGTGCATGGTATGTCATCAATTGATGAGTTAAAAAGGTGTCATAAATTTGGTCAACCACACTGATCCCCTAAGAGGTTAATGCATCCACCTTGAATGTGGTAGCTGCCTTACTAGGCACCTAGCATTAAGAGGCTAGTGTTAGGACTGTTGGTCTGGTGTTGTGATAATGTAACTGGGTGAAACATGATGATACATGTCTGCAGCATGATGTCCCAGTGCAAGACATCACTATAAACTATAACACTGCAGACACTGTAGTGATATGACTGAATTTTTTTTAAAGCTACATTAAAAATCAAAATAACACACACACACACACACACACACACACACATTGTCCCTGGAATCAACCAATGCAAGCTTATAGAGGCAAAGATATACATGATATCACTACAGAAAGTTGGTTCCTCTGAAGCAAATTGTGACATTGAGATATGTCAATAAATCACAAACAGAAGAAGTAACTTTTCATGAATTTTGTGAATAACCATTTCTGAACTGGCTTCTGCTCAATTTCAGCAAGATCAATGAAATTTAGGCAAGATTTGGGTGATAGAGTGGGTTATCAAAAAAATGTTCCTAATTTCAAACTATGGTGTGTGTGTGTATATATATATATATATATATATATATATATATATATATATATATATATATAAAATCATTTGGGTCGGGCAGCTCCCCTGTGAAATTCAGTGAGTATGCCATTGTAATGTCTTTTCCAGGTTTAAGGGCCACACACATGCAGCATGTGTATGATTTCTACAAACCAAATATGGCATCAGAATACCCAGTGGTGGATGGTAAGCTGTCCATAGAATGCTATCTGCATGCACTGGACAAATGTTATGAGATATTTTCTTCCAAAGCAAAGACAGCAGGCATAAAGGGTAAGTCACCGCTAGTAGAGATAAGCACATTTTCAAGTAACCTTGTCTACTTCATTATCATATTTCGAGATGGACTTTTTATATATCCTACATAAAGTGGAGTGTATCGTGGTGTTGTACGTCTGTATGATGTCCTTGCACAATAATCTGAGTTCACCATCTAGTTACTAACTGTATAAATATTTGTTTTTGGGGTAAGGAACAAGCATGGGATACAAAGGTCAAAGTCGTGTTTGAAAAGAAGAAAAATGTTTTCCATGCAACAACATTAATTCTACATCACCAACTTGAACCAGACTTTATGGATGGGTTCAACTTTGTGTAAGAATAAATATATCTGATTTTGAGGTCATAAGATCAAAAGTGGAGGTTAATTTGACTGAAAAATAATGTCTTTTTTGCAATAACATTAGTTCTACATCATATACACAAGGAAAATGTTTTTGGATGGATTCATGTGGGGTTTGGAAAATAACTTTCAATTTTAGGGTCTCAAGGTGAAGAATCAAGGTCACTGGGACCAACAGAAGAAATATAGTGTTCCTGCACAGTAACATTAGTTTTATGTGACAAAAATGCACCAAACTTTTTGGATGGTTTTCACTTGGTGTAGAAAGGAGCATATTGATATAGGGGTTGTAATGTCATCGTATAAAAAGAAAAATTATGTCCATTCAGTAATTAATAGTTCCAGGTAACCCTTGGATTAACAAATGTGGATGTTTTGTGCTTGGAATAATGCAGAAAATCTGATGGGGGGGAGATAATTCAAAGTCATAGTGGCTGATATATGACAATTGATTTGTACACAAAAATTTCACTTTTCCATATACACTCCAAAGTTTGTGTATGCCTTTTACTAGGTTTAAGAAGAAAGTCTATTGATTTGGGGGAATAAGCATCAAATGGCATGTTCACTATTAATGAAAGAAAAACAAATGGTTTTAGCATTTGCTGACCAATGGTCAGTGTCATTGAGACTCAGTGGAGATAAATCTCCAGCATCAGCCACACACAGCTTGTACCTGCACAGAGACTACTGAACACAGGATGGGCATGAAATGCATTTTTGATGGTATTCTGTTTCAATTGCTAGGAAGGATAACCTATGTGGACAGATGACCTTTATATTGAGGTTAAAATGATGATACATATAGAGAAGGGTCCCATATGAGCTGTCTTTTATCAGCAGTTGTTCTTTATAAGGTGTCCACTAAGATAGGTTTTACTATATATATATTTTCCATATTTTTTAAGAAAATATGACTGATATGATCAGATAGACAAAGTGGCACATGTCAAAAATTAGAATAGCATTCTGGTGTGTCATGCACTACACATGTGAGATTCAATGACCCAGAAGTGTTCCCATTAAGAGTCAGCAGTTTTTGTGACTCAGTGCATTGTATGCAACTTTAGGAAACCAAATCCTCTTGTTTGTAATTGAAAGTTTGCATCTGATAAAATAAATGTGTCCAATGCAGTACCTAATATATGTTCTCATAGGTAGATAATTAGAGTTGTTCCCAAACTAAAGACCTATTTGTACATCAGAAAGTAAAACATGGTGTCTTGTTTACATGGTATCTTGTGACTGTGTATTGTTTGCAATGTGGTTTCACACACTTTTGCCTCTTACAAAGTCCTGAATCCTAATGTTTCTTTGTATCCTTAACAAGCAGTGGGTGGTTCACTGATTAGCTGCACTGACAAAAGTATTTTTATGTTGTAAACCAAGATGCCAAGCCAGTCAACCTAAAGAGCATTTTACTGTTGTCCAAAAGTAGGTCGTTTGAACCTACATCATACACTCTAGTAATAGGGTTGAATTACCACAGTTTGGACTGTTCTTATATTCAGTTACCATTTGATAACTGAAACTTTCAAACGTCATGTATTCACAACAAGAATTACAATGCACCAACCATGCTTTGCATTTGCCACAAATTATACTGACAATATGATAGTATTTGAGAAAACCAAGCTCTGACAGAATAGGTCTTTCCACATATTCTGGCCATTCTGTTCCAAGTCAATGCTCTTAAAATAAATAACAGAGAACAGTGAAGACAGCATACTTTGTAAAATTTAACGAATAATTTATTTCCTAGAATGCAAAGTGAAAAATGAGAGAAAAGAACTAACAGTGTTATGAATTAATTCCAAAAATAATCCAAGAATTAAAGACACAAGTCCTAGTATTAAAAAGTCCTTAATAAAATTCAGTTCAAGCCCCAAAGAGATCCAAAATAGCTTATGAAGTACTGATGTGTCAGCAATCTCTTGTTGAATCACAGAAATATTGTTCCAGGTTTGAATTTAGTATAAATTTCAATGCATGTCTTTTTCAAGAATTTTATCAAAGCACTTTTGTATTTCCAGAGAAAATAATCACATGAATTTAGTAATTTGAAAAAAAAATAAAACTCAACCCAAACTGGACACAACATGCTACAACTTAAAGTGGTAGATGTTAAAGCACAAGTGGTAAAACCCTCACAGTCATAAGTTAATATAGTTCTCTGCTTGTCCTCAGGGCATAATTAGCATTTTCTAACAATAACCTATTACCTAATGGAAAATAATCATCTAGAATGATCTAAGGAGCCTTGTTTATTTACAACCCATTTACCAAGGAATCTCCAAAAACCCTGACCCTGATTAACATACTTTCTTCTTATAAGTCTGTTAATGAGCTATACACATAGAGAATAATGAAGCTATTTTTAATTGTTTACATAAATTAAAT
Source organism: Potamilus streckersoni (assembly GCA_016746295.1). Taxonomy (NCBI): domain Eukaryota; kingdom Metazoa; phylum Mollusca; class Bivalvia; order Unionida; family Unionidae; genus Potamilus; species Potamilus streckersoni. The sequence goes on along the minus strand of JAEAOA010000671.1, from coordinate 725,063 downwards.
TTTAAATAAAATTTAAAAAGTCAGGTCTAACAGAAATAAATTCAGTTTTGGACAAGGTCAAGTTCAGAAAATAATGCTACATTACAATAACATGTAATGAAATAAAAAAATTTAAAACAAACAAACAAGCAATGAAATTTAATATATGTAACAATTCATTTGATAAAATATATCTTTTCACATATAATGGCCATTTTTCTGTATATTTGTAATGTATATTTGTTGTTGTCCATGATAATATGATATGTATATATTGTGGTTGATCTTGATCTGTAATTGAGAGTAAAGATCTACCCAACTACTCATTTATTTTTAAGTTATAAATACATTGTTTATAAATGTTGAGTTCAGGGTCTGTTTATATATATATAAGTTAAGATTGTTCTATAGGGCTTGAATATAGTGTTTATGGGTTGCAGGTCCAGGACCTGTCAACCACTGAGGGAGCCAGGTCCAACATACATATAAACAGCTCTGGTCCAAATTATTTGAGTTGTTGTGATGAACATTGATTTCAATACAAAAGGATAGCAACATTTATGAGCTATAAAAAATGAATAAATTAGTTATTTTTAAACAGTGCAGTCTCTTTTTTTCACTGATCTGAATAAAATGTCCATTTTGTTTAAAATGGACTTTGTTCTCATTGTAATTGGATTCTAGATATATGAAACTAAAGTAAAATAAAAATGTTTCATATGATAAAAACAAAAACATTTTTAAATATCGTGTACTGTAGTCACTGAGTCTGGCCATTCAGAGTTACTTTCTTGTTTCTACCAATCGGAAAAGGGTATTCCTGGTTTTGCAGCACAATAGGCAGTATTGAATAGATATGCAGTCTGTATGTGCTTTATTCAGTTTAATCAGGACTTTAATGATTTAAGCTGCTACAGCAAAATTACATCTTCACCATATATATATATATATATATATATATATATATATATATATATATATTTGCTGTCAAACACATGCCAGATGTTACTTTTTGCATGTACCTGAATTGGGTTGACCTTCAGGTTTGTTGTACCACAGTATTGGGAGCTGGACCTATCTGACTTCAAACACAATTTTATTGTGTCCTGATCATATTTGACCAATACAAATTTGTTTTCCAGTGTTTTTTAAATGTGTTAAATTTGTCATAATTTACACCTTTTATTGGTTTATTCTTTCTTAATAATGTGAGTCAGTTTTATTCATTTTTGGGATTCATAAGCTGTTCCTATTTGCTGATGTATGCAAAGCCAAAGTTAAACATATTATAATCAGTTGCCAAGGCAACCTTTCAGTATGGGACCAGTTATGCAATGTGTGAACACATTTTTTGACAGCCATTACATCAGATATCTTAAGTCTGTTGAACAAGGATTCAAGCAGATGACTTTGGATTTTTCTTTTTCCAAATAATATAGTGAAGAACCTTTGAACAGACTAGGCTTCAGGTCTTTCAATTTTGATACTTATGTGGAAGGATACTCAAATTCAAAGATAAAATTGCACTGGCTCACATGTGCATTATTCCAGTCTATTACACAGTAATACTCTTAGTGGGTTTCAAGTAACATTGCTTGTACATAATTTTGCACATATATGTTTTGACATTTTACACTTTGTTTAAAAAGCATATACGTTTTGACATTTTACACTTTGTTCAAAAAGAAACAACTCTGAGATTGCAGAGGAATACTTTTTTAATTTCCATTTTTTTTGAAAAATGGGAGGTCCAAGGGACTTGTACAAATTTATCTTTTGGGTCCAACTGGGAAAACTTCCATTTTCAAGAAGAATTTTTTGTTTATAAATTTGATTGAAAAAAACCTCATCCTGGTGTTTCACCTTTTTTGTATGCATGTTGTTTATTTAAGAAATACCTTAAATAATACCTTAAATACCTTACCATCAAGGACATTTTTGAATATATCATTGTGATAGATCAAGACTATAAGCACATCAACACTATTCCAGCACTTTGAAAATTGGAATTCATTCATAATAATCTGTACTTTATAATTGCGATAAAAATTTTAGGACTGGGGTTTAATTCACAATTTTGTAAGTCCTTTTTAAACTTTCATTCAGTATTCTTGGGAATAAATTATTTTATTAATTTATACTAAACTTGTTTGCTTTCACTCTTTTCTGTTACTTAGTTTAAGACCATAGTCGTAACACCATTCATTAGACAAAATGGTTCTTGTGACATACATTGCCATTCATTTCATGTGTAATTCTTGTGCATATCAGGGTTCTCTTTAGATATCAGAACTGTTCAGCTGTTAAAATGAATGTCTCAGGAGTCGAAGCTGAAATCTCGAGAGTGATTTGTTGATGGTCATTAATTCATAGCTGGGATTGTTCATTATTTATGGAGTAAACTGATGTATACGATTTCTTGTTTGATGTAGAATCTTTATTGCAAAGTAATTTATCCGAGATGGACAAGTTGACAGAGGGATTGACATGGTCATTTGTGAAATTTTTACAAGTGCTTCTGATTCTAATTATGTATATTTTGGTATATTAAAACAAAAAGGATTTTTTTAATACTTTTTATATTTTTATCTTTAAACATATTTTGACTAGGATTTAGCCTGGAAATTTACTCACCTTCTCATCAGAGTTAACAAAAACTTTGTTTCTTTGGAGTTTGAGGTTTAGAAATTCCTTCATTGACAGGTGGTTTCTGGTATTTGTACTGAATGATGCATTACTTAATACACCAGAGTTTGTAAATATTTTGCTGATTGAAGCAAATTAGTTGCCGATAAAACACAAAAATTGTTCACAAACTCCTGACAACTGACTTTGTGAGCTGCCTTATTTTTTTGTAATTTTGTCTCATTTGTATAATTTGTTAACAAACATTGATAGTTAATCAGAAGTTAATCCAACAGTCATATTTGACTCCTAATTTTGAGATATATTGTAGAGTGAAGTGAAGTACTTGCCAATAAAACACAATTAAAGTTTGTCAACATAAATTTGACCGCTGGCTTCGCGGTTTCCTTATGCTTCACATTTTTATATAATTTTTTTTTATTGTTTATTTTAATAGACAATCAACCAAATGTTATCCATTAAAGTTATGTGTTTACCATTTCCTCTCTAATATTCGTCTTAGATAATCTCAAAAGTAGAACCTTGATTCAGTTATGCTGACATTGGTGATCTGTTAGCATGACATCAGTGATCTTTTAGCTTATTTTAAATAGATGTGATATTAAATAAGAAGAATTCAACAATATTTGAGCTAATGGTAATCACTGTGACATTGAATACGTTTATTATGGGCAGCATGTGCTTAGTGGGAAATTAAGCTGTAGGCAAATGAAGGGTATGGTACATAAGAGTGATGTTCAAGCCCACAATCTGCAGGCAACATAAGAATGTGCAGGCTGGAACCTCCATGCTTCAGAAATGGTTCACATTTAAATTAAAACTTGAGGGTATTTGTATCATAAAATCCCTGCCCATACTGTCAATTCACTTGACAAAATGAGTCTTACCACATATACTGGCCATTTATTAGATGGTATGGATCTTGCCATACTTACCCTTTTGGAAAAATATGTTTTACCACATTTACTGGCTATTCATTTGATAAAATTGATCAAACTACTGTAATAGCCATTTATTTAACAAAATAAACCAGCTGTAATTGGCATTCATTTATCAAAATATGTGCTATCACTTTTACTAGCCATTCATTGGTATCCTGAAATATTTAGTTATTGTTTTAGTTAAGTCAATTGTAACAGTTTAATTTAAATATCTGACTAGGTTTATAGTCCTATACACAGCAAGTTTTGCTCTAATTCCACCTGATTTAATATTCTTATTCACAGGAAGTAGTGGCAGTCTTCTTGATTGTGCTGATGCATTTGTGTTTCATTCCCCATACTGCAAGCTTGTACGCAAGTCTGTTGGACGGCTTATGCTGAACGACTTTCTTCAAGATCCAAATCCAGATCTCATTGGCAGATATTCAGGACTAGAACCATATAAGTAAGTTGTGAGACATGTGTTACTGTGAATGCACTATTTTTTGCCAAATACAGTGAGAGCCCATCCCACCCACCCCACCTCATAGCAGCTTCCACCTGATTTTTATGGAAACAAATCTTGGCAACAATGAGTTTATGTTCAAAAGTATCCCTCATGAAAAGCCACCCTTATAACATGACGAGTGTCCAGCATATTAGTGCAAACATTTTAAATTTACCCCTGACAAGTAGCCACATTTTATCTTAATATGACTCTAAGGCCAGTATTTCATTCATATGCTGAGGTAACATGATTATCTCAATACAGGCTTCAACCTTGCATGAGATCTGTGGATGAAACTGAACAGTTTCAGGACAAGTCAGGGTTGTTATGTGTTCAACCTTGTCCAATGGGCCAGACAGCTGACTCTTCCTGTAGCGGTGGTGTTTTACAGATCATGTTACATATTGTGAACTGCTCCGGTAGCCTATTGGTTAAAGCATCCATCTCGGATGCGAGAGGTCATGGGTTCAATCCCCAGTCAAGTCATACCAAAAACTTAAAAAAATGGTACTAACAGCTGCCTGGCTTGACGCTCAGCATTAACCCATTCTATCCTGAGAAGCAATTCTAAATACACTGGTAAAACGGAGCATCACACCGCAGCAGGAGAAGAAATTGTGATGACCTTCACCATGTTTACAAAAAATGTGGTAACATTGTTATTTATTTTTTTAAAGTATATAACACTATGTATCTCTGAAAAGGTAATAAAATTGGCAACACAGTGATATGTTTTGTTAAAATTTATTGATGTACAAGCTCACAACTGTATTTTGAAATAGGGATTTAAAAAAATAAAAATAAAAAAAAAATTACCATGAACTTCAGTGAATCTTTTCTCTGTGAAGATGAATGAAATGCTTCAAATAGTATGAATAAAATAAAGATAATTATATTTCTAATATTTTGGTCCAAAATTTGAAGTTTATAGCACTTAGTTCAAACGTTATAATAATTTTACCAAAACTGCACAACTAAATACTAGGAACAATTTGTTGAGTTCACAATCTAGAACATGTACTTCAGCCTGCAGTTTCTCGGGGGAAAAAAAACTTGTCCACAAATTAATCCTGGAAATCTTTAAACTGAATCATTAAAAGTTTTGAAGTCCACATCATCACTAGGTTAGTATTCTTCTGGGTGTTGAACATTTGCCCTTCAATCAATTTAAATCCTGGATGCAACCGAGGAGATAAAATTACCCTGGACATAATCATATTTAAATCCTTCAAAGTTAGCGTAATTGTCCGAATCGCTGTCGAAAAGTGGATGCAGTCATACACCATCTATTTCATCAACTTCATTTACAACTAAACCATCAATTAAGTCAATATTATCTTTATGATCATCGAAATCTTCAACTTTAATGTCACTACTTTCGCTATCAATATCCATGTTTTTGTCCATCATTTTATTGATCAATTTTCAAATCAGCTGTTACGTTTTAAACACGTTTTATTTCTTCAAATTGTTCCGCGCATACGTGCTTTAACCATTTCCTGTTGTCGGTGAAGAAGTACACAAGTATTTGTGATGTATAACACATATTTCTAGACGCTACATAAACACCTAGTGAAACTATGACTAAAGGTGTATTCCGGATAAAATGGTAGTCTACAACCAGATGCGTAGTCAGGATAGAATGGGTTAAGAGGTTAGTATTAGGACTGGTCAGCCTGGTGTCAGGATAATGTGACTGGGTGGGACATCATGTTACATGTCTCTGGCATGATGCCCCAGTGCTAGACATCACTATAAACTGCCACACTGTAGAAATCATAGCGATATGACTGAAAAATTGTTAAAGCTACGTTAAAAAAAACACCACAACATATTGTGAACAACTGTCAAATGGCAAATTTCCATGGTGGACTGCTGTTAAATGGCTGGACATGAACTGCCTATGATAAATAAATCAAAATGCTGATGTCAGGCTTTCATTACTGAAAAAAGTGTTGGCTAAAATATGTGTAACACTAATGTTAATCATATACACTCCAACATTTATAGGAAATGGACTCAGTAGTGTGACAGAGATTTGGGCATCACACAACTGTTTACCACTATACCAATATTTTGTGGACTTTTTGAGATGCCAGTTTATATGGACTTGTGGCTGCTGTTATTTAATCCATGAATTTAAAGATCAGATTAACAATACTGGTAATGTTTTTTAAAAACTGCAGGACCTAATTGAATTTATAGACGTTTGCTAACTGTAATTATAAAATAACATGGATGAACTTGAGACATGTTGACAGCACATGGACTTGCAGTGTCGATAGATTCATTCATATACAAGTGTCATTTTTATCAAGCTACATGAGTAAATTATAACAACTAATTGTTTTTTCCTTGGTATATCATTATGTAATATACAGTGAATATCACAGCCTGATTATTTGGCATGGTTAAGATGATGTGTTCTTTTCAGATGGGATGTCACCTTCATTCAAACTCTCCTTATATATAGAGACTTGGGGTGGTCATTACCTTAAATACTTTTTAAAATTAAAAATGTAATCATCTTTCTTTTTCTTACTTTCATTTTATATCTTGAAAGAGGAAATAAAAAATGCAGTTAACAAGGAATATTTTTGGTACATTTTTAAATGTATATGGCTATCTGATTGATTGACAGTTTAAAAGCATGTGACTTAGATTGGTTGAAAAATTTTTTTTAGCAGTTATATTAGTGAACAAAGGCTGATGCTATTTTGACATGTTGTAGCTTCACATGACATGGCAACATAATTTTTCTGTATAAACTAGTACCTTCTCATGTGGAACACCATCACATTAAAAAGGATACTTCCATTTAGTTGCCTCAGGTACACTGCAGGAGGATGCAAAATTTAGAGGGTATGGAGGGTTGTATTCATTTTTGTTACAGGTTAATCACAGAGTCATTATGCTATTAGAGGTTTGACATGAGGCTGTTGTAGCAAGAAAACACTGCTGGGATTTTCTGTAATTATTAGGCTTTGATTCTCTTTTATTGGAAATAACAGTTTATTTCTGGAAATTGAAATAAACACAAATTATACTTATAGTGAAACAAAAGGAATAAGTTCAGGTCTGCAAAATTGTTCTCCCCCTTTCATATCCGTTAAAAATATCAAGAAAATTGGCATTTTTCAAATTCTTCAGTATATAACTTAGTTGTTGTGTACTAAATTTGAATGTGCCAGTATAAAACTTCACTTGATTTACATTTCTGTCAGATTTTTATTTGATGTGACTTGTATTATTTCAGGGGCATTAGGCTTGAAGATACTTACTTCAACAAGGACTTAGAGACAGCATTTATGACAGCAAGTAAGGACATATTTGAGAAGAAGACAAAACCTTCCATCTATATGGCTAACCAAGTGGGAAATATGTACACCCCTTCTGTTTTTGGAGGTTTGATCTCCTATTTAGTCAGGTAGGGAAATTACCCTCTAAACCCCCCCTCCTCTCTCTCTCTCTTTCTCTCTCTCTCTCTCACACACACACACACACACACACTCAATCTGTCAGTCTCTGTTGGTATTGGAACAACTTGTCAGAGATTTTGAAGTATGTAATTTGATAAGCACAAGTTAGTACAAGAAAATAAAAATTACAAAAATATTTAAGTCAAATAACTTCCATTATGCGAGGTTCAGGTTCTTTTTGCTTTTAATAGTGTTTGTTTTGAGCATACATTTCTTATACTATTAAAGTATTGTATGCTTGTACTATTCATGTATTCTGTACTTTTCTCATACTGTTCATGTATTGTATACTTGTACTATTCAGGTATTATGTACTTTTCTCATACTGTTCATGTATTGTATACTTGTGCAATTCAGGTATTATGTATACTTTTTTCATACTATTAATGCATTGTCTACTTTTCTTGTACTCTTAAAATATTGTTTACATGTATTGCGTTCTTTTCTCATACTTCTAAAGTATTGTATACTTTTTTGTACTATTAAGTATTGTGTACTTTTCTGATTATTCAGGTATTGATTAAATACTAGCATTATTCAAATTTTATATTTTTGTATCGGTTGAAAAGTATTGCACATGTAAGACATGGTTTGCAAAGTGTATGCAAAACAAATTGTTTGCTAGGGGCTTGCAACACAAAGGGTTCATGCTTCTACTACCTCTATAAAACATTTTGATGTATTAAAGTAGAATGACCAAATAAGCAAGTTAGGCAGTTGATAAATATTTCTTTATCATTACTCATCAGTTCTTATGTCATGCTAAACTGTCAAATTCATAGAAATTTGCTTTTTTTACCTATTACCTCTGGTGTAAATAGTTTTCCACAGTTGGTTCAGATTTCTTTTGATATATGAATAACCAACTGACATATCTACAATAGTCTCGGCACTGTTTCAGCGTCCATAGAGCATCTGCCTCGGATGTGGGCTTGAAGTCATTTCTGCATCATACCAAAGACTTAAGAAATGTTACTAGCAGCTTCATCACTTCGTATTCAGCATTAAGAAGTTAGTGTTATGACTGGTCAGTCTGGTGTTAGGATAATGTAACTAGGTGGGGCATGATCCTGTATGTCTGCGGCATGATGCTCCAGTGCTAGACATCACCGTATATGTATACTGCCACACTGTAGACATCAAAATGATATGACTGAAAAATTGTTAAAGCTATGATAAAATTACAAATCACACGCATGCATGCAATAGTCTTGGATGCATGCTTATTTACAATCCTTGGTAAACCAATAGTCTCTGGGTATCTAATGGCATAATCTATTAAGGTCAAAAGATAACAGTTCTTCTGGTCAATAGCATGAGATTTGATCAACAGTATCTTCAACTACTCTCTTAAATGGGGTAAAATACATTTTGTTGCAGTTAGACAGGTGCATAAATATGTATCAGCACTATAGTTATGAAACAATACCAGTAAAGTGAATGACTTTCTTTAGCCATTTATTAGTAAAACAACTTCAGTAATAGATGCTGTGAAAGTGTGACACTTCACTAGAGATTATCTATGTACTGCATATTTTAATGCATGAATTTAGAACAATTTTGGTCAGTTTTAAAGATACCAAATTTCACCTAATACCCAACCATGCTATAAGTGGCCTCGTCTCTTCTTTTGGGGGGGGTCAAAACTTGCTAACCACACTATTCTTGATCCCATCATGCCCTGTGAGAGGAAAGCAGATACTAAAACCTGCATAGAATAGGATGTTTCTGTAATATACCACTGTGAATTTCCATTGTCTTGACAGCACTTAACTTTATTGATTACATAAAAATAAAAATTAAATCAAATGTTACTTTGTTCAGAGTAAACACAGCAGGAGGTAATATAATAAAGGGAGGTAACTCTTGTTTGTACACCTGATAGAGATAGTTGTGTTGTCTTCTGTCTGTACTTAGTCAAGTGAGCTTAAACCACAGGAAATTAACAGAGATAAAATTTCTTGCATGCATGATGCAGATATTAAATTGAATATGGAATAATCAGATACATTTCCTGTCATTGATGGTATGATCAAGAGGCCCCATTTTAAACGAGTCAGGGAAAGTATTTTTGTTAATTGAATTATTCATGTATAAATTTCACTATGCAGTCATGAAAGCTTTTCCCCCATTCTGTAAATCAGATGATGATTTACATATGTTTAAAAAGCAATTTTTGAAAACCATTTGTCTTGAATTGGAGATTTGCTTAGATTTAAACATTAAATAATTTCCTATCAACCAATTTCTTTAAACTTATATGAAGGGACTTGCTTAAAACACATCATCTTATAGTCAATAATTTTTCATTGTATCATGTTTGTAACTTTTAAACCTGATTAATCTTGAATTAGCAGACACTTTTTTATAATGGACTGAGTAAGGGAGTCCCATCATGCTGAATTATATTTGTACTGTATTCTATTTTAGTGGGAATGCCCAAGATCTTGCAGGAAAGCGTGTTGTTTTATTCTCCTATGGATCAGGTTTGGCCTCATCTATGTACTCGCTGCACATCTCAGATGACCTTTCTACTACATCACCATTACATAAATTGCTCAACAATCTATCCGATGTCAAAACTAGATTAGAGAGCCGCAGAAAGGTCGCACCAAAAGAGTTTGACCGTGTAATGAAGCTCAGAGAAGAGACTCATAATAAAGGTAACTTATATATATATATATATATATATATATATATATATATATATATATATATATATATATATAAGAAAATTTATTGTTTATAAAAAGATATGACTCCCATCTTAAGAAAAAGCAATAAGGACAATGAATTTGGTGTCAAAAGTAGTAGAAAATAAGAAAAATATTGTCAAATTACTCAAAGCATCTTTGTGAATATATACATAAATTTTATATGGTTTGACTTCTGTGTATTTTTTTGTGAGACTTGGATTCTTCATTTTACAATAATTGTTAATTATTTACAATTAACAACAAATGCTTATAATTATAGTATCAAAGATATGCTTGAATATTCTGCATTCAGCTGTAGAGACTGGAAACAAAACATATTCTAGAAAAATAAAAAGTATTGATGAAAAGGAAAAACAAAACAGTGAGGGAAAAAATCTATATTATGAAATGGCAGTACTATATAAAAGATTAATAGAACATGAGTACTATTTAACATATAGTACAACAGTGTTGCATGTAGGATCTCAAGGGCAGGGGACAGTGTCACTCACCCTCAAAATTATGGGGGAACAACATTTTGAATGGACATAAAAACATTTTTGTACATAATGAACTAGCAGTACCAAAAAAAATTTATAATCTTATTTGCTTTGACAGTTTAACCTCATTTATGCTGTTGTCAGCACTGTACTGTCATAATTTTCATACATACTTACAATATTGCAATAAATGTTTGATCATCTGCTGAAGTAACTTGTGAAGATATTAATATGTTTAAATATCTGGCTGACCTGAATTAAGCAGCACAACAAAATTATCCATTCCAGATCTTGCTCTGATTTAACTTTAGCATTCACTTAATTACCTTTTTTTCCATGTCGTTAAATCATTGATTTAATGACATATTGTGTGTTGGCATAAATACAGTCAATCTTCTCATTATTTCAGCCTGAATATAAGATAAATCTTCTTTACAAAAGGTCTAATTTCAACTTTGTGTTACAAGTCTATGCTTTTAAAATAAGCAACAAAAAAGAGTGAAAAATTACAAGCTTTGTAAAATTTAACAAATATAATTATTTCCCTAGAATTCCCTCAGGGAAAATGAGGAAAAAAAGCTTACAATATTGCAAATTAAATTCTAAAATAATCCAAGAATTGGATCAGATAGAAGTCCTAGTAATTTAAAGTCCTCAATAAAATTCAGTACATGTCCCGAAGAAATCAAAAGAACTGAAGGCAATGATGTATCTGTTATAGCTATTAGAGTGTTTATGTGTTAACAATCTTTTGTTGAATCACAGTAATATAATTCCAGGCTTGAATTCAGTATAGATTACAGTGAATGACTCAAACCAAGAATATTATCAGAACACTTTTGTATTTCCAGAGAAAATAATAACTTGAATTTAATAATTTTAACAAAATAATTACAGCCTAAAACTATAATATTCAACTTGAAAGTGCAAGATGTTAAAGCAAGAGTGACCAAGTCCTAACAATCACAAAATTACATAGTTCTCTACCTGACCTCAGGTAACAATTAGCATTTTCAAAAAAAAACATTACCTAATGGAAATTAATCTTCAAGAATAATCTGATGTTTACAACATAATAAACTAGATTGTGTAAAATTCACTTAGGAAACTCCCAAACTTTTATCCAAATATGCATATTTACACCATCTATTAATAATGATCCTGATATTAAGCCCATACACAGAGAATAAGTTAGCTTTCATATTAGCTGTTTACAATGAATAAAGAAAAAAGGTCTATCAGGTCAAGCAGAAATTAATTCAGTTTTGGACTAAATCAAGTCCAGCATACAATGTTACATTACCATAGCATGTAATGAAATAATTAACAAAAAGAAACATTAAATAATTAAATTATATATACATATATATACATAACACTTTAAAAAATGTTATGCAGGCAGCTGTCAAAGACTTAAATTCAAAAGCAGCTAACTGCCAAGAACATTTTTGTTGGCAGATACATTGTTTAAATTAGATAATTTTATATATCTTGAATTTGTATTGTTTGTTAATTCTTTTATTATAGATTATATATAATTGTGTTTTGGATTTTAAATTGTCCAAAGTCAAGTTCATTATGTTGCTGACAAGAGACACTGATGCTTTTTAATTTATCAATGGAACAAGATGTGTTTGTTTGGGTCTTATGACATTGGTATTCCTATGAAGAACCTGTTGTACCTGATGTATTTCATACTCTTTATTATAATTTTAGTAACAGATTCTATCAGTTTACAACTAGAAAAGAACTTTGGACCTACATCCTAGCTCTGCTTGTGTGACTTAGTTTATTTAAAATATAATCTTATTTACACTTAAAACTTATTCATTCTTGCTTTAGCGTATTTAGCAAAATTATTCTTATTGTTATGTGAAGTATTTGATATGGAATATTGGAATTATTTATTCATATTCACTGGAAATGCAGACTGTTGTTCAACAATATTCTTGGACTGGAACATTAATTTGGAATTTTTGTGAATTCAGGCAAGGACATTTTGGAATCTAATGCACAATACTGTAAGTTCTTATTAAATTTTTTGTTGTATTCTTGGGGAAATAAGTTTTATGTTAAATTCTACAAAAACTTGTTGACTTTGGCTCTTTTTTATTACTTAAAGACCCTAGAGTCATAATAATCATTGCCAACTTCCAGTTTTTATCACCTTGAGCAACTTTGACCTTGGCTGGCATTAACATAGATGTTAATGCTCACGCACTAAAGAAAACTTGTTGGTATATTTTCAATTTTGCATGGACAAAATTCCAGGGGAACACAGGATCAAAATTTAGGGGGATATGGAACAGGAATTTGTAAAATGGTCATTGTGCAAAACAGACCTAGTAAATCAATATGAATAATTTTTCTGAATGTTGCTACAGCTATTAAACATAACCATTCATCCACCTTTTACAGTTTCCATTCACACCATTCATTCTCAAAATTAGCCTTTCACACACATTGGCAGCACATTTTTCAGTATTATAACATTTTGTCAATTTGACAAATCATCTTTTACTCTGATTTATATTAGTTACACATCTTCATATGTAACTGTATGAGCAATGGGGTTCATAAACATCACCTGCAGCATAGCTGAGAGAGTGAGATGGTGAGGGAGGCTCAGATTTATTTTAACAGTTGTGGGAAATGGGGGATTAGAGTGCTTGCCACTTTTGTTCATGCGCAAGACTTATAATCTCCTTTTTCTTACATAAATATTAATTTAATGTACTTTTATATTGATATTGTATCTTAAGAAGTCAATTGAAATCAATAAACGATCACATACTTTTAATATAGATCAAGGTGGTGTTCAATACTCAAAAATTTGTGTATTGGTAAAGATGGAGTTGTTTCCCTTCTATGGATTGACAGTTATCAGTTGGAAGCAAACACCAACAAAATTAAGTTTCACAGCTAGAATAACACTAGTAAACTGGCAGAGCCAACCACCTGATGCTGTTTGAACTCCTCAATATAGCAGTTTTAGATTTTGCTTCATTGATAGCACAAAACTGTACAACCCTATATTGTTCGTACTACTAAATGCAGTGGGCACACAGTAGTTACACCATCCTGTAAAACTGTGTCCAAAAGATTATGACTGAAAAGAAAGAGAAAAGAGGAAATAGTGTGGGTATTATTAGAGCTTGCAAGTTTCATTATTGAATGTATCACTGCAAATTTTCAGCAGAATACACACCAAAAAACCCCAAAGCAACAACTGTTGAATTGCTCAATGTAAACTTAACTAAAATTAGGCAGAACATACACACCAGTGTCGCTGTGATGTCAGCACTTTTCATGTATTCAGCTGGAGACAAATTAATTGTTAATTAGCTTAATTACCTTGTGTTTATCATGGCAGATGTTTTGAACAATTGTCAGACTAAATCTAGCCTAACTGTTGAGTTTACACTTAGTTAGCTTCTTCCAGAATCCCTTGCATGTATCTCCAAGGCAGCTGTTTGGCACTTTTCACATTTAAATAGTTGTTATTGTTTTGGGGCTTAACACCATTTTTCAGCACATGATAGGCTAAGCATGGCGACCAGTATTAATGGTGGAGGAAGAAACCAGGAAATCCACGGAAAGAACCACTGACCCACAAGAAGCTACTGGCAAGCTTTCTCACAATTTTAATAGAAGAAGGCACTTCACATTTATAATGATCAAAATTAAAGTATGAATTTCACATGACAAGACATCTTTAATGGTATTTATTTCTTGCATTGTTGCTACTAGTAGACATATCCCAATATATTGATTTATATTTCATCACATTTTGCTTTTTTTGTGAGAAAATACTTTGAAAAAGGTAAATGTGAGTTATTCTTAAAACTTGAGAATTTTGAGATGTTGATTCCAAATTAATTATCACTTGCTGCCAATATTAACAATAAAAGGAATGATGTATGCAGCTTTTTTGTGAGTTTTAATGTTACACAAATAGGAACCTGTTCCATTACTATAAGAAAAATTGGAATCCACACCTGTATGTACAGGAGTTGTTGGGATGTGGTAAAATAGGGAGCAGTGTATACACGTTTTATATGGTTTGTTGCTTGACTTTTTGCTCAATTAAAAATTCTTATTTTTGATCAATAACAAAAGTAAAAGGTTAACTTATGCAAATAGTTGTGGTGACTTCCATCTCTATTAATCGATTGTTCAGCTCCATATTATACATTTGACATTGATTAATTGCTACATGCATTATGACTCAAGGCTCCAAAATATATAGCATAATGAGAAGCTAAAAAAATAATTATTAAATATAATCTTTGTCAATTTTTGCACCTTGCTAGAAAGATAATCATCCCACTGCTATTGCTTGTACATTCTGACCATTGATCATTGTCTTATGCATGAATGGCAATGTATAGGTGTTGTTTTTCCTTTGCTACAGCAGCAATACATACATTCCATCCATTATGCTTTTGGTGTAATTATTACACTTTTTAAAAAATTAAATCCCATTTTCTGCAAGACTGCATAAGGATTACACTTTTTTGCTATGTAAGAAAATAAAAATAAAGCAATAAAAAGCTGGTTTTAGTCATTTTATTGTTATTTCTTTAATTCCACTGATAAAAATTTGAAATTATGATTAAAAAGTTTACTGCTGCATAAAAAAAAGCTTAAGAGTATTTTCCACATTTGCTGTTTGTAGCAGCTGTGTATGACCCATTTTAAAGGGAACATACAGGTTTCTTCAAAAGTGAACTTTGCCTAACATTTCATAGATGAGCTAGTCAGTTAGTGAACCAGACTATATTTTTAAAGAAAATGGCATCAGATATTATGTGAACTGCTTTATGGTGCGAGTTGTAGATATTATGACAGAAAATGTTGGAGCAGATGGATCTTTTCAAACTTGGGGCCCCGAGTGGCCTAGTGGTCTAAAGCACTGTCCATTACGGATCATTGCCATCTCACCTCTGTCTACGTGGGTTCGAGTCTTGGATTCGATGAATGTGGATATGTGAGGAAGCTTGCCAGTAGCTTCTCGTGGGTCGGTGGTTCTTTCCGGTGATTTCCCAGTTTCTTCCTCCACCATTAATTCTGGCCACCATGAATAGCCTATCGTGTGCTGAAAAATGGCGTTAAGCCCAACATCAACAACAACTTTTCAGATCAGAAAAAGCGATAAATCAACACCACTTTATAAACTTTAAAAGTTTATTAAGAAGATTATGACATAACGATTGTTAGGCTGGTTTGTGAACATGAAACAAGGATTTGTTTAAGTAAAAATGGATTCCAGTGCATTTTTATATGCATGTTTGTTCTTTCCTGTCATGTTGCCTTTGAATTTCTCCACTCCAAACCCAATACTGTATATACAGTTTTTATCATCCAAAATTTTTGTCACTAAAAATATCGCCTGATGGTATATTTTGTCACCAATAAGAAAAACAAAATCCCAATTTGCGACATTGGCAAAGCCCAGAGCAATCACTAATGTTAATTTCATTTCCGATTGTACCGTATAAATATTGCAAGCTTAATATCAAGAGACCAGAAAAATGCTGTTTGCAAGTTTAGACAAGTATTTTGGAGTTAAACAGAAAAATGACGAAGTTTTCAATGAGATTCAGAACTGTGCCAAAGTTGCTAGAATTGATAGTTAGGACAATTCGGGTGCGACAGTAGGCAAGTGTAAGAATGTATGTGATGCCTGTCTTAGTGTTTGGAATCAAAACTTTCCTTGGATTGACAAAATTCATTCTGATTGACAAACAAGAGCTATATGCCAGTAGTGTAAAGAATGTGGTAAATTAAACTCGATGGCAACTACTGGTTCTTCAAATCTGCAAAGTTCCACATTTTCTAGGCACAAGACATTTAGAGACTACCTACTTGCTGCTGAGACTCATCATGCAAAACAATGCAAATCAACTGTTCAACAAGTAATAGTTTTTACTTTCTTTCTTGCTTTCCTTACTACATTGAATAAAGGTGGGTGGTCATGTGGAATGACAACACTATACAAACTCAATGGGGGTCTAAGTTGATTTTTACCACCCTTAAGTTTCTGTGTTAATGTGTCAACAAATGGTCATCAGAAAGTCAGACCTGCCAACTGCTATGATTTTTAAGTTTATTATGGAAAATTTAATTGTGGTAAAATTGGGATACTGGCTTGTTCTTGTTTTATTTGGATCTGGATTTCTTGTTAGTTTCTGTGGAGTGGTCAGTGAACCAGACCAACTGTACATGAAGTACCTGAGATGCTTTAAACTGCATGCATTTTCTGATGCTAAACATCTGAATAATCAAACTGTTGCTTAGTGGGCGCTCAACATATATTATGAACTTCTGAGAGTGGTGGTTGTAAGGTGAAATTGTTTACAATTGCTATATGCACAACGGAGATAATTTTGGTATACCTCTATGTTACTTTCATATACTGTGGCTGGAATTTCTTAGGATATTTTATTTATGGAAATTTTACATCATCTAAGATACTATTGACTAAAATGACTGATCCCTTGTTTTTGTTTTTTTTGTTTTTGTTTTAGCATCCTGAATTAGTCTGAAGTACATTATCTTTATAATTTATTAAAATAGGGAAGATAAAATTTGCCAGTCTATACACAGAGTCTGAATGCGCCCATGAAAGGTGTCCCAGTTTATAGTTGTGCAGCCTCTTCTGTGTCTATGAAGCCCCACACGGGAGTGGCAATCCTTGCTGCAGTTGCTGCACTTGAAGTTTGAGTCAGTTATTAGTTGGAATTGCATCCTCTTCCTCTGAGATCTTTTTTCATCAGCGAGCTGTTGTAACTTTTCCTCGCTGGCTTTCAGACCTGTGAACAGAGCATGTCGACAGCTGGACTTGTCGAGGGCAAGCTCTTCCCAGATATTGACCTCAATCCCAAGAGTTTTTATGTCGTGCTTGCAGACATCCTTGAAGCGAAGATGTGGCCATCCGATTGATCTTCTGCCTGAGGCAAGCTTAGAGTAGAGAAGGTCTTTGGGGATCCATCCATCATCCATTCGACGCACATGGCCCAGGTCATCTGATGCGACGTTGGCGAAGGAGTGTGGTCATGCTGGGAATTTTGGCATGTTGAAGCACCATCGCTCAACAGTTTATCCCGCTTATGCAACGGAGAAAACGCATGTGAAAGGCACTCAGTCTTTTCTCCTGAGAGGCATACAGGGTCCAAGTTTCGCTGGCATACAGGAGAGTGCTAAGCATGCAGGCACGGTACACAGAGATCTTAGTGTTCGGTGTCAGATGGTAATGAATGAATTACTAAAAGGATATTTGCTTTTTTAAAAACATTTTTTTTTTTACAATTTACCTCAAAATTCAGAAATTGAAAATAAACAAGTGGAGCTTGCAGTTTATTTACGTGGAGTGTTGCATATCCAAAGTAAGAACAAGCTGTATACTCTATTATCCCTATTACACCCATCAAACATGCACCAAAATAAAGGAAATTAAATGTTCTTTGAACAATACCTGAGATATGAAAGGTCTTTTTTAAATAGCCAATATAAAAACCAGTGAGGAATCCCTGGAAAATTCTTCTTCCTTATGCAAAATACAAAACTGGAGAGGACATCTTTTAAAAATGGCGTTCGTCAAGCAATATATTTTAAGTACGAATTGGGCAATGAATCTCTTAAAATATTTTAATACTACAGGAGAATAAAAAGAAATATTCAGCATTGGTTGGGGGACAAGAAGGACAATAATTAACGTATGTTTAGTGGACATTATGCATCGATTTGAGTATGTCACAGGAAAGTAGATCTTCAGTATATCACGTCTATGCTGATAAGTGATCTTTTTATTTTGGGATCGATCTCTTACTCCATTAATAATGTCTTTGTAAAGCTTCTTCCAGGGTAGTCAGACGGGAGAACAAGACGCAAAAGTTAAAGGATTAACTAACACTTTTGGCAGTCCATATCGACGTTTTTTTTACTCTGACTTTGATATCTTTTGCCTAAAAGAATCACAGGGGCTCATATCGTTGCTTACAATTTACCGTCTTATGTGTACTTATATAATAACTGCAAGCTTTTAATTATTATATAGTACGTAAGCAATGATATGAGCCCCTGTGGAAAGAATAACATTCTAAAACAAGCAGATGGCTGTTTCAGTTGTCTGAAATGTGATAGGAGCCGGGAATAACAAAATTGGTTAAAGGAATAAATATTTTGAACAAAACGAAGCTTTGTAAAAGGTTTCTTCAGTATTAGTATATTTTTATTCATTTCGTTAAAGAAATATTCATCACTTTTATCCGGTTTCGGCATTTCTGGCTTCCATCGCAATACAGCCAGTTGAAATGTAGGTCAACAGAACTTAAAAATACATCCATAAGTTTTAGAGTAAGTAAAATCCAAATAATGGAACAAGACTTTAATTTGTGGAAAAGTGTTGATATCTGCTGCCAAGTGGGCAATATATTCCTGGTAAGTTGGCCTCGCGTCAACTCGAAAACTAAACTAGAGGTACAAGCCATGGAACCAGATGCCACTTTACCGCCAACATTGTATTTCTCGCTCTCACATGTTTGGTTTTTTGGGTTTTTTTTAAATGTTCTGCATAAAGATTTTTGCAAAGCAATTTTGTTAAATTCCAGTTAAGAAAAATAATTTCCAGCTCTAAAAATAAGAAAAATATTAATGTTGCACTCAAGTGACCTAAAATCGATTGTTTAAAAGGGGTGGTGCTTACCGTATTCCATAAATGTCGCTTCCGTATATACGTACTCTGTAACAGACAGTTTGATACGGGGTCTCAGATCCATGCAGACAACATTTCTATTTATACATTGTACAAACTTTTATTTACCATAAATGTATCCTCCAAAGAATAAAATATCCATTTTGAAGGATATATATAATATACACACCAAATCATCTCTTAATTTTACATTGCTATGTCAGCACCAACAAATGGAGTACATCGTTCCTATAAGAAGGTAACTCGGTTCATGTATAATTCTTAATAAAGGGGTAATTTCAAAATCAAACAACAGCTAATTCACTTTTGAGGAAAAAGTGATAACTGTTGATACATTTTATCAGCAGCTTGTGAACAAAACTGAAGAAAGACAAAGAAAAGAGATTGAATGCAGGAAAATAAAAAGAGGCATGAATAGAAAGAAAGATGTGAGATATGTGAAGAGGTTGAACCACATACTATTGATGATGAGTTAGATTTGCTGTGATTCATGCAAAAAATTTAACCACCTGTCCTGTGTTGGCATAACAGATGCCAATGAAACCTACATTATCTGTACCTATTGCTCTACCAAATCAAATTTAACAGAAGGAAATGAACATTTAATACATGTTTTGATTGACAATTTGTTAAAACTTGTTTGTAAACTACTGAATGAAAGAGAATCTTTCAAATATAGGATTTATAGGTATGCACAACCTACAAAGTTATGCAAACATCTTTCTCTCTGATATATATATATATATGTGTGTGTGTGTGTGTGTGTGTGTGTGTACTGAAGATGTAATTTTTTAATGCTGAAGAAAAGATTAAGTTTTTTTCAAGAAATTATATGGACAAAGCAAATAATTACAGCTTTTCTTACATCAGCTGTAAGTGGTGTATATGATATCGACTATCAGTTTTAAGTCAAATAGAACTTCTAATATAGTTATGGTCATCATTATGACACACAAATCATAATGTTGGCTTCCATCAACACAAACGAGGTGCTGACTATCATTTGCTTTGATCGCTAAGTTTGTGAGGAAATTGAATTCTTCGACATGAAATATGAGTTGTTATTATGCAGAAATTAATCTTATCTGAATTTCTAATTGTTAATAACGGTACTGGTGGTAATTGGTAGTCACTGAGAAAGTTGGGACTCGTTAGGGATACTTTACAATATTCAGTAATGCATTGCTAAAATTTCATTACATTTTTCTATGGACATATTTGTAAAATAGGTGAAGATTAAGAATTCATTGAGATACCTGGATAAAAATGGTAGTAACTGGTCCCTTGCCAATAGACTTTTTACATCGGTGTACCAGACAGGAAAGATATTTGGCTTTGCCATGAAATTTAATTATTTTGTTTTAAAGGTTAACTTTAAGTTGAAAGATACCAAGATGCTATTGAGGGTTTGGGACAGCATTTTTTAAAACTGTACTGCAGGTATTTGAGGTTTAGGTAAACTTTTCTTTTTAGGCTTGTTTTGTGTTGGGTTTTTTTTACCCCACTTTAATAACAGAAGTCGTTGAGGATAAAGGATATAAAAATTGCACAAATTTTAGTAATTTCATTAATACTAAAATGACCTGATTGCCGCCAAAGGGTCACTAAAATTGATAAGTACATTTGATTATGATAACTTGCGCAGTAGCAATTTAGATTCTTTATTTTTTAAGAGAGGGAGAAAAAAATGCTGTGGAATAACAAACGGGCAGTAACATGTCAGTCAATCGGACACATTTTCTTTGGTCAAATGAATCAGAGCAAAAACAATTAATAGCTATCATTTATCACGTTTTGTGTGTACTAGTACGAGGCAGTTGATAAAAAGAAGTTTGGTCTCTACATTTATCTCATATTGGTTTAGTAGTTTCTAATGCATCTTCAGAATCCTCTACTTAAAATGAAACAAACTTTAGAAACTGTTTGATCTATTTTAAGCACATTTTGCACAGTGAATCTTATTGTTTCTTAATACTATATTATTCAGATGTACAGATACGTTTATTTTCTTTATGTCAGTTGCAGGTCATATACTATACTTTGCTAATTATAAGATGAAAGTCAATAATATTGCACTCCCTGCAATGACAAGAACAACATTGAAAGACAAATGTCAAAAATTTTAACAATAAAATAGACATTTATTCCTGATAGTAACAAGTTCCGATTTTTAACTCCTATATGAATTCTAACATAATGTCAATTATTGATAATAATACTGCATGAGACATCCATGCAGAATGCCATTCATTTATTCAAAATTAAAATCTGTGAACATATAAGATTTGACAATTCTCCACATTATTAGTCATTTTAACAGTACACTGAGATCAGATTAATTTGGAATGATTTTCAAACTTTCGGTGTTAATGACAGGAAGATAATTGGAACTTGAGTACAACACATCAAGTCACCTTTCCCAAGCCAAAATTGACATCATCTTCAGATGCTACCACTGTTTACAATGGTCACATCCTTTATTTCTGCAGAACATCTGGTTAAGTCAAGTCTTTCTCAGGGAGAGACTAAATGCTTGTTCTGAGTGTGGTTTTTACTGAAGTCTTGTTACGGTTGGCAATTTTGAAAACTGATGGTGCCCCTTTATGGACAATGAAAAAAAAACTTCACCACAGCAGTCACGAGGCCAACAATTAATCTGCCATTTTTTCATTCTTTCAGTTACATGTTCTTGTTTCATTTACTTTGATACACCTATGCTCAAAAAAAAAATTTTTTTAACACAGGCCCTTGGATGTCAACTAACCTACTCGTAAGCTTTGACTGAAATAAAAGATAAAATAAGAAAACTACTCAGGCGGCCTAGTGGTTAGAGCATCAGCCCCACATGTGAAGGTTGTGGATTCAATTCACAGTCAAGTCATACCAAAGTCTTTTTAAAATATGGTACAGCTGCCTTGCTTGATGCTCTTCTGCATTAAGATGTTTGTGTTAGGACTAGTTGTCTTGGTGTCAGGATGATGTGACTGGGTGGAACATCATGCTAGATGTCTGCGGCATGATGTCCCAGTGCTAGACACTATAAACTACCACACTGCAGACATCGTAGTGATATAACTGAAAATTTTTTAAAGCTATGTTAAGAATCATAATCACATCACATTGAAATACCACAGGCCCAGATTCCAATTTCTACATGACCCAGAATTCCCCTTTTTTAATATTGCTCAGGAATAGGTTCAGTTTGAATATAAATTCAATAGGGTTCAAAGGGGATTTTAATTGTCCTTTGGGCTCATCACTACACTCACTCAGGGCTGGATGGTCCTCATGTTCAGGTCTTTTGCATTAACAGCCACCTCCCTTATTTCTTTTTTGTGCTGTCTCGCTTCACAAATTAAAACAGAGTTTAAAAATATTTTTTTGAATCTTTGCTGATAGCATATTATATATATATGCAGTAAAATCCGACTTCAAAGAAATATTGCTGCTGTTCAAAAACTTGTAAAAAATATAATACATAATGGCTTAGATTTTCTCATTCAATGCAGTGATATGTAATAATATTTGTTATTGTATTATTAGCCATAAATAATGGGTTGTTCCACTTCCTGATCCTACCTATCTACCAATGCACTAGCTATTGTCAGCCATTTAAGTAATGTTTGCAGTGGTGTTTTTTTACCTGGTCTCATTGTCTTTAATTGCTGCTATTTAAACTGCCCAAGTAATAGTTCTACATCAGTTTCAATTGTGACCTTTTACCTTTTATACGTATAATGGACCATATGCTGAAATTGGTGGGGTTTTAAAACTTCTGAAGATTACTGAAAATTGTGTTTTCTCAAAACATGATCACATCATGGGGTTTGGAAGTACAAACTCATATTTTAGGATGACACACCATGTTTCAATTTGATTAAAATCAATGATTTCAATTTAACATAGGACAGTGGTGATCTGATTTAGATTGTGCTGTGTTATGACCAATATGTCAGCATTTTGAAAATACATTTACAGATTTCATCTGAATGATCAAAGTTTCCTCACGCAAATTAGAATTTATTTGACAAGCCTGACAGGCACCCCACTTAGAATACAGGATAGAATTAATCGAAAATTAGAGGGCACAGGGCATCGGACTAATAGATTTTTTTTTAGCACTGTCCACACTCATGAATGAATCATTTTAGTGATATGAACGCTCATGCAAAGTGATGTATATGAAAAGTAGCCCATGTTTAATTTTACAAGGCACATAATCTTTCACAATTTTACATAACTGTTATATGGTCATGAGAGAATGATATAGTTTATAATTCTGAAAGATGGATCGACAAAGATCATCAATTCATTTAACAAAATCTTAGTTTTCCACAAATTGGTAAGCAGGTTGATTAT
Source organism: Potamilus streckersoni (assembly GCA_016746295.1). Classification (NCBI taxonomy): domain Eukaryota; kingdom Metazoa; phylum Mollusca; class Bivalvia; order Unionida; family Unionidae; genus Potamilus; species Potamilus streckersoni. The sequence goes on along the minus strand of JAEAOA010000671.1, from coordinate 701,260 downwards.
AATTGGTAGTTATGTTGTCTTCTAACAGAAATCCAGGGCAGTTATTAGTAGATCAGGACCTCTCCGGTGGCTTAGTGGTTAGTGTTCGCCTCAGATCCAGCCGAGTCATACCAAAAACTTATAAAAATGTTGCTAACATCTGCCTCGCTTCAAATTAGGCATTAAGAGGTTAGTGTTTAGGACTGGTTGGCCTGGTGTCAGGATAATGTGACTGGGTGGGATATTATGTCTGCAGCATGATGCCTCAGTGATAGACATCACTATAAACTGCCACATTGCAGATATCATAGCAATATGACTGAAAAGTTGTTACAGCTGTGTTAAAAATCCAAATCACACACACACACAATAGTTGATCTGGAACCGGCTTGGGAATAATTTAGTTTTGGTGGTTATGCCAGTACTTCAATGTGTAGTTGCATTTTACTCCATAATATTAGTACAATAACTTTGGCTATATGAAACTGGTGCTTATTTAAAGTATCTTACATCAAAGCTAACAACAACTGAGTTTTTATAGTATTAGTTATTTTCAGAGTATTAGCTCTGAAACTTCATTATTATAGTTTGGAGATGTTATATAAGATTAGTGCATTGGTGCTTATGATTCAGATCAAAGGGATATGCATCATTCTTTAGTAGTTACATTCTTCAAGGTACATGTGATGAGACCATGATGTTAATATGCTTAATAAATGCAAGCATTGAACCAGACAATAGTGTTGTTTGTTGTCATACTTGGATCACATTTAAAGAGTTAGGTATTTGCTTTGTCAAGGCATAACAAAAACATAATTACTGGTGCATTGATACAAAATTCTGATGCAATAATGCATAATTGTAAACTAGAGACAAAAGAGAGAAATTGTAGTTTCAAGGCGTACAGCAGGGATATACAAACTTTTTTGGAAGGGAGACAAACAGATAATTTGCTTTTTGTAGGCAGCATGAACAAGAACAGTTCCTTATTGCTAAATATGCATGTTAATTAAAATGCATATTTTCAAAAGAACTGACTACATGGCCATGGGCTGCATTTTGTGAAGGGCTGGGATGGAGGCTGGACATAACTGGCATACAACAACCTGCTAATGCAGAGTTCTCATCATAGTTCACTTAAATTATAAATATTTGAATTGGGTAGAAGTAGTGAGAAGACAGGATTATTGATTATTTATATTACTATATTTATTGACATTTAAGAGATATATATATATATATATATATATATATATATATATATATATATATATAATAACATTTCTGTGCAATATTTATGATGGTAGACCCTAACAACCAAGAAGTAAGTTTTTCATTTTTAAATAATCTAAAGTGTCCCAAGACTTGTGCATGAAAAAATTAATTCACAGTCAATTCATTAATAGCAAACCGTTTGTTGGTAGCTTTGCATCTTTGAGATTTTTACTGAAACATGTTTGTTTTCAATTTTTTATGTTTTCAATATTTTATTTGTAGCCCCTTATTGCCCAGTCGGTTCTGTGGACATTTTGTTTCCAGGGACATGGTATCTTGCAGGGGTGGATAGTATGCACCGAAGGAAGTATGAGAGAAAACTACATGAGGAATTCAAAGCGAGTCTTGATCCAGTGGTACGAAATGACACTTCCAAGGTACCAGAACTTGATGAATCTTTCAGTAGCAGATTCAGGCAAAAGATGTACTGTAACTTTCCATTTTGCAGTTTGCACCTTTTTCAATGAAAAAAAAGAGATAATTTTCCCTTTTTATAAAATAGACACCCTCCTGTTTATGTTGTTGTTGTTGGGCTTAACGCCATTTTTCAGCACACGATAGGCTATTCATGGCAGCCAGTAATAATGGTGGAGGAAGAAACCGGGAAATCACTGGAAAGAACCACTGACCCACGAGAAGCTGCTGGCAAGCTTTCTGACATATCTACATTTACCGAATCCTAGACTCGAACTCACGCAGACAGAGGTGAGATGGCAGTGATCCTTAACAGACAGAGCTTTAGACCACGCGGGCACACGGGGGGTCTCCTCTCCTGTTTATAAAAACTCACTTAGAAGTAATATATTCTAGATTCATTCTGTTGCTCTTGAGGACAAAATGATTTTTAGCTTGTCACTTATAATATTTAAGCAACTGTATTTTATTTAGATTCTAAAATTTATTTGGCATTAACATTGTATTTTATACCCATATAAAAAGATATCTTTGATTCAATATCTTATATTGGTGTGCAGTGTAGTCTTGTGGTAATCTATTACTTTGTGAAACCTTGTGGTCTTTTGTTCACATCTTTTCCTTTGCAAATGATTTGACATTTACAAGACAATTCTTTAGGAGAGAAATGTTATAAATACCACACAGCATTTAGTTTCATATTTTACATTAAAAACATGCTCTGTATGGCATAGTAACAGGATCATTTCTTAATTGCTTCAGGGCACATTACTGTACAAACTTACAAAAAATAAAGAAAAAGAGCCACATAGACTTAAATATTGATTATGCACAAAGTAACACAACTGATTCAGATTTTCAGACTGCTCAATACGTGATTTTAATCAGTGTAAAAATATGTTACAGGAAACAATTGACATCAGACAGATCATTTAATCATTTTAGATGATCTGAAAGCTTCTGTTTAATCTGATGAAAGATGTTTATCACTCATTTAAACAAAGTTAAGTCATGCTTCACACTACAATACCAGAGTAACTATTAGTAATCAATTTTTGAGATGGTTATCTCCCCTTGCATAAATGGATTATATGGCTCTGGCATCAAGTTCATAACATTTTGAAGAAAAATTATATTTTCCAAGCTATTAATAATAACTTGGTTTTCAGCTCCTATCATGTGACATCAGATCAAGTTATGCAGCATTCATTATACATCATCATTATGAATCATAAGTCTGTCATCATCTTCATGTTTTGGTTTCTTCTAAGTGTGACCAATAAAAGCCACATTTATTTTAAACATTCTGGCATTTTATGTGCCAATTTACTATCAAATAAATGTTACTGAAAATAGACAAATTTTGAAATTGCATTTAACAGAGTAAAAGTTTTAGAAGATTCAAGTTCACACAAATGATGCCAATCTGGTATAAAAAGTATGGTTGTTGTTAGTAAATCTTGTGAACTCCTCCTAATAAACCACCTAGCATCAAGACCTTTCAAGCTTACACAAATACTGCAAATGAACTATTAAGTATTTCTACATTTACTACAAACAGAAATGGGTGAACAGAATTTGACAGCATTCTGGCATTGATATCTTTCATTTTTACCAGTATTTCCAATCTATTATGAAAGAGGCTTGATGTTGCAATAAATAGACATAAACTTTTAAATTACATCATAATTGCTTTGCCGGCTCAGACCTAATTGCACACACAGCATCAAGATATTAATTCTATTCAGACTAAAGCAAATGATTGTGCATTAGATCAGGCGTCAAATGTGACAGTAGTTACTGGGCTAACTGCTGTTGCAGTTGGCTGTTAAGCCTACAATGCAGGTCACACAGGTGAGCAATTTTCAGCTCATATGGTTCACTTGTACCATATTTTTTTAATTCAAATTGCTTTAGCCAGGTCTTTGAACTATTCAGGTTTCTGAGGTCTATGATGGATTGATTTAGCCTTTAAACAATGGTTTTTGTCTGTTTGTTGCCAGTTCTATGGAAATATATTCTGTATTTTCTATATATTATGCACATTCAACTGTGAATCACATAAAACATGTCTGGCTGAGGTCATACAGCTCTGAGCTTGAGTCTGTAATGTCGTTGTTTGACTGATGAACGCAAAATGTCAGACTCGAGCTAAAGTATTTTATGATTTCCATGCCTTGAGATCACAGCATTTTGAGTCTGAGAACAAGTTTTCATTTTGATCCAGTCAGATTTGACTTTACAGTTGAAAAGTTCTTTGTGACTGGATTATATTAACTCTAGCTTAGCCTTGTTCTTAGAAGATTGCCAGGATTGATTATGTGAAAAGATAGTATTATATGAGAACAGATCAGAGTTTGTAATGTTTGCATAGCTGAAAGTTTTTGTTTCTAATTTTGCAGTTGGGTTTGTATTTATTTGTTGTTTTGCTTGACAGTTTAATAACGACATACTTTGGATATCTTCTGCTGTTTTGATTTTATCCAATAGACCCTTTTTTACTTTCTGTTGGGGCATGTACAAGGTCCATAAGATAATGACAGCTTGCAAGATTTTTGTTTGATGGGGCAAACTTAGAAAATGTGTATCCTGTCTGCCTTGTGCAGAAAAATTTTGTTATACCTGATAAAACTAAACAAAACATTATGATTTCAGAGTTGTGGCTTATTTACCTGTCCTGCAGACATTGTTTTCTACAGCATTATGCTATCAAGGATTGTTAAATTTCAGCCAAACTATTCTGCAGCTTTACACAGATGAGAACAACACTTGAGCTAAATGATCAAAGGGAGATAAATCAATTTATATTAGGAACATTTTGCTTTGATTAAGTAAAAGGCAGGCTGGATATTGTAAACATTTTACTAACACAAAATTAAAGGTGGGCTTGAGATTATGAATATTTCACAGTCAAATAAGTCTTGCTCAATATTCTGATAATTGTGTCAAATCATTTTTTATTATAAATTTCATAGCATCAGATGACCTTATAGGCTAAAATTTCTATTGACAGATTCAGATAATTTTATTTTTATTGTGTAAAGAATGATTCACCTAATGAGCTTAGATAAGTATTCTTAAGTATTTTATACAGGTAACTGAAAGTCATTATTGAAAAACTTTTCAAGTTAAGTAGGTGTAACTTCTATATTACTGACAATAAAGATAACAGCTTTGTTTGCAACTTTCTGTTTACAAGGAGACATCCTTAATCAGACAGCAGTCAAAGATCTTTAGGATATTCTTCTATAGTGTATAATTAGGAAAAAATGTCCAGCCCATATAGGAATGGAAAAAAGCTGCAAGTAGTTTCCCATTGGTTGGGCATTCTTACCAGACTTTTTTTCAGGTTCCCCCTTAACCACATATGCCATGCATTGAATGTTTATAAAGCCACATCATATCTTGTGAAAAAATGGAGAGTGGCGGCAATTGGAGATAAAAGTATGATAGGACACTATTGGATGTATCTGAATATCATTAACTTTATTGTCCTGTGCCTTTTGTTATTTTGGAGAGCAGCATTGATAATATGTACTCACTTATAAGATGAGTATAGCTGCAAACTGCAAAGACCCAGATCTGCTATTAAATAATGCACCAGAAAATATGGGTCTGTGCAATTTGTTTGGAGTAATCAGAACGTCAAACAGTGTAGACATTGCTCTGCAGGTACATTACGCTATGGCAGATTAGGATCTGTATTGCTTGCATTTTGACTTGACTTACAAGCAAGTAAATATGTGTTTACTCATTTTTACAGGTTTTGTCAGAACTAATTTAGAAGTTCTGTGAAAAAGATGGAATAAAAATTGGTAGAAAATGAAATAAATGGGTTTTTTTTCAAATTGAATCTATTTTGACATGTTTATCAAGCATCTATTCCATAAGAGTACGCAACTTTCTGTGACGTGAAAACAGCTGGCTTTGTATACCTGACGGCAGGAGAAATGAAATGGAGGGAGAAAAAGATGTGGAATATTATTTATGCAAGGTAATGCTACTGACAAAAATTACTATTTATAACAGACACCACATTTCCATTTCTTTGTTTTCCCATAGGTTAACTTAAAGAAAATTCATATATACTTACTACATTTAGAAACTTATTCATCTAATCCAGCTAGCTGTCATTTTAAAGTCACATGACAGTCGTGTTACCTACTGTATTTTTTTATGCACGAGGTTAATGGTCATTACAGTAGTTAATTAAATAAGTTGTTGGGGTTTTTTTTCCATGCCATTGTCTCATATATTTTTAAATTTTTTTTTTGTTATAGGTTTCTCAATCAAAACAGTCTCTTAAAACTTTCCAGGAGCATAAGGTGCATTACAGACTGTACTCTAAAGCAGCAATGGCTGCAGCCATGAAGAAATTCAAGGAGACGGGTTGTTCAATTAGAAAAGCAGCTAAAGAATATGGAATTCCTGAAGCAAGCCTACGGCATAGGCTGAGTGGTCGTGTCAACCCAGAAGCAACCAGGTCTGGCCCACCACCTTTATTCTCAGCAGAAGAAGAAACCCGTCTTGCAGACCATCTGAAGTTAACTGCAAGTTTTGGCTATGGATATGGCAGGTAAATGCAGTCTTCTGCTAAAAGATCTCTTAAATACCATTTGTCTTGTCCTTGGTGGTATTAGGCACTGCTGGATAATGTTTCAGATGCTTTTGGGTGGGTTTTTTTTAGGCAGATGTACAGATGCAGGTGATGAGAAGTATAAGGGTTGAGGTATGCACAAAGTTCCTGAGCAGGTTTAGTTGTGTGAACCTCTGAGTTGTAAGTGTGCCTGAGTGGTGAGATGGTTCTTTGTTTCAATCCTTGATTGTAGCTTTGGAGAGATTTTAGCAATTTATCACTCTTAGAGACAGCTTAAAAAATATGGCAAATTTTTTTCTCATTTTGTGAAACTTCAGAATAAAATTTCAACTGAATCATTATCAAATTTAGAGACTTCTGTGACAGTCTCTTGGACTATTCCCAGCATGTGTGGTAAAAATATGCTTTAGAGTATAAAATGTATTTTCTTTTGCAGGTAATGTTAAATAAATTTAATAATTCATCAAATTAATTGCTGCCATTGATAAAGTGACAAAAGTTATAGAAATTGTGGTTACATGTCAGTGGAGAAGAAGAATGTTTCACACTATGTGTTTCAGTTGGTAATTTTCAAGGGCTGTTCCATTTAAACATATTTGTTACCTCAGGAAGCATGATGATTAAAATCAGATCTCCATTATCTTACCTAAAGATCTGAGAGCGACCACTTAAAAGGGTAAAGTTCTAGTGACCTGTGTTACTATTACTAATTTTATCAGCCACATCAGACGAAGACTTATACCTTTGCTTTTGGAAGACCAAGTAGTGTGGCTGAAGAGCAGCTTGAACAAAATATTTTTGGCTTTTTCTATAGAACAGTTGAGGCAGTTCCATCCAAATTTGGAGTAGGTATATGTATAATGGACATCCTCTGCCAATGTTGACCACTCCAGTGGTCTAGTGGTTAGAGTATCCACGGATGTGTGAGGTTGCGGGTTTTAACCCGGGCCGAGTCATACCAGAGACCTTTTAAAATATGGTGCTAACAGCTTCCTCACTTGGCGCTCAGCATTAAGAGGTTAGTGTTAGGACTGGTCTGCATGGTGTCAGGATAATGTGACTGGGTGGGACATCATGTCACATGTCTGCAGCATGATGCCCTAGTGCTTGACATCATTATAAATTTTCACACTGCAGACATCGTAGAGATATGACTGAAAAATTGTTAAGGATATGTTAAAAATCTAAATCACACACAATGTTTTTGGGGTGCCATCCCTAATAATTGCCTGACTTCCTTAGCAACATATTTAAACAAGGCTATTTTGACTTTTTCTCAAGAACAGCTTTGATAAATTTCAGTCAAATATGGTGTATTTCTTGGAACACAATTTGTAAATATTGTTGTAGTGCTTCCTAAGCTGTGCTGAGGCTTCCAAAGTAACCATGTGGAAAACCTATTTTGAACTTAATAAAATTTGGTCCAAATTTGATAGAAAAAGTTCTTGTACATGCTTTGTTAAAGATACCTTTGGGGTAGGTCACTTAAATACTGAGAGGTTTTCTGGTTGTCTTTTTTTTTCTCAACCAGATAAAAATCATTTTTATTTTTTCAAAACAATCTGTGTATGGTATTCATTTCTGCCAGTCCTGTGGTCAGTCTTTTATTTACCATTGTGTATTTTGTTATGGCACTGTGCCACCATACAAGACCCAGGTACCTTTAGAAGGGGAATTCACAACCTGTGAGCATCACATGATGGGATTCACATGGTCTTTGAATGATTGGGAAAAATGGGGTAGCATTTTCCAGGCCTTGAAAGATTGGGAAAAATGGAGTAGCATTTTCCAGGCCTTGAAAGATTGGGAAAAATGGAGTAGCATTTTCCAGGCCTTGAAAGATTAGGAAAAATGGGGTAGCATTTTCCAGGCCTTGAAAGATTAGGAAAAATGGGGTAGCATTTTCCAGGCCTTGAAAGATTGGGAAAAATGGAGTAGCATTTTCCAGGCCATGAAAGATTGGGAAAAATGGGGTAGCATTTTCCAGGCCTTGAAAGATTGGGAAAAATGGAGTAGCATTTTCCAGGCCTTGAAAGATTGGGAAAATGGAGTAGCAATTTCCAGGCCTTGAAAGATTGGGAAAATCGTGATTAACAACTGGAGGTTTTCGAAAGTGTTTGAAAACTGAAATAAACCCAAAAATTTTAATCGCAAATAAAATTGTCCAAGGTCATTAGATTTGGATGTAGAAGTTTACCTGGTTTCTTTGACGAACTGCTCAGTTTTATTGCTGCTGCAATAACATGGGCATTTTTTGGTGTCCTCCAAAGTTGGCCTTTATCAATGACTTTCATCAAAGCAAACAGGTTACAATCTTTGTTTAATGCAACACACAATCTAGGCTAGTTTTAGTACATTTACATCTGCTATGCATGTAAACACCAATTACTAGTACACACCCATGTGCCAACAATGAATATTCTAGTGAATTGTGGCTGGTTTCCTTATCCAAACTGTCATGTGCTGGTAATTGAAGGCTGTAACCTGTTTCCTTATGTTCAGGTTTGTGGCCTGTCTTATCTAGGCTGTCATGCATGTATAATGCAATTTTTTTCCTTATCCTGGCTGTTGATTATGTAGGTTTATTGCCTAAGCTTGACCCAATTTCAAACCTTGTCTTACAGTAGTAAAGTCCCTATTACAAAGATAGGAATCATCAGCAATAAAAGCATATCATACTGTTTTCAGGTTCCATAGTTCAGGAACTATGAATATTGGGACCTTTTGGTTTTGAAACTTCTGGAAAAGCTTGATACATGTATGTGATTGTGCCTAGGAAATGTGCTCATTCTTTATGTCCCTGTTGATCTGACCACTTTTCTTTGTGTACATTTGTTGTAATAATAAAATATGCTTGATAAATTTTTCATATTTTCTGTATTAACTTTGGGTTTACTTAAAAACTGCATGATTGCTTTAGTATGATGGAGAAGCTCTGTTATCTTGTTATGTGCAATTTTATTTCTATAATTTCTTGTCACCAGACTTTGACTATTTTTGTTACCCTTTGGTAGATTCACCCATTGATATATATTTTGAGAGGTTTCTTTGATGGGTTTCTTCCTAATTCATCTGTTTTTCACAAAAGAGTTGCTCTTGAAATGTTGTTGGTTATGAAATTTACCTCTATGTTGGGCTCACTCTGATTCTGTTTTAATATATCTTAAGGAAGAAACATGTAGATAGTTGAAATAAATTTCCTTTTGTTATATTTTCAGGACTGAAATAATTCAATTTGCTACGGATTATGCTATTGAAGTAGGACATAGGGATCAAGATCATCCTCTTACTCCACAGTGGTATACGAGCTTTATTTCACGGAGACCAGACCTGAAAACAATTCGGAAGGCAAGAAGCTTGAATACCCAGCTAGCTAGAGCTACTTCAGTAGAATGTGTCAGTGCATACTATATAGAACTGCAGAAAATCCTTAACAATTTCAACCTAATAGATAAGCTAGAGAGAATTTTTATTATGAATGAAAAGATGATATCAACCATTGATAAAATACACAGCGATCTTTCTTTTAATGAAACAAATTCTTCTGCCAACACATTGGAGAGTTGGTCAAAATTCACTGTGATAGGTTGTGGAAATGCTAATGGTGATCACATTCCACCATTTTTAATATTTCCAGAAGGTATGAGCAAGGAACTTGAAGAATACAAATATGGTATAGTGGATGTTGATGCTACAAAATTAGGTAAATCAAATAACGTGATAATGAAAAAATATCTGACAGACCACCTGATTAAGTCCTTGCCCTTGAGGACTCCAGATAATCCTGTTTTGTTGTTGTATGATGGGCATAACTCGAGTACATCACTTGGACTTGTGGAATGGGCCAGGACTGAGCACATTGTGATGTTTGTACTGCCCTCTCATACTAGCCACATTTTTCAGCAAGTAGATGCAGGAATTTTCGGTTCATTTGAGAATATCTTTGACAATGAGTGCAAAAAATATGTAAGAAAACATAATACACCTCTTACAAAGAAAAACATTTGCACCTTTGCAAGCAAAGCTTACAGCAAAGCACTTTCAACTGAAAATCTGAAGGCAGCTTTTAAAAAGCTCGGCATCTGTCCATTCAATTCAGGCAATCTTCTTGTTACTAATGGTAACTTGAAATTCCAAATGAGTCTGAAACGGGAGCAAATACTAAACCAGGAGAATGCCAAAATAGATGCTGTTAAAGAAGCTGTAGTAAGGACTGTTGAAGAAGCTGTTGTAGAGGCTGTTGAAGAAGCTGTAATAGAGGCTGTTGAAGAAGGCATGGTGAATGAGAATGAGGTCATCTCAGTTACTGATATTTCCGAACCACAGCCATTTATCCCAGGGAATTCGGCTACTGGTATTATTATCAAATTAAATCCTGCCAAGATGTGCAAGTACACAAGTACTATTAGGAGTGGAAAGTTGTCACTGGAGGATGATGTGGAACATAAAAACATGTCAAGCAGAAAGAGAAAGCAAAGTAAAAAGACAGGTTTGACAAAATAAATACTTGAAATCAAAGCAAATTATGAAATATAAAATGCAAAAATAAAGGATAAAATGTACAGTGTCAACAGTTTCTTCATTATCACATTTTGACTGAATTTCATCTGGTTCTTTCTGCAGCATGTAACAGAAGTATGGACTATTGCATGTACAAGAATCAGCTTCGTGGAATGTTACAAAAGATTTGTTTAAAGGGACATGTATCTGGTGACTGGTGTTTACAGTATATACTCAAAAGTCAGGTTGTACTACAAGATGCAGAAACCCAGATCCGATGGTGCATTATTCACTGGAAGATTTTTGTGGAGTTGGTTAATAGTAATCAAAAGTACAAAACAACATAGACATTGATCTACCAGCATATTATGTGAAGGCAGATCAGGGTTAGTGCTGTTTGGTATCTGGAATATTTTATAGAGTCCAAATTGTTACTTAGCTGTATAAAAAGACCACTTGTCTACTATGGACAGAATTAGATTTTTATGGGCTGAAAAGCACATTGTACTGGGTCCTAAATTATAGCTATGAATAGTTTTCTTCTGTCTGTTTATTTTACACAGGCACACTTGCAGACTTTAATTGAATGAGCATAATAAAAATGTCCCTTAAGTGAATATTATTTCACAAATTAAAATATTTTGTAGGAAATTCCCTTTTGTTTGTGTAATGGAAGACTTCATTATTCCAATTGGTTGTCTGGTCTGGTTATGCTATGCACATAACAATATTAAAGTTTCCACCAACTGTTTAGTTGTATTTACTTGCTCTCAGTTCAGTACATAGTGGAACCAAAACAGAAAATTGAAATAAAACCACAAAGAACCATGTAATTCCAGTATCTGTTTCATTTTTAACTTGAAAAGCTGAATGTTGATACCACTGTGTCTGAACTATTTTCTCACATAATTGTCAGATTTTTGCCCTGTGAAAATAAAAGTGGTATTTACTGCAAGCAGTGTTGAAAAAGCACATGTACTGATATGTTGTGAGAAACTAATGTAGTGTTCACATTTTGAGTTTGTAACTTTTGAGAAACCTTTTGTTGCGTTTTTATTTATTTTAATTTGTTTTTTAATTAATCTATTTTGAGCCTCATTGGCTCTCATTAGTTCATGATAGAAACTAAAAAAAACAATACCCATTTAATTATTTATATCTTCTCTAATGGTGTAAAACATTTCCCACAAACAAGTATAAAACTTGTTATGCTGTCTGATCTCATTCTCAGACATAAACTTGTTTGAAAGACTAGGCTTTTCAAAATAGGAATGTCCTAGTTATTTGCTAAGTGTGACCATGAGTCGAATCAGAACTGCTACTGAATTTTTATTTGAGTTCAGGCCATAATATTCAGAGGATGCAGTTTGGATCAATTTCAACATTTGCTGCAAACATGTTTCTGTAGTCAGTCCAAATACTTGTTCGATTAGATTCAGGCATGAAAAGGATACGGCGTATCATCACCAGTCTCAGTTTTGGTATCTTGAGTTACAAATATGTAATGTGATAAAGCTTATTATTTGGTAAATGGATCACAGTGTTAAACATAGGCTAGTTGTGGTAAATGTTACTACTAAACATTCCTGAATATGTAGAAGTCGGATAACTTATTGGCAAACCAAAATGACACTGATCCAGCTGATAATTTTGTTTCTGGGCCAGAGAGAGGGCATGCGATCATGTCCAAATTTGGTGGTAATGTTGGAAAATGAGCCACCATTCTTTATAGATATTAAGTCAGATTTGGTGTAGTCTGAAATGTCTGATCTCTGAGCTGAACAGGTGGGCTAAATTATTACACTGTATAACATGTAGCTTGAAATATTAATGTCAGTTTTAAATAGGTCACAGGAGAAATGGGAAATGTGTGATCCCTTGTGTATACTGTGTCAATTTTAAGGATCAGTACAGGCTTGGAAGATGGTTTATTGGATTGCAGGCAAGCATAAGTGGATTTTACAAAAACCTCACTTCTTTTTTTCTTTTTTGTACATTAGTATAAAGTTTAAAAGTCTTTTTGTCAAAATTTAAATCAACATTTGCTGATTAGGTGATTAAGTCTAATTTAATTCTATACTAAACCATCTTACAGAGTTTATTGTTTGAAAGATGTTAGGCTTTGGTTTTAATGGCACAGATTATTTTAGGCTTAAAACTATAAGACAAGATTCTAATTCTGTTCAGTTTTTTAATGCTGTGAGAGGAAATGATTATTTTGTGTATGATGCCTATATTTCAAGTGGTACATATACCAAATTCTTGTATATGGTTTGGAACTTCTTCATGCTAACAATGTTTGTTTTCTGTAATTAAATGCTATGTCATTCAGTAGATAATCTGCTTGAGACATTGCTATCTTGATATATTCTGATTTCTTTAGAATTAAAAGTGTAAAAGGAAAGCAGTGAAATTCAGTTGTTCATTCTATTATTGTTCTATATACCACCAAAATGCAGTTCAGTAATTTAAACACTTTTATTCTGTAAATTGAAATGACTTAACATACAGGTTTAAAATTTTACATGGTCATGATTTATTCATTTCTTATTGGCAACTATTGCAATAGAAACATTCTTTGAATGAAAGATGCACATTTCTTAAGCTATAATGTTCTTCAATTCCAATAAGTAAATAGACATGTGAAATTTGAAAGAAGTTAATTTCATCCTGGAAATAAACTTGAAATTTGTATTTTAAAAAATGAGACATTTTTTGAAATATAATAAGATTGTTGGTTCTTGCCAGAAGTTGTGCTTGAAGAAACATATATTGTTGTGTCACACATGAAAATTAAAAGCACCTGTACTACATAGCAACTTTCCACACTATTTGCTGTTGAAACTAATTTTCTTTGGATTCAAAATATGGTCCTTGAATTCATTGGAAAAACTTTGCAGTATAGAGAAATTTGTTGGATGAAAGCAAGACCATGAAAAAATTACAGTAGAGAAGACCTTGATGTTATGATATTGTAGCTATCTCCATCCATCTCATTTTTATATTGTAACAGAATGCATATTGATGTTTTGCTTTAATCTTTCTGTTCTTGTAATTTCTCAGCAGTGATCATTGAACTCTCTTTGTATAGTCAATTTACTTTCACTTTTCCTAATAAACTGACGTTTTGTGCTATTTCAATTTTGTTTCTTCATTGGCAACCATACCCCTTTGTACTATCTTGTAGCTGTTACAGTAAACACTTGTGTCCGCTTAGCTAATACACAAAATGCTGAGTGTTGCAAGAAAAGTGCTTGTTACATGACAGTCTGGTTATAGTATCCTTTCTAATGCATCTTGTAATCCAATGGAGAGAAGCCACAATAACTAATGTACCATTTTTACTTTATGATGACTTAACAGCAGCACACTGACTTGTCAATACTCTGCTTCTCAGCTATTAGCTTTTGACATCTTGTTAATTATCGATGGAGCTGGTGTTACGCGTCTATGCTCTTAAAATAAGTAATAGAAAAGAGTAAAAAGCAACCTAGTTTGTAAAATTTAACAAATAATTTACTTCCCTCAAATACAAAGTGAAAGTTTTTTTTTTAAAAAAAGGAACTTATGGTATTGAAAATTTAATAAAAAATAATCATAGAATTACAGACATGTGTTCTAATAATAAGTTCTCTGTAAACTTTGTGGTAGAAATCAAATCAAATGCAATCCAGCACTGAAAGTGTTGATGCATCTGTAATGGCTCGTATCATGGTATTGTACCAACAGTCTTTTGCTGAAACAGTAATATAAAACCAGGTTCAAATTCACTATAAATCCCAGTGAATGTCTGTGTCAGAAAATCTTATTTTTTTATGAGCATTCTATAATTTCAGAGGGGAAAAAATTCACTTGAATTAAATAATTTGAATAAATAAAATCCAGCCCAAATGAATATCTGGAAAAACAATAATATAACTGATTCTCTTTAACTTAAGTACTATGAGTAATTTGTCCAGTAAGAATAATCTAAAGAGTACTCAACTTGACCTTGGGTCAGAATTAGCATTTTTTTAAAAACTGTTAGATTAAGAAAAATTTCAGTATGGAAGTATCTGCATGTTTACAAGATAAAATGTTAGTTATAATTGGAAGGTCTGTTATTAAAATTAAAATATAGAACTTGTAATATGTCGTGTACATCAGGGGAATCCCAAAAACTTATACCCAGACCAAAAAGAAACTTGTTTACTTCTATTAATAAGGATCCTGTTATTAAACCCATATGCATAGAGAACAGTTTTGATATGCGTTGTTTATGGAAGAAAAAAAATAATTCAGGTCAAGTAGAAAATAAACTTGGTTTTGGAGAAAGTTAAGTCCAACATACAATGTTACATTACAACAACATAGCATGAAATTTTTTTTAAAAAAAGTTAAGAACTAACAAACAAGGAAAATCAAATATGTATATTATTGGGCACTTCAAAACATTTTGCTACAAGTTATAAATTAATGTTACAATGGCTACTGGAGACTACAAATAATAATGTTACAATGGCTTATGTAGACCAAAAACTATAATGATAAAATGGCTTCTTTAGACTAAAAACAATAAGGTAACAATGGCTACAGGAGACTGAAAATGATTATATACCAATGGCTACTGGAGTCCACAATTGATAATGTTTCAATGGCTACTGGAGTCCACAATTGATAATGTTTCAATGGCTACTGGAGTCCACAATTGATAATGTTTCAATGGCTACTGGAGGCTTCAAATGATAATGTTACAGTGGCTACTGGAGACTTAAAAGTGTTAATTAATGTTACAGCACTACTTTAGACTACAAATGGTAATGTTATAAAGGCTACCAAGTACTAAAGATTGTAAAATTACAATGGCTGCTGTAGACTACAAACAGTACTGTTACAATGGCTACCAAGCACTACAAATGATAATTAATATTACAGCATTACTGTAGACTACAAACAGTACTGTTACAATGGCTACCGAGCACTACAAATGATAATTAATATTACAGCATTACTGTAGACTACAAACAGTACTGTTACAATGGCTACCAAGCACTACAAATGATAATTAATATTACAGTGCTACAAAAATCTTCATTGTAGCATTGGGATATTTTTCAGGTCTGTTTTAACTCGTCTTGTGGTGTTTTTGTTTACCAGTTAGGTGAACTGATGTGATGTCACTGAAAGAGAAAGAGAGTTCATTCAGGTCATATCAGAGTCGCTGGATAAAGCTTACTTAACCTGCCATGATTAAACTTTGGCTTATGCCTTGACTGTCTAATTAGTCGGAACTTTGATAATTTAAAAGCTGGCTTCAACTTTAAGGATGAAATTTCCTTCAGTATAAATGCATATTCTTTCCAAATCTTAATTTAGATAGCATATTTCCATTGCAAAAATTGTCACATCACACTTTATCTTTAAAAAACTAGATTGATCCACTACCCAAGGCTAATGGATACAATTTTCTGAATTTTGACAAGACTGTATCATGAGTAGGTGTTAAATATATTTTAATGCATTAAGCGGAGAAAAAAATGATACATTTTTTGTCTTGTGAAATTTAACTGTTGGCCAATAATTTCAAAGATATGTTTGCATATGGGAGAAATCACACTTGTTCATGATTTGAATCCCAGTGCAGGCTTTGGATGTAGAATTGGGTCAATGCACCCTTCCAACAGGAGCTGCAGCTATGCTGCTGTTACCATGCCAGACTCGTGTGTACTTTGAAATTTGCTTAATTGGCATACACTTCAATAAGGTCACATGTTTATCAAGGAAGTTTTTTAAGATGCATCAGCATATATTTCATAGACTGTTCCATGTATATGCTTGAATTCAAATGTTCACTACATTTTACCATTTTCATCATATCTTCAGTTGTAATAATAATCAGTTGCATCAGCTTCTGAATATTTTCAATGAATAAAGTAAGGTTGTGTGTTTGTGTCATTTGTGTCATAGATACTACAATTATTTCTTTGTTCTATTTTAGGTGACAAACCCTGATAGCAGCAAGGAAAACCATTTGGATTCTGACTGAAAGATTTAGTTAGGATAGACTTCAGTGTTAGACTTTCATATTTAATTTAATTTATCATTTTATATAGCACAATGTCATAAATCTTGTATTTGTGCAAACATTTGTCTTTGCAAGTAGATTCTAGAAAGCAATGTTGCATGATTCATGCTAATTTAACACGAATCACAATACATTAAAATTTACTAAATGCTTTAAAAATATGCATCATATATGCAAGCCCTACTTTTATGTTTTCTCGAAATCCATCATTATTTGGAAAAATTGCAAAACAAAATTCTATTTATGGGGGGTGAAAGAAGCCTGGATTACCACACACCCCCTTAAATTTTCAATTCTAGAATAAATGCCAAGTACATCCAATATGTCCCTTGTGTAAATTACATTTTATTCAAGATACATGTATATCAGTTCCTTATTTCATTATATGTTTGAGGATTTAAAATGTGCTTTTGCAGATTTTGAAATAAATTCAATGTTGTTAGACAGTAATATACATGTACAAGGTGAACTAGGCAAAGGATATTGGCTCTTTTCAAGTATGTCTCACTATTACATTATATCAGGGATGTATTGAAGTCCATCTCACTATTTGACTACATCATTGTTGTGTTGAAGTTCTTCTGATTTTTTGACTATATAATTGTTGTCAAATGGAAATAGGCAGTTAGGTTATATTGACCACACAAAATATTACACACACACACACACACATTATGTTATGGGGGTTATATTATGCTATCCATAATGTCACACAACTGTTCCTACATTTTAACATAGAGACTTCAGTCTTTGGAATATTGTTGGGGTAGAGAAAATTTTGGAATGTGTGTAATTATATATCAATAATCTAGTGGTTTAAGATAGAGGTTTGAAAGTTGTGATCTGATTGGGCATGGTCTCAGATCTTCACAAAGGTTCATGAATTTTGCTCCACCCTCTAGGGATCAAGGTGAGTTACAATGTTAGTAGGTAAAATTGTATTTATAATAGGTTGGGTAGTGATAACTGAAAAAAGTTGTTTCCTTTAAGATTTCTAGTTGGAGCTGTAAGGATAAGAAAGACGGCATTGAACAAAACAGACATAATTCATATTCAGCATACTCAGGATCTGTGATGTAGTGTCAAATGGAAATGGTTCTTACCATCTGCCTTTACCTATGTCCAGTTTGTTGCCACTGTAAGACTAACTACAGTTGGCCTGGGTACTGTAGTTACAAATACATTGCTCAAGAGGGATATATTTTTATGCATCCATTTAAGGGTAAATCAGCATGTTGTTCTCTTCAGCAGCTGTGGTTGCCAATAATGTCAAGGTAGATAGGTGTGGAACAACTTCATGAAGGGTCCATTTTAGATCACTCCGGGGGCCTAGGGGTTAGAGCGAACCTCAGATGTGAGAGGTTGTGGGTTCTATCCCCAAATTAATCATACCAAAATCTCACTCAATTGGTACTATCAGCTGCCTTGCTAGGCACTCAGCATTAAGAGATTAGTGTTAGGACTGGTTTGCCTGGTATCAGGATAATGTGACCGGGTGGGACATCATGCTACATGTCTGTGGCATGATGCTCCAGTGCTAGACATCACTATAAACTGCCACACTTACAGACATAATAGCGATGTTACTGAAAAATTGTTCAAGCTATATTAAAAATCCAAATCACACACACACACACATACTAAATGAAGTATACTTTTGGTTGCCTTTCTGTTTCTTTCTTGGTGATTGAAGATGACGGATAGAGGTCCAGTTCTTAAAGTGCAGTTTTAATTTGTTTCTCTATTTCTCGTGACCAAAGTCCTGACAAGTTTTTAAAATGTAGCTCTGACCACTGTTGTGTATATACAATATAGACAGATAAATTACAGACAAATAAATTGAAAGTGCAGGTATTTTATGATAATTCGCTAGAAATTCCTATTTCTTTTAAAATCATACACATACTGCTTGAATTTCTTTAAAAAAAAACAACTCTGGTAATTGACTCTGTTGCCACTTGACTAATGAATTTTAAAGAAATTTACCAAGAGAATGACTGGTACCCTGATTTTATATGCTGTTTCCAAATCAGATATTGATACTTTATATTATGAATAATTTTTTTACCTTTTTTTCTTGTGTATTAATAAGTAAAGGCAATTATATAACTGATTATCTTAGGTGCAAGACAAATGAAATTCTACAGAAAATAGATTGACAAATCCGAGTTATAAATCTGACTTTTTTGTAATTTTACATGTATTTCCAAGCTGTTGATTGCTGTTGATTCATCAGATGATGCAAAATCATTTTTTTTTTTGTTAATTGTGATATGCCTATACAGTAATGCTAAGTGATAATTTTCTTGGTCAGAATTAACTTTTGTTTCTATCATAAATATTATTCAGATATTTGTGACATTATATTTCATCAACTTGCATTAGTAAAAGAGTAGATTTGACATGTACAATGCTTGTAGATTTACATGGCTATCAGTTCCTTTAATTTTTCCCAGACCAGTTGCTGTTTGCATTTGGATATTCATTTTTCTTATTATGGGGAACATGGTATTATTTCTTTCACAGATGAATTATTTGATACTGAGTCATTTTAACATTTGGAACATGATATCTATGAAAACTGTAAAGACAGATATACCTTGGTTTCTTCAAAGAAATTACAGCGAAATGATGGGCTGCCTTATTTTAGTGGACTTAGTACATAGTGTCATCTTTTTATACACTCTTGATTTTTGATACAAAGAAAACTTGTCATAGGAAGATATGCAAACTGTAGTAAATAATGGTCAAAATTCCTACCTGTAATTATATCTGTACATCTGCAAAAATATTTCTTGAAAGGAATATGAAAAAATAGATAAGTCAGAGAATTCCAGCACAAATCTGAACTCAAGACTACCTGGAGGTTAAGATGGAAAAGATAAAATGGATATTGTATATCATCTTCACTTAATAAAACAGAAATAATAGAAAAGTACAGTATATAGCATTTATTATTATCCTTATCTTTTCTACCTCATGCACTCAGTTCACTCACATGAATTTGAAATGAAAGACATCCTTAAAATGTTTTTTAATGAACTTTTTAAAGCATAGAATATATCTTTTGCATTGATCTGTCTTTTTACACAGTATAAGTATATATAATGTGCATGTGTTCAGTTATGTGTCATTTTTTTCTCAGTCATGACAATGTTATGAAAGCCATTTATACAGGTAATCCATTATTACCACCACTATCAGGCTAACATTTTAGCGTGGCCTTAAAGTTGGTGTATTTTAAAGTTCATAATGACTTCTTACTTTATGCACAATTTTTTTTTATGTATGTCCATCTCGAAATACATGTATGCACATGAAGACATAGTGTGCTGCATTAGCAATAATATAGGCATTGCAGTCTGTTATACATAAAAAATATATTTAAGCCTTTTTATCTTTATATTGCATACTGGAAGAGTTTTCTGTTTGAGAAGTTCAAGTAAAAGCAGTTGCACCTCTCCATCATGTTCGTTGTTTTTCTTGTTACTTCTTCTAGTACATTGCTGGTTAGTTGAACTTTTAAAATTATTCTAATTTGTTTTATTTCATTGTTCTCTCGAAAATTGTATAATTTAATAATTAAATATGGCTTCCTTTATTGTGGCCCATGTTAAGGTCATATATAAGGACATAACTCCTGACGATTGAATGTCGATCATCCATGAAATGTTACCCCTGTTGAATGCAGAACAATGATTATTAGGAATCCAGGTTTGTTTTAGGTTGCCAAAAGCATTAAGGACCCGATAATCATGCAGGTGAAATGTCAGAAATATAAATATGTTTATCTTTTTCAGGTGGTGGGGTGGAGTTTGTTAACTAGAATATGATAGAAAAATCTTAGTGTATTTTAAAAAAATTTATTGGACTGTGTGCTCAAAAATTTCAAATTATATTGTAATGCTCGTTGTTGGTTTCTTCTTTTTTCTGCCATTTTTGTGTTTCTTTTTTTTTTTAAGTCCTTGCTGGTGAAAAATAATGTGCATGTTTATTATCAGTTGAACTGGTCCCAATGAATAATAGAATAGATTCAAGCTAAACGCCACTTTCAACAGGACCTATGACAGTATTGCTTGATTGGACCAACTGTGCTAATGGCTACCTTCTTATGAACAATCGTAAAAACTCCTCTCTGTCCAATTCGTTTTTCTGTCAGGTTTCATAGATTTGATACTTGAAAATCCACAGAAATATTCTTGCGTACAAAACAACATATGCCGAAGTTCCAGTCAATTGAGAAATCCATGCTTAATCAGGAGAGTCAACAAGTTTAGTAATGTAGCCGGTGTATATTGTTGGCTCATTGCTTCAACAAGGAAAAGGACATAAATCGTTGTAACTCAAAAGGAAAAAATTTTGAAGCTTTTTCATCCATGGTTGCCTGCAACGAGATTTTGTCGATTCTAATGAATATGATTCAACCTTCTCAAACCATCTTTGTGAGCCGGGATAAACTTTTTTGGGAAAGTTCACCCAACATGGCAGTTTATGCTGTTTAAATAAGCCCATCAAATTTTCTCTCAACCAAACAAGGTTATTTATCGACCGACAAAACAATGCACTTCCCTTGGTGTGTAAGAACTTGTTTAATTGTTTGTTGATGACGAACTTTTGTTTATTTATGTAAAGCGATGAAATCGTAGAGGCAGCTTGAAGTTAAAATAAAAAGTAGATGATTTTTGCCAGTGGCGTACGACGTAGTTTACATATTTTATTTGCATCTGATGAGCTTTTAATTTATTGTAATGTGCCATCATGTATTTGCTATTATTAAATATTTCAAGACATACTTTTGTATGAGAACGTAATTAAATTTACCTTTCTTTATAGTTACCATTTATATGACCGAAAAATAGTGATATGACCTAAAACTTGTTAAAGCTACATTAAAAATCCAAATCAAACACACGCACACATGAAATTAAAGAGGGCATATCTAATGCTGCTTATATCTCATTAGAATATCTGCTTTTCGGATTGAGCATTTGCAGCCACCGTTTTGTGACAAAAATATGTGTCGCTGTTTATATGACTGCTATATTATAAACAATCTCCTTCATGGTGGGATGAGCAGAAGAACATCAATCAGGCCAAATGGGGGAAGCAGGCCCCAATGAAACGCTTCGCAATCATGTTTTAATTCATGTAAAAATAGCAATGATTCTGCTCAGGTAATATAATATAGTCACACGGAATGTATGCAAGATTAAAGTTTTGACCATAACTTCTCGTTATATTATATTACATAGAGTTTGGCTGTAAAAGTTATTGCCGTTGTACAATCAACAGTTAAATTTATCATTTCAGCAATTTGAGATATTTACACATAATGGCATCATCGTTGAATTTTTTTTTTTAAAATAATTTTAAAAAAGTTAAAAATGTTACAATACGTTGTATGAAATTACGACCATACTAGAATAAATAAGAACTTAATCTCCAGAAATTGCAAGGAATATTTAATGTGCTGTCTCACGGTTTGTATTGATGTCTGTATCTTGAAATAATTCTCAAAGAATGAAAATCTTCAAACGGCGGGTTTAATCGACTGGATGTCAAACAGTAATGGGTTGTTTCAGTAACATTCCAAAGCCCAATGACAACTATCTCAACTTTGGGCATGTAGTGTGTTCTGTCTATGCAGCTTTGTTAAAGTCCAAATGCAATAGTGAGGTGCAAAAAGTCGTCTATGCCAAATTATTTGAATAAAACTGAATCTTGAAAGATATATATATATATATATATATATATATATATATATATATATATATATATATATATATATATAAGCATGGCTGGGTTCCAGTAAAACCAGATAATATCGATGTATGATCACATTATGAGCCTTGTAATACGTCTCTCGACCTTAGGAACCCGGACATTTTTCACGTGTACGAATATGATGTTGATCGGCAACATGCACGGGTCAACTGAGTTTAATCGAAAGCTGGAACAAAAGATTTGATGATGTCACCGTTGTAAACGTTATTCAACACCAAGCTATGGTGGAGCTCTACATTTTCGTATTTAGCATAGGGTTAGAATTTTAAAGAAAAAGAATTTCCATGGATTTCCTCACTAGTTATTCAGGCTATTTAAAAACGACTTTGTATATCTTAGGTATTGATCAAAGAACCATTAGTTCCCTTTATTTTGGTGTATGATTGATGGGTGTAATATGGGTTATGCAGTATACAACTTGGCCTTTTTGCAAATGAGCACCTTTCAAAAAGTGCTAGCTCCACTTGCTCATTTTCACGTCCCAAACTTGAGGTAAATTGTAAAAGAAAGAGCCGATAACGTTTTTTTAATTCATTTTATGTAACTGGTAATTCATTCATTGCACTTTCAGAAGCTGGTATTGTCTAGTCTAGCAAAATTCATTTTCCCTATTTTAATAAATGCCAAGGATAGTGTACGATAAATTCAGGTTGATATTTGAAGCACAAGGGAGAAGTCATTTTAGCAGTGTGCTATAATCATTTACAATTTCCAAAAGTACAATATCCAAAGAAATGTCAGCCATATTACACTGTACATGAAAGTAGCATACAGGTATGACAATCTTCTCTCCACTGTGCATGTTTTAAATGCAGACAACTTTACGTTACATACATCACTCTCTCAAAAGTAATAATAACTGGTGAGAGCCACCTTAAAGAGTATATATGTATTATTATTGTATGATTTAATTTTGATTGTATGGCTGAAATATTTAAGTCTTATGTATCAAAACAGTTCTCTTGAATAATTGTCCTGTATTTCCCCCCTTAGAACAGCATTTATTATAGTCCAGTCTAATACAGGTAGGCCTACAGCTCCCCACCCCATGATACAAAGTGAGCTATTTTAAAAATGCGACCATCGTTTCATTCTTGCAAACGCTTATTGGGTATTATGCACACATTGAGTAAATAGACAAGTAAACTGTCGCTTTTGGTGCCCTTTTGAAATTTTTGGACCATCGCTCCAAACACGAGACCTGTTCTCGCCCTGCTGCTGATCACAAATATTCAAGCGAAGCTTATTTAATCTAATGCATGCTCTTACCTGAATACTTGGACGTCGCCTAAATGTAATTTCATGATTAATTTATGTCAGACAGCTTTTTTAACAGCGTTTCTAATAAGATATTTTGATCCTTCCAAATTAGATTGGAAGAATGATGAAATTAATGATAAATGGCGGCTCTTAGGTTTTCAACGCTACACACGATCTGAATCGGTAATATACCGTGGTTGATGGAATCGAGAAGATAAAATGGAGATGTAATAGCTCAGTTTGTCGAGCGTCGGACTCGTAATCCATGGTCGTGGGTTCGATACCCTCCAAGGCCAGGCTAGATCTTCTGCCTCTGTGTGTTGCTGGGAAGGCAGCTAGCTTCCATTTCCTCGGCACAATAGGATGATATAACAAAAATGTATAAAAAGCACCATAAAAACCAACTATACCATGCGCATCAATTCATTAAGCGATCGGTCCTAAATAAACTCCGTGTTGTATCGTGTATATTAAATAAATACTTTTTAATTACAGGAGTGTGTCTACATTTATGACTTTGCAAAACGGACGCTCTTGATCTCTTAAACAAGTGCACAATAACAAATTGACTCAACAAGCTGGATAAGGCCCACCACGAAGTTCATTTCATAATTTTGCGAGGTAACATTAGTGTATAATATTAAATATATAAACGAACATATCACCGTTCTTCCTAAACAGGATTTCAGGATTATGCAAACTCTGTGTGTGTGTGTGTGTGTGTGTGTGTGTGTGTGTGTGTGTGTTGCATAAAACATCATATTTCATTAAAAAAAATAAACATGGATATTGACGATTGTTTTAAGTCGATATCAACCAACTGGATGGCATGAGTTTCTTTGTTTTTTAAGAGTGACAAACTCCATGTATGCAAAGTCCTACAATTCGCGTATCTAAGTATGTACATGAGGTTATACTTAATTGTTTCACAATATATAAGTAATTTACGGTTGAATGTTTACGTTGTCACTCTATCTGCAATAAGATTAGCTAACACAATCATAAATATATTCTGCAACCAAAATTTTTTTATGTAGTGTTTTTGTCTATAATTTGCAACGCCTGTGACAGCAAAGGTCGCTACAGGAGGAATAAATTGTTTAACATCTAGGAATCAAGCACAGATGTCAAACCCCAAAAAATTGTATTTAGTTCACTTTCATGTAATACATTTAAATCAGTTATGTAACGTTCAGGATCATTCATATTGGGTACATTTATAATCAGCAATAACAGAGATATAGAGTCGATCAATTCTTTAAGACAGCATCAAGAGTATCATCAGACTTGTTCAATGTCAATTGTAATTTCGGAAAGTTTATTTCATTCACTGTGCTGAAAATGTAGCAGAAATTTATGCTAAATAACACCTGAATAGCTGAGGTGACACACTGCCCAAACATCGTCAGTTCCAGTGTTTCTCAAAACCAATCTTTTCTATTCAAGGCATTATGGGATTACGCTCTTCGCGTAGTATTCCCGTACCTCCGAAAGTTAAGAGCTAAAAGAACGTGAGGGCTCCAGTGAGTTTGGGCAGTTTTACGTGTTACAAACGTTCATGATAGACTTGTATGAAGAATGTAACGTTCCCTCTCTTAAAAAGATGGGGTGGTTAATTAGATTTGGCGGTCGTTATCTTGAGGATGACCTACCTTGATTTTATTGCCCGATGTGAGTGAATAGATAGAACATCAACAGAGAACTGAGCAAGACTTTTGAGAAGAAATAATATGATAGGAGCCCCTCAGACATGAAAACAAAAATTTAATCGATAATATAATAGTGGCAACTTCAATTCAACAAATTTACGTCAAAAAATTTAATAGCAGTGTTCTATTTTGGATTTATTTTATCATGATAACGAGTGGTGAAAAGAGCACAATGCCCACGCCTAATTTGCATCAGCTAGCGTAGTTTTCTGTCTTCATGTCAGTATACCACACGTGTCCCCACCTCCACAAGACAAATAAAATAGAAAATTACATGGAAATTATAATTGCGTACCTTAATGCTGTTCTCGTTCATAACTTATGTGTCTTCGCACTAAAGCCTGTCTTTTCTTAAAAAAACAGACACCTGGTACCTTTTTCTTGTTTGAACGAGGAAAGTACTATTCTCTAGTTTTTCCCCGGAGCCAAATCTTGTCTCTCTCACAGGAAATTTTGACTTTAGAAATTCGACCAAAGTCGTTACTTTTAAATCACATCGCTTCCAAGGCGTACACCTTAATTTAAATTGACCAATCGCAATCAGCGGTTCTTAATTTTTCCCCAAGATAATTGTGTCTTTCGACATATTTTGACAGCCTAAAATCTGAGAAATACGATTCATATAAACTTTCCTTTGAAAATGACTACTTGACATAGGATTCATCTCAACCGCATATGGCTGGTAGCTCTAATGTTACTTTCTCAGAACAGCGTGGTGTGATATCCAGGTCAATTCTTAATGAGTCATAGATGCTGACCTTTCAAGTTTAACACTGACCTGAACAAAAGGTCGAAGTGACCCTTCACAAAGACTTTGCTGGCTTGACTAAAATAAAAATTTTAAATGCACAGTTAATTCAATTTAAGGGTTCCATACTTATTTAAAATTTGACACATTGCAAGAATTTTACTCAGTTCGAATTACTTGGACCCTTCACATTGTTTTTTGGTAATGACTGGCTAAGATCAATCTCGTATTTCTTGATTTTAATTTGATCTACTTTGTTTGACTGTTAATGAACATACGTGTTCGCCAAGCATTAAATCACTTATATCCAAACGTTATTTTACGTTAGGTTTCAACATGTTATAAAAACCGATTTTCATGTCATTCAGCATACATTTATTTTCAAATGCAATAATGTAACAGACAACAGGGTTGCTTGGGTGGAATTAGGTTAGTAAACAATATATGTATATATATATATATATATATATATATATATATATATATATATATATATATATATATATATATATATATATATATATATACACACACACACACACACATGTTTATACAATATTTAGAGAAGAAAGCAGTATAAAAGGAATAATAATGCTTTGAACCACCCAATACCTGTTTAATTTCAAAAACATTTATTCCTATGTGACATAACTTGAAGGCAAAAGATAAGATCATTAAATAATTTAGAAACCTTACAGATACACTATTTATACCTAGGATTATTCCTTTTCATGGTCTTTCATAAAATTTTATTCAGTTTATAAATGTACATGATACAAGAGTGCAGTATCTCTCTGGTGAACACACATATGTTCTGACGGTGAGAACAAATTATACGTGAAAATGTGGTATATGGAGAACTGTAACTGGTAGTCAACAATTTAAACTAAGAGAAATAATTTAAGCATGATTACAACATGTATTCGAAAAAATGCAAGGAATAAACCTAATTTGAAGGGAAAATGGCATGTTCGAACATCATACGAAACCGGTAAACAGGTAAGGTACAAAAACTCGTGCAAAGAGGAAAATGCTCTGAGCGCGAACAGCATGGGGCATTCGCGACTGGCGTGTAGGTAGGTAAAGTAACAAAAGGAAAGTGTGAAGAGGGTTAACAAAATTAACGAATAATGTACAACAAAATTAACGAATGATGTACAACGGGTCAATTCAAGATGAGACCGATGGTTAGGAAAGTGTAGAAGGTGTTGCTTATTCTAATTATATTTTGGTAATATATGAGTATATTTACTTTTACTTTTTGCATGAGGTTTTTGTTTATGTTCATAAATTGTCGCAACTGCAAAATTGTGTGATTGATTCGTGTAATTTGTTTTGACAACCTTGAACTAGAAATTTCAATATTTCAATGATGATAAAGTAGTTTATTTTGCGGGATTGATGAATTGAAAGCTATCGGCCTTTTCAAAATTTATTTTGTACATATATTTAGCAGTAGCTCCATGAAGACAAGCTAAACATTTTAACAACAAACAATATCCAAGCCAGTGGACTGAAGGTTAGAAATTAGATGCAATGCTGTGAAAATTCTCATAACTACATGAAGAAGTATTGAGATATGCTTTCTCGTATCATAAGACTTTAAGTAGCCATTCTAATCAGCCACAGACAATCCTAGGATTCTTACATATTTGAGCAGTAATAAGTTTGAAGTCATAAGTAAACAAAACGTTAAAACCTGGATACTTTAAACATTGTACCAAAGGCTTTGCGTGAAGAAGTGCTAAAGTTGATAGGCTACTTTTATATTGCAACTTATTTGGTAGCCGTTTACAAATTTTCACTACGATGAGCATATATTAATTCATGTTTCAGAAAGTTGTAACTGTAGGTATATTTTGCATATTGATGGTATGTAACATACAATGCTTTCAATTTACAAAGTTGCAGAAAATTTATAATATTGCTTTACATAGAGTAATATCTGTCCTGAAATCAAACTTTCGTGAACGCGTGACTAAATTAAAAAAAGAAAATATTTAATTCCAAAGTTTATTCTCTTGAGAACATCATTGTTCAACAGAACCAGGTAAACGTAGCATCAACCTTACATCAGAGCACGTTAGTTTGATATTAGCATTTAATAGTGACATAAATCTAATAATTTCCCGTTTAAAAAAAAATATCAGTGATTTTTTTTTAAATGTGGATCTATTCTTTTAGCAAGTATTTCATGTGGTATAAATAATAATACTGACCTATCCAGATTTCCAGACGTTATTATTGCATCGATACTAGCAAAATGTTGTTGTCTGAAGAAGAAGGACAAAAAAAAAAACAAAGATGTAAAGCTCCAAAATTGCATTGCATAAATAAGTATCTATTGCACTACCTACCTAATCA
Organism: Potamilus streckersoni; assembly: GCA_016746295.1. NCBI lineage: Eukaryota > Metazoa > Mollusca > Bivalvia > Unionida > Unionidae > Potamilus > Potamilus streckersoni. The sequence continues at coordinate 672,566 of JAEAOA010000671.1, read as the reverse complement.
CACCCACCCCGACCCGATGACCTGTTTCATGAATGCTTGCATTGTAAAATATACCGCAAAAAAGGAAAGTCGGTATATTCGAAAATATTGAATCTTAATGTGAGATAACGGTAAAACACAATCAAACTTTCACTCAATTAAATCTTCTTTGAATCAAAGATACAATTATATAGTCTCTCACCATACCCGCCCCCTCCAGAAAATGGCTGAAAATGACAGCACATCATAATGACAATCAGTACTTCTTTAATTGACGTAGTTGCAATTAATACTGTGAAATCGGCAATGGCGACAGCCAGAAATAACAAATTTAATACTATTTCATTATTGCTAGCGCATTTTTTAATTACTTCCAAAATCTTCCATTTCTCCACCTCTGTCAGCCATTCAACGGCGCATGCCAGACCGTATGTGCGGAACATCATGAGAAGCCAAGTTACCAGACTCTATCAATTAACATTTAATTTGATCATTCGTAACTTTCCGGTCAGTCTTTGCTTCGTAAATAACTTAACGGGTCATCTGCTGTATGATACGATTCGTAGGATTGGCCTCGAAGTTACGAATAACTGACCTACCAATCAAGGCAGTCTCTGCCTATTTTGAAATTACAGAATAAACGTCGGATATACGAGGCGGATCGATTTCCCCATTTATGGAAAAATATAAAACTAATTAAAACGATAGTCTTCCTCAGCAAAGTTGAAGGCTGCTTGAACGTATATCAATTAGACTAAATAGCAGGCCAATTAAATATATCCAAACACAGATACATTATTATCTGAAAGTAGCATTTACTTTAAAAGACAGAGTATGCTCCGATTGACTGCCTTCTACAACTGGCACGACCTAGCTTGTTCTGGCAAGCCGAGAAAATCCCTCTGCAGATTTTTCACTGAACTGAGGCAAATGTTTGCAGCACACGATGTATGTAGTTCAATACTTTTTAACGAAGTTCTCTTGAAGCGGTCCACCATCGAAATTGATATAAGCATAGTACTGGAATCCACTACAAAGAGTGCGAATAGGGTCCATTTTAGTCCGCTCCAGTGACCTAAGTGGGTAGAGCTTCCACATTGGATGCTGGAGGTTATCGAGTTCGAACCCCGGTTTAGTGATTCCAAAGACTTTAACAGCTTCCGCGCTAGACGCTCAGCATTAAGAGATTAGTTTTAAGACTAATCAGCCTGGTGTCTGGATAAAGTGACTGGGTGGGACATGCTACATGTCTGCGTCATGATTTCTCAGTGCTAGACATCACTATGAACTGCCACACTGCAGACATCGTAGATACTACTGAACAATTATTAAAGCTACTTTAAAAAATCCAATCTCTCTCTCTCTCTCTCTCTCTCTCTCTCTCTCTCTCTCTCTCTCTCTCTCTCTCTCTCTCTCTCTCTCCCTCTCTCTCTCTCTCTCTCTCTCTCTCTCTCTCTCTCTCTCTCTCTCTCTCTCTCTCTCTCTCTCTCTCTCTCTCTCTCTCTCTCTCTCACACACACACACACACACGCCCACGCGCAGAGAGTCTATCTTAGACTCTATGCCAAATCTTGGACTTACTCGACATGTAGGAAACTAACCAAGAGGGTGCGAGTTACTTAATTTTTTTTTTACTTAAGTTTACTATACCTTAATGCACCACTAGAACTCATTTTTTTTCTTCCTTTTTTTATTTGTATAACATATATATGTGAAAGCTTTATACAGTGCAACAATATTGTGATATAAATACGAGAGAGAACGCTTCCACCCAATCTACTTTTCATGGAATGATTTCGTTGAACGCTGCTACGAAATCTACTTTTCATTAAAGGATTTCGCAAGCTGGCCAAAAACAAGTTGTACAACTGTTTGATTCATTTACTTGACTTTCCATACCTACAGGGAAGATTGCTTGTTTTATTTTTCTACCACCGAATACTGCCAAACCATTTTATAAATGGACCCACGGTCATGGTAGCATCGGTTATACAAAATGATGTAATACACTTAATAGAATAATGCTTTCTGATCAGTCAACCAGAATTGATGGATAAAGGAAATCATTTACTGCGAATTTTCTAATCGATGTGTAATTTTCATTTGAGCTTATACTAAATAAATGAGTAAACTATTTATGGAAAGTTTTTGATAAAGGTTTACAAGTACTAACAATGCAGCTGAGGTGAGGTTTATGTTTTGTTACTTCACAGGTGTAGATAATATTGGATATCCAGATTGTTTCATGTATTGCTAGGGTAAATGAGATCAGCGAGGATATCGATACCAATGTTTGTGACAACGCTGACCGAGTCCTGATAATTTTATCGGCAATCTAGCTTTTATCTAACAACACAATTTCATGACGCCATCGAAAATAAATACAGGGACATAAACATTCTTTCTTTTAAGACCGCTCTGAATAATCTAAGCAAATCCGCGCTCTTTTGTCTTTCGCTCTTTTGTATGAGCTTTTTTTTTCTTCTCGGCATTCTTTTCTCGTGCGAAGTTTTGTCGGGTCACCAATTGTTATCATTTGTGTCCATGGTCAGCTGATCGTGTGGGCGACTAAAGTTTATACCTGTCTAAATTTCGTCTAGGTTTTGGGAAACTAATGAATCCAACTCCTCTATTTACACGATCGACTGCTTGACTATTTTCTACAATTGTTGATCGCAAAATTGTACGAACCATTGAAAAATTTACAAATATTGTAGACAAATAATTTCGTTATCGCGACAATTAGCCTGTCGTACGAAAATGGCAGAGGATCCCTGGATTGGTTAATTGGACAGAATGAATGACAAGTGGCGATAGATTACTTTCTTTACGTGTCGTCGCAATACAGATGAGTCTAGTCAGTCTTGTCGACTTTACGAAAGCAATTCTCAGCTGTATAGCCAATTCAAAGAGACTTAAGAACTATGTGAGGTTGTGTTATCCGGATAATGCTGCCAGTGGTGGGCGTTGTTTCTAAGTACACTGGCAAACTCTATGAACAGCCAAAGGTTCAGACAAACGGGTCTGCGGAATATGGACGTTCGTGAAAAATCCTTCTACTGCCATAGGTGAGCATACTACAAGCGGTCGTTCCTTAGCTATTAGTCGGGTGCCCTGTAATTGGAAATATCTTGTGATCATCATAATAATGCCACGATATATATATATATATATATATATATATATATATATATATATATATATATATATATATATATATATATATATATATATATATATATATATACACATACATACATACATTTTTAAAGATATGTGATACATACATACATACATACATACATACATACATACATACATACATACATACATACATACATACATACATACATACATACATACATACATACATACATACATACATACATACATACATACATACATACATACATACATACATATGGGTATTCATTCGACTGTTGATAATTCCATATATTGATCATATCCGCTGGAATGCCAGATCATTTGTAATTACTGTTTGAAAATCCATGCTTTTAACTTATCGGTTTAGGAATTGAGAAATTTTGTGCACATGAGATCAGCGTCAGATTCATTCATCATTCATTTGCATTATAAATAAAAATCTCATTCACATACATGTGTTACGTGTTTTTGCTAAATACAGTGCAACCAGTTTAGGTATTTTTTTAATTATATATTTTTTAAAAATTTTGATCTAGTTGGGCATGAAAACATTGAGAGAATAATAAAAAAAATTACAAGATTCATCTCCTCGCTCGATTGAATTTTGTCGTCGTTCATTCATCCATTTTAAACTTTAGATATATCGCTCAAACGTTGAGCAACTTTCACAAGGGATGAGAAATTCAATAATCCAGCTTTATTTTGTTTTTTAAAATCTAACTACTCAGCAGTCAGCAACATGGGAATGCTGGTTGAAGTCTTGAATGAAATGTGTATAATGTTCTGTTTATAGGGTTGTAACATTGCAATTGCAGCGCTTATGCATTTAAACTTATTTGCATGTTTTATATGAGGACTGTAGTTAAAAAATAAATAAAACGACCCAACATAATGTACCTTCGCGCTGGAAGGAACAATACTTACTGTCGCTGAGGTTTAAAAGCAAATAATAGGGATTTTCAAAGTGTAGAGACAAAATCTTTAATAAATTATACTAAAAATTATATACTTTATAAACTGACCCGAGATTTTAACGTTATTGCTACCGGCACACATTAAGTGGTATTGACCGTACTCGGGTATTAATATTATGAGCTTCTGTGTATGATAAACACCTGTTAGTTTTCGATTAGCTAAATCTGCTTATGGCTAAAAAAAAAAAAAAAAAGATGGTGACGGAAACATTGACAACGCCCTAAATCTGATAGCCAACAGTGGTTGACAAAGACTGCAACACTTTCTGTCTGCCACCAGTCCTGAATAATCACTAGCTCTCGTCCAACATAGATATAAAATGTACTAGAGTAAAAAGATTTTACGAAAACATATACGCACATCCACATATACATTAAAACTTGCTATATCATATCTGATAACTTATAATATCTCATGTTCAAAGATATGTGATACATTATTAACATCAAACGATTTACATGAATCGATATTCAAACTTATCTGGTTTTAATTTACGTCAGTGATTTATCTGGGCAAGTAACTAGCTTATTTACCTGTGTATGACACGTTTCCTGCGACAATGCAGACGATTTGCCTCAGGTGAGATAACATTACGAATGGTTTTGTTAATGTAATATTTGCCGTGCAGAACAATGTATAATTGTACTGTGCTTCAAAACATGATTCTGTTTTCACGGATCCGCAAGCTTATGATAATAACATTTTTACCCATCATGCATCAATTTTACTGATCCGGTTAAAATAAGGCCCGTAATTTGATTATATTTGGAGTACTTCCTTTACCTCTAGATCACTTAATCAACAAAGTCTATATAAGGTCTTGTGTTTAGGGAGAGAAGGACAGGTTTTGAACTTAAGTATATTCAGTCTTCTTAAGACACACTTCTCCAAGAAAAGCAAAAATATTTATTTTTGAGGGACAAGCTGTTTTTCTATTTCGTTCTTATTTGCCATTTTATAAAAAAAACCTGGCGATTTACGAGTCAAAGGGCGATATAAGAAAGGTTCTTTTATACAAGCATCAAAAAAGTGCCTCACACATCGTCGTATTTATTCCACAAAATGCAGTGCAGACATGGCACAAAACCACATCCATTTTAGGCCATATTTCAGCTATTTAGTTCTTTTTAATTTCAAGGATGGATAGACAGAAGAATGCAGATCTCTGAACAAGTATATTGAAGAAATAAAACAACAAGCCCCCTTTCAATGACCAAATATAAAATTAAATCAATTCAACAACAGAATTTCAAATGGAAGAAATCAATTTCTTTGCTACAAAAGAAAGAAGAAAATTACTAGCATGTACTCAATAAAAGCAATACAAAATTTCCCTTTACTATTACTTGTCAGTGACAGAATTAATTCAGTTTCATCAGAGCCTACGAGTCGTGACCTTGAGATCAACGATGAACGACATCATCACCTATCTTATCCGGACATCGAATAAAATGTCCCGCAATAGACAATAGGTCACCTTTTCCAAGTGTGTGTGTGTATATATATATATATATATATATATATATATATATATATATATATATATATATATATATATATATATATATATATATATATATATATATATATATATATATATATATATATATATATATGTATGTACATAATCAGTTCAGATAGCATACAGCTTAATTATGTCGTACTTACTCGTTCACTAATTTCTGTTTACAAATAGAGACGGCCATTACATGTATCCTGACCTTAAGTCGGGTTACACAAGCGGGGAACATTAATTAATTCCGCTACCGTTTCACGACCAGCACTTATGTGCTCGTATTTAACAGCCCTTGACTTCTTACATTAATACAATCTAGAGTTAGGTTACATATGGCTTAGCCCATCAAATCTAACTATTCAAAATAGTTTATGTGACCAATTAAATATTACGAACTAGTATATGAATAGACACTCAATACATGACATTCTACACAGAGATTTAATTCATAAATCTACGGAACATTACCCATCATGTCTCAGGCTTAATTCTTAAAACTTCCTACGCACTCCTATGTATCAAATATTCAATTACATGCAATTTTGTCAAGTCTCTCAATGAACATTCAATTACATGCAATCTTGTCAATTCTCCCAATGAATTGATAATTAGAAAATAAAATAATAAAATGTCTGGACTAACATTTCACTAAAACCCTGAAAAATGAAATCATACATACATCATAACATCAATACATTTGCAAATAATTCAATAAATGAAATAGTATATTAAAATCTGGAAACTAAGATTGCGTACATTTTATTCGTTTTATTCGTTTCCCAAGAACCTCTAATATATAGGCTGTCTCCTGTCTGAGACGACTATCTGGCGCCTTAAGCAATCACTAGAAACGTACTTTCTATGTTCCCGGAGTCGATCTTCCTACTTCTCTCATGTAAGACTGAAGACTAAAGCAATTTTTTCCCCTAGTAGAACCACTAATTTCTTACAAGAGTTATGCCATTAAGTTTCCATTAAGCAATCAGAATCGACCGTTTCCTTAATTTCTTATGTAGAATATTTGATTGACGAAACAGCTAATCATGCCGCAATTAACGTTCCTTTTTAACGTTCCTTCCCCTTTTTACCGGTCGATTTTGGGAGAGTGCATACCAAAACCTTTGTACCGTAACAGATGACTCGGTCAAATTCATTATGAGGAACTGAATTTCCTTTGACGTTCAGAGATGAAATGAGAGTAATCATATAACTGTGTCTAGCCCTTTCTACTTTAATTAAGTTGACTTTGGTACAATTCTTTTATTCAATACTTCTAAGAGTCTTCAAAATTCGACACATCACATAGTAACAGTAGCAACATTTATTTTATTGTCCTATTTAACAAAACTATAAAATAGATGTATGTTTTTCTTTCTGAAAACAGTGTTCCTCACATGATTTGTGTCCTGCTCACTTGATTCCATTATGTAAATTAAATACTCACTAAATGTTCTGCTCACTGTCTCTCCATGGATAAAACAACAACAGAAACAACTGATATATGTACTGTTCACCATAGCAAAACCTTATCTTTATTTTCACTCATAATTAATAGTTCGTATATGACTGTATCCAAGGAACGATTCTTTATTGTCTAACTTGCAAAACAAGGCTTACAAACAGGTGTTCAGCCCTCAAGTATGGAGTGGGATTTCAGCCATAATTTTATACGTGAATTTCTAATTCTTCCTTGATGCAGATTGTAGTAGTAGTAGTTGCTGTTTTTGTAGAGTTTAATGCCATTTTTCAGCACAAGTTAGGCTATGCACAGCAGGTAGTATAAATGGTGGAGGAAGAACCCTGGAAAATCCCAGAAAGAACCACCGACCCACGAGAAACTACTAGCAAGCTTTCTTGCGTACCCACATTGGCCCGAGACTCGAACTCACGCAGACAGAGGTGAGATAACAGTGATCCGTAATGGTGAGCGCTTTAGACCGCTCGGCCAATTTGGATGCAGATTGTAAATGGCTGCTCGCAAGTGCTACTTTCATTATTCTATCCATGCATATTGTATTATTCATTGATGCAAACTATATAGACAGAATGATGAAAGTAGCACGTGCAAGCAGTCATTTATAATCTGAATCCAGTACCGGATTTAGGCATAAGCCAAACAAGCTACAGCTTAGGGCCCCAAAGTCTGAACGCAGTCTGAAGGGGCCGTTCAAATTTATTTTATACCAAATATGGCCTCTATAGCTACCCATAGCTTAGGGCATCGCTTTGTCTAAATCCGGCACTGTCTGCACCAAGAAAGAATAGTAAATGCATGCATAGAATTATGGCGGTAATCCTCCTCCATATTCAACACGATACCCTAGTTATGCTGCTCAGCTCATCAAGATCAAAAGTCCGCTTATAGGCCTCTGACGAACAGGGCATGAACAAAAAATACAATCAACAATTTTAATTTTTGGGGGAGGAGAAGCGTTATAACTGTTTTTCAACTAATATATTGATTCGTTTGTGTTTAAATCAGAACAAGAATTTTGTTTTCAGTCTTTCAGAGGGTTGGAAATTATTTTGAAAAAAAATTCGATGATATCTTCCAATTCCCCAAAATTAAGGGATCTATCCCTATCGTTTATTTTTAATGATATTAATTTTAAAAACTCTGTCAAATGCAAATACAAACGTGTAATTTGGGGATTTGCTATAAAGCGTGAGCTTATTAGTGTACTGTCTCCCCAGTAATAGCATAACATATAGCATTAAAAATCGGGATTCTGGTATAAGTGGCTTTAAAAAGGAAGTATAAATACACGTACATACACAAAACAAAGCAAATAATAAGGAATAAAAAATATAATTCAGAAGATCGTGAATTAAGTTAATTATTTAAATTTTGTGGTCACAATGGCGTCACTATGGTGGGGGTGGGGGTTCAGACTGCACCAGGCGGCACCATCAGAGAGGGTGACACCAAAATGACTGTCTATAAAATTTTTGAAATTTTGTGCAGGAAGGAGGTCAATGGGGGTAAGACAATGAGTTAATGCACATGACTGTTTATATATAAAAAAAAAATGTTTGAATTTTTGTGCAGGATCGAGGTCCATGCGGATGACACCATGAGTTCGTACTGGGTGACACCAACCCTAGTGACGCCACTGCGTAGTCATCCTAATTAAGTTATGAATTCACCAAAATATATATATGTTTTATTTTTTAGAGAGAATAAGGTTGTCAATTAATGAAGTTTCACTTGTGAAAGCAACAGGAATTATGTATAAATCATGATCTCTAAGATCCGAGTATTTTAGACAGTCGGGAATGGAATGTGTATAAGACTTTGATTTCTGAGTAATTTAGACAGTCTAGAAGGGAATGTGTATAAAACTTATTTTTATAATCTGAATATTTTAGACATTCTAGAAGGGAGTGTGTATAAGACTTTGATTTATATAATCGGAGTATTTTTGACAGTCTAGAAAGGAATGTGTATAAGACTATTTTTTTTTACAATCTGAGTATTTTATACAGTTAGGAAGGGAATGTGTATAAAAGTTTGGTCTCTACAATCTTAGAATTTCAGACGGTCAAGAAAGGAATTAGTGTAACTCTATAATCGGAGTATTTCAAACTCTGTAATCTGAGTAATTCAAACAATCTAAAACGGAGTGTATATTATAATTTTGATCTCTATAATCTGAGTATTTCATACAGGCAAGAAGAGTGTGTGTATAAGATATAGACTCTATAATCTGAGTATTTCATACGGGCAAGAAGAGTGTGTGTATAAGATATAGACTCTATAATCTGAGTATTTCATACGGGCAAGAAGAGTGTGTGTATAAGATATAGACTTTATAATCTGAGTATTTCATACAGGCAAGAAGAGTGTGTGTATAAGATATAGACTCTATAATCTGAGTATTTCATACGGGCAAGAAGAGTGTGTGTATAAGATATAGACTCTATAATCTGAGTATTTCATACGGGCAAGAAGAGTGTGTGTATAAGAGATAGACTCTATAATCTGAGTATTTCATACGGGCAAGAAGAGTGTGTGTATAAGAGATAGACTCTATAATCTGAGTATTTCATACGGGCAAGAAGAGTGTGTGTATAAGATATAGACTCTATAATCTGAGTATTTCATACGGGCAAGAAGAGTGTGTGCATAATATACAGACTCTATAATCTGAGTATTTCATACGGGCAAGAAGAGTGTGTGTATAAGATATAGACTCTATAATCTGAGTATTTCATACGGGCAAGAAGAGTGTGTGTATAAGATATAGACTCTATAATCTGAGTATTTCATACGGGCAAGAAGAGTGTGTGTATAAGAGATAGACTCTATAATCTGAGTATTTCATACGGGCAAGAAGAGTGTGTGTATAAGAGATAGACTCTATAATCTGAGTATTTCATACGGGCAAGAAGAGTGTGTGTATAAGAGATAGACTCTATAATCTGAGTATTTCATACGGGCAAGAAGAGTGTGTGTATAAGAGATAGACTCTATAATCTGAGTATTTCATACGGGCAAGAAGAGTGTGTGTATAAGATATAGACTCTATAATCTGAGTATTTCATACGGGCAAGAAGAGTGTGTGTATAAGATATAGACTCTATAATCTGAGTATTTCATACGGGCAAGAAGAGTGTGTGTATAAGAGATAGACTCTATAATCTGAGTATTTCATACGGGCAAGAAGAGTGTGTGTATAAGAGATAGACTCTATAATCTGAGTATTTCATACGGGCAAGAAGAGTGTGTGTATAAGATATAGACTCTATAATCTGAGTATTTCAGCGATTCTAGAAGAAAGCATTCACTCACCCCCGGAACAATACTTGATTCGCATATGACTAATTTAAACTACCACATGTTTTTCTTAGCCAAGCTTATTTAACCCATGGCATTTGGTCAGCAACTTAATAATAACATGGAGCTTTTTTCTCGATTCATGTAAAATTATGCAATGAAACATTCTTACTTCTAAGGGTAACAAATTCCATATTTAGAATCGCAGAGGGTAAGAACGAATAATGGAACAATGTTGTTTTACACTTTGGAGGTTGAATAACCTTTGTTGATTGAGTGAAGTAGATTTCGAATGCTATAAGTACGGGTTGAACCACGTCTTGAAGCTATACATGGCCTAATCCGTGATAAATATTAAATAACTGGATCAACGTATGTCTGTAACGGCGAGAGCTTAGACTTTCCAAATTAATTTCACGGTACAATTTTGTTAGGGATGGACTTTTGGTTGTACCTGTTATTCGTTTTACAAGTTTCTTATCATGCATTGTAAGATATTTTCCAGACGTATCAGCGTAATACAAAAATTGTATCGAGTCCGATGTGAACTTTTTTTTTTCAAATATCGTCAATCCAATTAGAGTTTACACTTTTCTGAACTATATACTTTGTTAAACTATTTAATTTCTCCCGGGTTTTATAATCGATATATTTAATATACGCTTGCCAAGTGACATCACTGGCTAGCATTATGCTCAAACGTTTGTGCAGATTAACCTCTTTTGGAGGGCTATGTATAATATTGGACGATGGTTATGATTCCTTTTTCCTAATGCTAGCATTTCTTCAGTCATATCCAGTCTAAATTTATCTAGCCAATGTCTGGACATTTTATGTACCTTTACAATATCCAAGTTTAAGATTTTACCATCTACTATTTAATAATAGACTACTATATATAATGTTGCATCATTGGCTAAGAATCTATTTATTTTATATTGTCTTCAAAAGTTTGGGTCCCAAAATGGACAGCTGGGACACACCAGCATTCATGCATCAAACATTTGAGGATTTTCAATTTATCCGTTCGCTGTTTTCTGGAATTACCGAAGTTTGCAAGGAGCTATTGAATATGTAGCACTGTGGATACTTAAAATGATTGTGACTATGTAATTTTTTTTAACCATTCAGGATGTAGAAAGTTAGGGCCAAATGCTTTCAATGGAGTATGATCTATCGAGCCATTATAAACAGTGATGTCGTCAATAGCATGGATAAGAACGTAGTACTAGCTCGGCAATTTTAGGTAACCTTTTCACTATTTTTGACCTTAGTTGAATTTCTCGAATTAATGCTCCCCGATAAGGTCACTAGCAGACGACATTCTGCCCATTTTGCCTAGACGATTGCAATTCCTCCTATATTCGATCACCAATATTTACCATTTTTAACGAGGCACACGGAAGCAAAGCCAATTTATAAATCACAAATATAAATACTAACAGCGTTCTCTTCTCAGTCTTTTCGGGTTACTATCTAACGAAATTATTTATTACATATAAACCACATTCGTCTGCAGACAAATGATGTAAATATTTGATTACCACTGAATGGAATGTATTCGTACATCTCCTCCCAGATTAACGTTTCGATCCGAAATGAAAAATTAAGTTTAAGGCAACTACTTTCTGCTGCGAGTTTTTCTATTATACCCTCCCCCTCTCCATAAGAACTTTAACTACACATTTCTGTTCTGGAAATTTATACAAAAATTATTAAATGATGGAATCTGAAATAAAAAAGCAAGTTAAACATTTTATCCTATTAAATTAGTTTCATGAGGTTAATTAACCCTTGGTAGAAATGGGCTACTTATTGGCATGGTTCATTTTTCCAGGGTTTGTGACCGGAATGGTGAAAATAAAAGTTAATTTGCCGGATTGGATTCATGCGATGGTCGTCCGAGCGTGATGCATTGGTACGTTACTGTTTTATGAATGGATATGTGTAGTTTTTCATTCTTCGTACTATTCTGAAGCGATAAAAGACGCGTGAGAAAATTCGAATCGAGCGGAGGGTTTTGGTCACGCTTGCATTTCTTGTGTTATTTTATAATACGGCTAAGGTGATTTCATGTTCTCAGAAATTTTGTCGTGCTTTATTGATAAAACTGCAGACTCCTGTGCTTGCATCCAGTCTTCCATCTAAAATCTTTCAACAAATTATGGCTTTACGTGTATTCATGGTGATTTCTGTTTGGCATCTTATGCGTAAAGCAAAGTGCTTGTTCATAATTTGAAGTTTGTTAATTCAGGATGAAGGTACCCAATGCTTAAGTCTGTTTAAATCACTCGGGTTACCGGTGTAGGGATATTTATAGATTGATGGTGTAAGCTAATTGTATCAGACATGGGGAATAACTCTTCTGAACTAAATTATATTAAAAAGATAAACGAAAGAAACTTTATAATTTAATGATTATAAAGCAGAACAAATATTTAATTTGTTCTAATATTTAGTTACATCTTTGATACCTTAGAATTTTATGATCTAAAATACCCCTACATGACAATCAGCGATATTCATTTCGAGTATAAATGTTAAATTTTGAATTTGGTAATATTCAAATATACACATACTTTCTCAAGGTATTCTAGTCTTTGAGCACGTTAAATAGCAATCTGTCACCTTATGTATTGTGAGGTCCGGAGTACTTGGGTTATCCTATCATTGACTTCCCCATTCCACATTTGACCTTGCTTTTTTTTTTTTTCTTTTTACCTTCTTTTTTTCTTTTCTTAAATTTTGAAAGCTAAATCAAGTCCTTAATAAAAAATTTGGCTGCCGATTATAGTTAATTAAGATACAATAGTCAGTAATATGTAAATAAGACATAATAGGTAAAGAAATAAGAACTAATGGATATGTTACAGAATCAAAATTCTTGAAGGTCTTTTTTGTGTTTGCACGATTTCCAAACAAATTTAAGATCATCTAAATTGAATGACTGTATGATCATTGGAGTGACAGTTTATTGATTTAACGATTCACTTTGAACTCGCTATAGCGCAAGCACATATTCAATTCAGAAATTGCAATGTTCTAAACAAAATTAGGAACAGCAGCAGCAACAACAACAACAACAAAACGGCATAATGTTGCCACACATTATTCAACATTGTCTGATCATGCTTATCCACTTCGTTTACAAAATTGGTAAAAAAAAAAAAAAAAAAAAAAAAAAACCTATTGCAAGCGTAGATGTGTCGACTTGAAACAGAACATTTGTTTTCCAATTCGGGACAAAGCAATTTCTACTAGTTTCTACCCTGCAGAAAATTTGTGTTAGGGTATAATAATCGTTCGGAACTTTCGGCTGCTTTTCTAAATCCCATTTGTGATGAAAATAGTATGAACCATCTTATTGCACAAATGGGATTTAGTAAAGCAGCCACACGTCTACAGGCAGATTTGTAATTTTGATTTTCACAACAAGTGGTTGGTACAGACAAGGTACAGGCAGGTTTGACTTTACTGTAACGTAATGTATAACCTAGCGAATTCACTGTACTTCAACATTGAACTTTAGATATGCTAGTCTTTGTACCAAATACACCATGACTGGAGTACAAGCGACATAAGAAATGATGACACATCAATTCATGCGCCATTTATTTATCCAAAATAATGCCTTTCTCATCCAACAAAAGTTGCAAGTCAAATCTATGTTAAATGACATGTTGTTCTTGTTTAGTATAGTCTCTCAACAAAATGGCGTTTAAGACACGAACTTCCTGTGAATTAATCTTTGAAGATACCTTGATTAAAATGCAATTTGTTTAAGGATTAGGATACAATGGAAAGTTCAGTACTGACAAATAAATGTAAGTACTATATAGGAAAGAAATTCTGACCCGAGTATTGAATGCCTACAAACACATACTTATTATGAATAAATGTTAATAATCACTAAAGCTCAAGAAAATCTACATTTCGTCATTTGCATTGTCTTTCATTGTATTTATCATTATGTGAAAATGTACACAAGGCACTTACTGTCGGGTTTCACTTTTTTAAACAAAATATGTGTGTTTATATATTTGTACATAAATGTATATACATTATTAATATTACATTCTTCTTAGCTAGATTTCTTGTAAAAGATAGATTCTTCAGTATTTGATAAACTTAATTCACTACATCAGTCTGTTAATATCGGCATTTGATAAACTTAATTCGACACCAATTAACATCTGCATTTGATAAACTTAATTCAATACACCAGTCTGTTAACATCTGCAGTACAACAAACTTCAAAAGCTTGAAACTTTAAGAGAAGGTCCACCATTCGAGTTTAGGCTACACACCCGTAAAGAAAAAAAGAACGTGTCTTCAAAAAACTAAACTAAAGAGAAGACTGTTATAAAAACAATTATCCAATACTGTTTTACAGTGTTTACCAGACGCCAGATGAAAACATGATATTGTATCTTTTTATTCCACATAAATATATTTGTTTAATGTTACATGGTAATGTAAATGTTTAAATGATATTAAAATGGTAACGAAAATAAGCAACAAGTAAAGAAAATATTGCTAAGAGAATGAGTGCACTAATATGTAATGTTTGAACTAAAATTTATCAATATTAAATTTGCATTTTAAACAGTGAAAATAACTATCATGTAACCACCACATACCACTAATTTGCAGCTCGTGTGAAATGCTTTATTTCTTGTATGCAACTCCATGGTCTAATCACGGTATTACTACATGTACACGAATTGAATAACATTCTGATAACGATTTCCAAACCAAACAGGTATTACCTTCCAGAAAAATATACAAACATATATTTTAGTGAAAATGTTTATATAAACAGATTCTATAAACATATTTCTGTAAATATATAGCTATTTTTCTTAAATGTCGCTATGCTAAAATGGACTGTTAAAATGCAATATAATTACAGCAAGTATAGAATGACGCGAAGACAATGTCCAAAATTAACTGCTGCGTTTATTTTTGTGGTTTAACTTTTTAGCAAACCTCGTGACTTCATAAATACAGGATCCTGGGGAATCGAAATCTGCCAGTCCCACCACCACAAATTCTTTGCACTTTTGAATAGTTAACATCTGTTTCTCCGCTCGACCAATCAGAATGTCATTGTTATGAACGTTCTGAAAACAGGTAAAGACTTCCTGACCGATATTTAGCTTGATAAGGCGTGTGTATTTGTGGGCCAATGTAGTCAGAATCCCTTTCACTTCATCTACTGTCAATTTTAACCCAGGGGTTACAGTCAGTACGGATCCCTCGTGATCAATCAGGGCTGCACGCTCTATCTTTCCCGTTTTTTTCAGTTCGTCTAGATAAGAATCCCAGCTAGTTTCTGACATTCTGGACGAAATACCAAACAACGAATTGAACGTCAAACCGTTTTAACCCTATGCAAACGTTCCTTTCCTATACAATTCACTTTGCCGCACAGTCTCACTGACGTCACCAAGTCACGTGCTCAACATAACAACTGGTCCACTTTATTCGTTTGGGGGACAGGTAGGTGAAAGATCGCAAAAAAAAAAAAAACAAAACAATAAATGCAAATTGTTTATTATATCTTTTTCAAATGGTAATAAAATCTATTGACATTAAAGATAAATAGTCATTTTGCTTTGAAGAGTACACAATAATGAAACACAAGCAACAGGAATGCAGAATTTTGAAATCGGCTGTAACTTTTGGTTTTGCAGAGATCGGGTATTAATTCAGTAACAAGATTTGACCTGTATGGTCACAAGTTGCATACTTGTAAGGTGGCTTGTGATCTATACTTTATACATACTTATATGTTCTTGGTTTTTGACAACTTACCTAAAACCCCAAGCTAACAAAAGTATTTGATAGGCTAGAATTTATTTAGTGACCAATGAAAATGATCCAGCTCGCACAGACGAAATGTATAATAACCACCATATATGAAATAATTTAACTTTAGTAAAGCCAGAAGATTCTCACTCTTGCAATTTCCGGCTAAAACAATGGTTTGACGTTAATCCCTTGATGAATGCAATTGCCTAATTATCACTTAGGTTCAAAAGTATTGTGTATAAATAATTGTGCAACACAACAAACATAAAAGCTTTTCATATCAAGGCTACTTAATTTGCTTTAAGCCGTATAATAATACCTGTGCTGAAAAGTTGCGCTAAATCCACAATAACAACAATTCCTTTATAAATAGATGCGTTTTGCAAGCTTTAGTGTTGGAAGGAATTCAGTGGTAAAATAAAATTCGCAAACAACATAATGACCTTAGTAAAACCATAATAACAAATTAACTTCATTAATAAAGATGTATTGATCTTCAATTTACATGCTTAAGTTAATTCTAACCTTAATTTGTTACGAGATATTTGGAACATGTACTTTATCATATTTTCGTTCAAACTTAACCCACACTAAGACTTGGTGAACCCTACGCTTGTCACACCTGAGTCAGTGACCGCTCCGGTGGCCTAGTGGTTAGATGTGGAAGGTCGCGGCTTTGAGCCCCGGCCAATTCATACCAAAGACTTTTTAAAAATGGTAGTAACAACTCCCTCGCTTGGCGCTCACCATTAAGAGGTTAGTGTTAGGACTGGTCAGACTGGTGTCAGGATAATGTGACTGGGTGGGACATCATGCTATATGTCTGAGGCATAATGCCCCAGTGCTCGACAACACGTCAACTGGCACACTGCAGTTATCGCAGCGATATGACTGAAAAATTGTTAAAACTACGTTAAAAATCCAAATCACACACGCGCCCGCGCCCCCCCCCTTCAAAAATCAAGGCGTCCATTTAGAAGTGCCGATTTTGCGATTTTGTGACAATTATATACAAAATATGGCACTCTCAGTTTCGCTGGAAGACAAATAGGTTGCGACGAAAATATATAATCGAATACCATACATCTTTATGTTATGATTCTCGATACCAATTGCCGTCAAATAGGCGAGAAATAAGGGCAGCTGTCCAGGGCTCCAAACTTGGGTGATGGGGCGCCATTTGCGGCTTTTTTCTTGTTTGTTTCTTTTATGGGGTGGGATGGGATGGTTTCAGCATGGGGGTTCATAAGGTAATTCTGGCCCGGGGCTCCGTTTTCTCCAGCGCAAACTTGCAACCGCCCTGTCGATACTGGAAGTTTTGTTGTCTGGCTCATGTCAGTGGATATGTGTATTATAGCAGTCACTTTTCCGATGTGGTCGGGGGCAGTGTTCAATATTCTTTTAATTTTGGATATGGTTTTGATTTGCTTATATTTTTTATACTCCTGTCTGGATTATGTTAATATTTGGGGTGATTCAAGTTTCTCAGTAACATTCACTTGCCTCTTTGAACTTGGGGTCAAGGCCAGGTGCATAGAATATTTGGGAGAAGGGTTCTGTTGAAGATTTGCTTTTTCTTATATTTAGTATACACCTTACTGGATTTTGTTCATATGCAACGATAATTTTCGATACATGAAGCAAAGAAAATCGAGTCTGCGGCACACTTAAACGTCGTTGTATTCAATTCCTCCCCCTTAAATTCAAGCAAATAGGACCACGTTCTCTCAGTCAGTGTTGAAAGGGTTCCGCTTACAAAGAAAATAGTGACTGATGGACGGAAATACAGATAGGTACTAACTATAACAAAAAGTGCGTTTTTAAATTTTTTTATGTTCTTTATTTTGGGTTTCTTGTTTCAATTGGAAGAGCGAGGTGTACTAGGAATATTGAGAAATGGGTTCAGTAACACAATATCAGTCAAATTAACCAAGAATGAAATGAAATTTTAAAACGTCCAAGCAACCACAACAAAAATGTGTAACAAGAAAAAACGTGTCCCCTTCCTATCTTTTATGATATGCTCAAGATAAATACTGTGCGCGTAAAGATAATATGGCTTGTTTGTTAGACTTCGTAAAAAAAATTAAAGGCTTCTTCACATAGGCATTTTGTTTTACAACACTCCATTGCATTTACTTTCAAAGATAAGTATATAATGGTTATTGCAAATAGATAATCATTTTTTATTTGTCTTTGCCACATAAACTTACATATATATTGATTGGGAGCGATGGCAATTTACCGTCTTTTCTTTATAGACAAATTGTGGGAGGGACATATAAATCTGTCCAAAGCATTTAATAAGATGGGTGGCTAAATCAATTGTTATATAAAATTGGACAGAACAATTATCATAATCTTTACAACAGTGATATGTTTTATGAGATTGTTGATAGATGGATTCTAATACTGAATCAATAGCCTGGTTCTAATTAGAAATTAGGTTCCGTATCCCGTGAATAACAAATGTAACCAAATCTATTAGAAGAGTAATTTTAAATTTCATACCAAATGTAACCAAATTTGTTAGAACAGTAATTTTAAATTTCATACCAAATGTAACCGAATTTGTTAGAAGAGTAATTTTAAACTTCATTCCAATGTAACCAAATTTGTTAGAACAGTAATTTTAAATTTCATACCAAATGTAACCAAATTTGTTAGAACAGTAATTTTAAATTTCATACCAAATGTAACCAAATTTGTTAGAACAGTAATTTTAAATTTCATACCAAATGTAACCAAATTTGTTAGAACAGTAATTTTAAATTTCATACCAAATGTAACCAAATTTGTTAGAAGAGTAATTTTAAATTTCATACCAAATGTAACCAAATTTGTTAGAAAAGTAATTTTAAATTTCATACCAAATGTAACCAAATTTGTTAGAACAGTAATTTTAAATTTCATACCAAATGTAACCAAATTTGTTAGAACAGTAATTTTAAATTTCATACCAAATGTAACCAAATTTGTTAGAACAGTAATTTTAAATTTCATACCAAATGTAACCAAATTTGTTAGAACAGTAATTTTAAATTTCGTACCAAATGTAACCAAATTTGTTAAAACAGTAATTTTCAATTTCATACCAAATGTAACCAAATTTGTTAGAACAGTAATTTTAAATTTCATACCAAATGTAACCAAATTTATTAGAACAGTAATTTTAAATTTCGTACCAAATGTAACCAAATTTGTTAGAACAGTAATTTTAAATTTCATACCAAATGTAACCAAATTTGTTAGAAGAGTAATTTTAAACTTCATACCAAATGTAACCAAATTTGTTAGAACAGTAATTTTAAATTTCATACCAAATGTAACCAAATTTGTTAGAACAGTAATTTTAAATTTCATACCAAATGTAACCAAATTTGTTAGAACAGTAATTTTAAATTTCATGCCAAATGTAACCAAATTTGTTAGAACAGTAATTTTAAATTTCATACCAAATGTAACCAAATTTGTTAGAAGAGTAATTTTAAATTTCATACCAAATGTAACCAAATTTGTTAGAAGAGTAATTTTAAATTTCATACCAAATGTAACCAAATTTGTTAGAAGAGTAATTTTAAATTTCATACCAAATGTAACCAAATTTGTTAGAACAGTAATTTTAAATTTCATACCAAATGTAACCAAATTTGTTAGAACAGTAATTTTAAATTTCGTGACCCATATGATTTAACCTGATTATTCCAGTCTTTTTTCAGCAAAATATAGCATTATTTTAGAATCAGTTGTTATCCATTCAGAGCAGTCTGGTCCAGTGGTCATCATATTGACAATGATGGGTAAAACACATAAGTACTTTCATGCAGTAAAATATAGCATGTTTGACTCTGAAGGTCAAACATTTAGGGCAAAACTATCATGTACCTTTCTAACTATAAATGAACATTCGTACTTACATATTTTAGCGCCATAACTTAATTATTATATAATTGTAACATATAGTTTGATAGAAAATTTGCCTAACTTTTTTTAAACAATAATTAGTGTGTCTAAAAACTTATTTACTGGAATTGCAAGTTTTTCCATTACTTTCGTCAAAATCGGTTTAGGAGTGTAGTGAAGTCCCTTGTATTTATAACCAGTGCGAATTAGACATGTTTACCCTTATAATATATTTTATTACTTTTTTATAAAAAAAATCACCCATGCCTAAATACAATAATTTAAGTTTTCGCTTAATTAACACACATTTCACTATTTCAAGGAATGTTTCAATAGTATTAATAAGTATATGTATCTAGCTACAGTATCAGCACAATTTGTATAGTTGTCAGCATAGCAGTGTTATCACATATTTCTTGTGTAATAATGATTCAGTTTTGGCATGCTCGTCTCAGGCCTGATACCACGTCATTTATTAATAGCGATAAGATACTAATATTACAGGTGAACCAGTCAGCATATATTGTTTTTTTCATATTCAGACATGAAACTAGATTCTTCTATATCAAGACTAGAACCTTAAAAAAGTTTTCTCACATTTTTAGCAATACACTATTTATTATCGATAGATGTAGGCAAAACCCTCATGAATAAACCAATGAAAACGACCTCCTTGTTTACTCTGAACCATTGCTTGAAACGAAAATATTTAACCTTGTTAATAACTGGAAATAATCCATTTATAATAATAATAATAATAATAATAATAATAATAATAATAATAATAATAATAATAATAATAATAATAATAATAATAATAATAATAATAATAATAATAATATGGTACAGTTGTTGTTCTTGATCTAAAAGACAGCCTTATGGTGTGTGTGAGTGGTTGCTGACCATCAAATTAAAATTATCAATCATTACAATTTTTTAGTCTAAAGTGTCTCCGGTTTCTCCTTTGTTGTTTTCCCCACCAGCTTTGTATCCAGGGATGTATTGATCCAGGAATTACAAATCTACTTACCCGACTTTATTCAATGTTGCACATACCTGTTATTGTTCTTCTATATCAGCATTCTAACTCTTTATCATTCACATATTCATCTACATTAATTATTTGCATAAATAGTTCTTTAAATATTTAATTATCGGTATAAAGTTCCAACCTGCCAGTAAAGATAAAATGAAAATAAGAGTTAAAATAAATATAACGGGCTTTCATTAAAGTATCATAATTTATTTTATCTTTGTTT
This sequence comes from Potamilus streckersoni, assembly GCA_016746295.1. Taxonomy (NCBI): domain Eukaryota; kingdom Metazoa; phylum Mollusca; class Bivalvia; order Unionida; family Unionidae; genus Potamilus; species Potamilus streckersoni. The sequence goes on along the minus strand of JAEAOA010000671.1, from coordinate 651,178 downwards.
TTAATCACGTTGGATATTTTATAATTGGAGCAAGCTCACATTTCCCAAAAGCAATTCAACTTTTCAGTCACCTTGCCATTTGCCATCTGATGTGTCATAAAATGTGTAGATCTCTGAATTATTGATCTCGGGCAACTTATCGAACATACAAAAAAAAAATACTACAGGGGTGCAACAAAGTTTGATGCTTATTTATAAAATTTATTCATGTTTTTCCACTATAAAGTCAAACCTGTCAAAAGCGGTCACCCATTGGAAAATGCACCAATAATCTTTGTAAATAGGTGGCCTCTGTATGCTGACTCAATTTTTAAACTTTTTTTTTAAAACAAATATTGTTCATGGAATAATCAATAGTAGTAGTAGTAGTAGTAGTAGTAGTAGTAGTAGTAGTAGTAGTAGTAGTAGTAGTAGTAGTAGTAGCATTTATTTTTATGCTTTGTGCACTATTTAGCAAAGTGAAGACTGAGTTATGGTATATTTTGCTTGACAGTTGGCCGCGCGGCCCCGCACTGTCCCACTACTGCGCTTAATTGTGTCGGGGGGGGGGGGTATTATAGGACAGCAGGGGGAGGAGGTTAATCCTGGACTGTCACTTACCTTTGAAGCGATGTTAACACCTTTTCAGGTGTTTTGTGTGTGAGTGTGGGGTGGGGGGCTTGTGGGACAGCAGATAGAGCTTCCTAAACTGTCCCTTGTTTTGAGGTTTAGGCAACTATTGGATATAATATCTTTTCATAATGTTTGAGATTTAGGCAACCACCGTACAGTAATATCTTTTCGTAATGGCAAATATAAGTTGTAATTCTTTTCATAATGGCAGTTGACTCTGCCTTTGTTGAGGTTATGAAAGTTATATAACTTTCACATGGGCTGCTGCATAAAGTGTTGTTTCCCTATCCTTCCCTCTCCTGCTTGCTGTAGAAATTCTTTGAAGTCTGTTCCTCTTAAAGATGTCTTCTTGTATTTCTTCCAGATTTATGTTCTTTTGGTGATTCATGTCCAAGTAAATTGTCATATTGTCCGTTGAATACTTTTAATTAATTAAATGCTATACTTTTTACAACTATTAATAAATATTTCCTAATCACATTATTTATATTGAATCTATTACTAATTTATCCCAAGTTTATTGTTATGATCAGTGTAACTTTTGTATAGTAGTAGCAATTATTACTTGATTTATTTAGTGTTATAGATTGTGGCTAGATTAATTTGTTAGATTGTTGATATTTATTTATTATTATTGTTTTTCGTGTAAGCCTTAATGATTTCAATTCTGATTGGCTGGTTTGTGTCTGCATTTCAATCCTTTCCAAGCCCATTATTGTTTTCCAAGGAGATAAAGTGTGCACCAAAAATTCGGCAAATCAGCTGCGGCCTTATATAATTTGTTTATTTAAAGAGAGGTTCCGTTTTTGTAACTTGCTTCTATATTTATCCTGGTATGTCAGACGGATTTTGTATAGTAAGACAAGGAAAAGTTGTTTCGATCAGGTATGAAAGGATTCTTGAAGTAGAATAAGGTTTATCCCAATTTACATAGGATTTAATAATTATTATATGTATACCTCCGTTTTAGTTCGTTCTGTTATGACAATAAAGTGTTTAATGTTGTTATTTGTAACAGTGGGAGTGTATTTGTCTTTTAATAAATTAATGAATTTAATATTATTTAGGAGGGTAATGGGATAATTGAATTTATAAGCGAGTGATTTTTAGGGTTATATTTTGGAATAATCAATTAATCCTATTTTTAATCTATTCTACCTTACTTTAGGTTTACATTATCCCACCGACCCGCACACCGCCAGTCCGTCTGAAGGCAATGGGATAATTGAATTTATAAGCAAGCGATTTTAGGAACAAGTTTACATTATCCTTACCTCCTTTTATATTGTTAGTCCGTCTAAAGAGAATCACTAATATAATCCGAATCCAGATCCGAATTGCCATCATTTCCTCTGTCTATCGCTGTTCCTCCCAATAGTTGATGAAAGCGCCAAGAATATATATATATATATATATATATATATATATATATATATATATATATATATATATATATATATATATATATATATATATATATATATATATATATATATATGTGTGTGTGTGTGTGTGTGTGTGTGTGTGTGTGTGTGTGTTTCAAAGAGCAGAATCTTGAACGTCAGCAAAAGGATCAAATTCATTGTTTAAGTTCAATCGAATCGGGTTTCTAAGCAAAAATAGAAACCCTTAAAGGTCTACTAGTGTGCTTACACAACTTTCGTTTATGTGATAAATTTAATCTTCTAGATATGAGTTTTATAGATATTATATGAAATATCTCATTAATAATGAAAATAATGACCACAAAACATCGCACAAGGAAAAAACGCTCCTAGCCAATTTCGCGCACGGCAATTTCCGTAAGACAAAGCAGAAGTGTGGTGCTGTAGGAAACTGTGCAGTTATACTTTCGTTGTTAGTTGCATTCAGTACCGTGCGTTATTCGGCCAGTGACTGGCGAGATAATCTGCGGTGACCTTTTGTGAGACGAAGATTTCGATACCTTTTATAAAATTAAAGAGCCACTTGGTAATACGACCATCAGACGACTCCTGCCAGATGCAGTACCAAGCGTGTTTTCTCGCCAGATAACTGATCCGTGAACACCATATCAACAAAAACCAAGGATTAGGACAAGGCTAGCACCATGTAGACCGAGAGAAGCTTATAAATAAGCTAGAGCTAGCAGGGGTAAAATATGTATACATCTTTATCATGCTATATTATTAGTTGTCAGCCCCTATCACTCGCCACAAATATGCTTAGTAAATGATAAAACCAAAATGTCGTGAATACTTGGTGTAGTGATTGAGTTTAATTGTAAAGGCTAATTATCTTTCGTGTTGGGGCACTGGGAGTAAATTGCCTTGTTTGCCAAAATATACACAACTGTGTATGACAATGATACAATTTAACTGTTACACATATTCATGAAAAATCCTCATCTGTGTGAAAACCTCGACGATCAGAATACACGTCTAAAAATACACCTACTACACAGATTGCACAGATTGTGACGTAATTGTCCAGCAAGTAAAGAGAAAGAGCTAAGACATTGCAAGCTTTCATGTACTTGTCAGCATTCACACATGACACTCATGCAAGAAAATGAGCTCAATTTTCAATGTTACTTATGCATGAGTCTATTTTTAAAATGTTGGTAAACACATTTAAGCTATGTACAGATGATGTCACATTACAAGAAATAAAAGCATTGTTAATTTTGCTCATAATTTTTCTTTTTGCTCTTTTCTTCTGATCAATGAAATGAAGAGTAGTTATGACATGAAGAAAGAGGGACTTTCTAGAACCATTAAAGAATGCAAAACCACAGTATGGAGGTGGAAACTATTAATACGGAGAGGCATGTTCAGGACAGTAATGGATCAGAGAGAATATGAGAGCCACACACTGCTATGAGGTGTGACATGTAGCCATGGGTATGTAGATGTTGCAATTTTAACTTCACTGAATGATTCCAAAAAGCTCTTAAACAAGCACATATAGCAATATAACAATTCTGTGTTTAAAGTTATATTCAAGTTGGAGAGTGAACATTTCATTAGGAATACAGTCAGCCCCATCCTCCCCGACCCTGTACATACATACACACACACAGTTGGAGAAACGAACCAAAGCAAAGCAACTCGAATTTGAAAGATTTCAATCGAAACAAAGCTAACAGTCTTGTTTTAGTAGTACATATTCAAGCTCATATATCGCAACAACAACAACAACATTTATTTAATGTAGTAGAGTCAATACCATTAGCATAAAATTAGATTTTATACAACTAGTGTTAGGAAGCTAAATCAATGTAAACCGGAACACACATCAATATGTTTTTAATGTCATATTATTTAATCTTTTCAAGAAATGACTTTACAGAGGATTAAAGAATTTGTATTGAGAATTTCCAAGATAATGTATGAATGTTTGGCACGATCTATAATCAAAATGAATGGTTTGGATAAATATTCCACACTCAAGTAAAGTGATAGTACTTATACAGTTTGTTAATAGTAGCAAGGATTTATAAAAAGGAATTTTAAGCATAATTTGGCATGTATAAAGTAATCACTTGTCCCAAAATTACCCTGATAGTGACACTATAACTACTGTAAGAATATTTGCCTACAAGTGTTCATGTACTCGGTCAGGATTTACTTGTAATTTCCATATTGCTGTATGTAGACACAGTATGCTTCTTCCAAGACATATTCATCCAAGCAAACTGTATGACATCTTGGATGATCAATGATACAATCCACCTTGTATTCATCCAAGCAAACTGTATGAAATCTTGGATGACCAATGATACAATCCGCCTTGACCTCCTCAGTCTTATTCAAAATCATAATCTCTTTACAGCATCAACACTTCTCGACTTTTTCTTTATTGATGCAATATCCACAGGTATACCAATATACACTCCATCATTCATTATTGTGTTAGATAACAAACTTGTGGGTAAAATGTATGAGAAGTTCATGCATGTAAAAGTATGATATATATTCATGTGTAATGCAAGGTTAAACTTTTGCTCTTCTTTTCGTACCACAATAACATAACAATAATCAGCAATGTATATTATTATTATTATTATTATTATTATTATTATTATTATTATTATTATTATTATTATTATTATTATTATTATTTTCATTAAGATTTGTTTCCCAATCAATATGCATACTTCCTTTGCCACTAGTATTATACACCTAGACCCACTGAGAAAATATATGCTTTTTGAACGTATGGCTACACCAAGTCTGTGATTACTTTTTCTTTTAATAAAATTTTTCAATTTTACTCATGAGTAAACAATCACAACCAAAGTCCATAAATTGTCTGCATTTCATCACAGTTTAAAATAACAAACTTGTCATAAAGTTAATAAAGTATTTATTTTTACACCTCTCACATTACGAGGCTTAAGTGTTTAACTTTTAACACCACTAGTTACTGATAAACCACGCCCATATGACAATCTGCTCTGAAGACATCCAAGTTTCGCCCAAATTCATGCCCTTCTCTGTACATTATGAAACTAAAAAACATTAGTGAAAGAGTAACAATAATTACCATAATGATATTAGTAATTACCAGAATTTATATCGTTAATCAGCCTCATTATAACCTATGTCCTCTTTATGGTCCTCTTCCACATTCTCATCTTGTTAGGGCTCAAATTAGTAATGTCTAACCTCAACGAGCAGAGTTTTATTTAAGATTCATTACGCTTGCCATCTTCTAAAAGTTCACCTTCGTCACATGACAAAAATGAGCATGACAAATTTGCCACAAATTTGCTTGAATCATCACTAAATTCAGCCACATACGCTAAACATGATGGACTTTGCGACAGTACATCATTTCCAGAAATCCTATTATCACCGAAAGAATGCAAATATTTCCGGAGCGTTTTCCGTAAAACATCGATAAATGCACACATTATCTTCATTTTCTTATATATGGGTTAAAATACCCATTTGTAATGAACATTCTGATATATAATGCGTATTACAAGCTAATAGACCTTTAAAATAAGAGGCATTTATTTAGTAATAGCCCTGAAAAAGGCTTTAGGACAGCAGTTTTTATACCACTGATATAACAGTGCTTCTTTTGAGAGGAAATCACAAGCGTCCTCCAGATACTCGTCCACGTTTTCTTCTTGACTCATTATCAGACATTTGTCGTGTTGAATTTGACAGGGATGATTGTTTTAACATCCATTGCAATCTTTCTTGGTCAAAAAATGTAATCGTTTTTGCCAAATGTTTGGCAAAACAGGAGACTAAATGTTGTTCTTGTTCTAGCCATCTAAACATGACTATCACCTCTTCATCTTTGTCTTTGTGTTCTGCTACCACGATTTCCTCGCATTCCATTTCGAAAGACTCACTACCATTCAAAGATGAATAAGAGTCTTCCATAGATTCTAATAGTCTAGAATGACTTCTCTCAAACTGGTGATTTATAGAGTGTTGTCGAATTCGGCATACAAGCTGACGTTCACCGTCTCGGTTTAAGCTTCTGCAAACTAAAGTTCCTCACGCACTCGACCGGACTTTAAATGATAGAAATATCCCTCGTCGCTGCCTTGCTCCGGAGTGAAATCAATGGCATAGCCTCCTGCATAATCTTCGTACGAAATTCTGTAGTTGTTGCTGGTCTCACTCGTACTGTAGTACTCAAACTCCAAATGATTGGCAGTGAAGACTCCGTTGAGAGTTTCTTTGCTGAAGATCCAAACGATTAAACGTTTGGGTAACTGTCTTTGGAAAAGATGATCTACGATCTTGGATTGGAGTCCAGAGGCAATGGTGAATGTTTTCACTTTCACTCTTTGCTCTGTTCAATGTGCTTGGCGTGCATTCTGTTCAAAGTGTGGCTGATGTCGTTTCCCACCTTAGGTACTGCTACCACTCGTCATACGTGGTGTCTGGCCTCTTGGATGATGGTTTTGTACTCGTTAACATTGGTCATAATTGGAAAATGGTACTGTTACGATTCAGTCCCCGTTCTGCAAATACTCTTTTTTGCAACCACGTGTCCAAATGCAAACGATCCATTAGTTCTAAACTACGTCCTTAGATTTTCTTTTTACGGTTGTTAAATCCACCATCGTGAGGATTTTCAGCTGATGTTATGGCTATATCTTTAAACTTGCCCTCTCATGCCGTATCAGGTTTCCATACTTCGGAAGCATGCAGATAAGTGTTCTTGGCATCTTTTCCGTACATCAACATATTTAACAGGTACGTTCGGTAAGAGTTAGTATCCATGCCGCTGATGACAAGTTTGTTATTCAAGTACAAATCCACTTTACTGAACAAGGAATATAAAACAAATTATTGACGGGAGCTACTCTAGCTAAGGCTACCCGAGAAGTGTCATCCGTTTTGATCATTTCGACTTTCAGGTACAAGTAACTGCTATTTAGATCAACGTAATCTTCAGGCTGTCCTTTGATTTCAAATTCGATGGGGATTGAGGTTGTCAGAGAGGAGATACTCCACCATATCAGAGAATACAATCATTCATTGGTTCATTTAAACAGAGAATCGAAAATAATTCGTAAAATTAAAGTGGTGACCTGTCAAGGCCGGCATTTAATTTCTAATCTTGATCAAGTTGGGGTTCTCCACCCAAAATGTGATACAATTCAGGACAAAATGTAATTGCCAAAACTTTGTCCTCTGAAATTTAATAAGTAAGCGATGAGATATTCTGTTGTATTTAATCGTGACACTTTTTCTAGTTTTCTCCAAGACTTTGGAAAACACAGCATTGATCTTGGTAGCAATGATGTGTGCCATTAAAATAATAGTCTGCAGGAATGGCCAGTAGATAGGTGGAGTGCGTAGTTATGGAGCTTTGTGTTTTCACAGAGTCAACTTCAGCGTCGCGTTCATCCAAAGCTTGTTGCACTTGCTTGTCATGAATTCCACTGTAAAAGTGTTTTGTTTTTCAATGATGTTTTTGATTTGCTTAAGGTGAATAATTTCCACTAAAGCCACTTCCTAATGTGCTTCCTGATCCAATTGGATGGCCTGAGTTAATGTGGCCGTGAAACATCACAACGTGTTATTGGGAAACACCTCCATGGAACTGTCACTAGGTAACGTTACATTAATTTCATTGTTCATACTTCTACAGTTCTAGTGTCCTAATGGTCACTGGAAGCCAGAGGAGTGGCTAAAAGAGAATGCTTAGGGTGACTGAACTAACGTTGGAAACAAGAATCCCGTTGTTGTTGTTGTTGTTGTTGTTGTTTCCGTTAGAAGAATATTTCAGAGATGGATTCGGAAGAAGGTAACCAATGCAATTGCTGAGCAAAATGGTCCACAATTGTTTGTCTCCTTGTTGCAAACTCAAATTGGCAGTGGCAGCACCGATGACACAATGCATCACATAGATAAAAATAGACGACTTGCGTTTTAGGTACACGTTCTCCACACGACACACACAAGGGTTGCTTTTGTAGATCATGCAGAGAAGAATTGGGGGAAGGAATGGTTAACGTAGTAGCTAAGGCTGTGTTGAAGGGCAACATTGTCACTTCTTTTTGTAGTCGATGGTTTGAGAAGCGTAGATTCAAGAGTCAAAACTTGTTGGATGTCCTTTCCAATGAATTATGACTTCTTTGACACGTTGTTTTCCCACATTTTGTGTCGCGTGTTCTTCGATCGAGAATGCTTTCTATATCATATATGTCGTCTTCTCTTTTGGTCACACGTTGTAACTAAGGTAAGTAAAACGCTCCTTCTAACACTTTCACGTTCATGTCTTCCAATTAATAGACGAGACGATAACGGCCACGCACTCGTTCAGTGACACGAAAGAGTGACACAAAACAATTCTGTGCTCAAATGGGGTAAGTAACCTTTGTCGAAAGTGCGTTTGGTTTTGCCAATGCGTACCCAATCTTTGGCCAACACTCCACCTTTTTGGGGCACGTCCAATGCCCCGATGGTAAAATATGTTGTACGAATGAATGAGGTCAAGATGTCAATGTACTTGAGAATGTGTTGATGCGTAAAATATTTCCATATGCATTCTTTAAATGTGCGTTGTAAACGTTCTACGATTTTAGCCATGGTTTTTGGATTCTCCGTGGTAAAAAATGAATATCGCGTTTCTTCAATTCTTTTCTGGAAAGCTTGGTTCAGACATTCGGTGCCTTTGGCGGTTTGCCATCGAAGAGGGTGACGACCACTTTGTTTCAACACCAGTTTCAGGGCCTGCACTAACTTTCTTATAGATTTAAAAATCAATGGTACGACCCAGGGAAATTTGGGAAAAACCGTCGATGACATAAAACAAATATTTGTATCCACTATTGTAGGTTGCAAAATGAAAGACATCAACTAAATCAGATTGCCATTGATGGTCGATAGCTTCCACTTGGTTGCGACATCTATAAAACTTTTCCTCGAATGGGTTTGTGTGCGTTGTACGTAACTTGTTCTTGTAACCATCGTTGCACTTGAGGTTAATGGACTCTTTTCAGACTTGTTTTAACACTACGATACAATTTCGGAACTCTTCCGTGACCGGCAGGATGGGATGGATCGTAGTAAATGCTGACTGAGACCTTTTCCGATTGTTTAGTAAGTAGTCCAATTTTCGACAATTTTCTTTTATTTGTGTGACATTTTCTTGGTTTGCATGCTTTGCGTGTCGTACGAGCAATAGATGTTGACCAGGAGTATGACTGAACATGGGTAATCGGTTATTGGTTAACTTCTTTTGTCTTCACCTTGCTTTTCTCCTCTGAGAAAGAAGTGGTTGCCATCATCTTTTCAAGCCAACCAATTTTGGACGTTGGCTGTGTTCTTAACTTGCGTACTTTTTCTGGTAAAGTTTAAAACTCATCTTCTTTTCTTTTTTCTGTCTTGGCCACTGCTGGAGAAGGCATTAATGATGAAGTTTTCATCAAGGACAAGAAATCTTTTAGAGTGAGTTGAGCTGTTTCGTCTAAAGCTTTTTAATGAAAGAGTTTTAGTCGTTGCTATAATTGACCATTCCGTTGAGATTTTTACGTTCTGGCAAATCGCTGAGATCTATCAAGAACTGCAGTTCATGTCGCAACTGGGACATCTAAGCCAAATCAGGATTGTGATATAAATGTGGGGTTCGTTGTTCTTCCCAACAATTGTATCCCATCCATCATTTGTAAGGAACTATTGTCAGCGATCGTCTTTCCATCAGATTTAAATGATCATGTTTGATATCGCTTGACACCAGTGTCCTTACTTTATCTTCTTGGTCTTTTATCTTGGAATTAGGGCGGGTATATGTTCCATTATACTAAGTTTAGGTTTCGCTACATTGGCAATAAGACTTAACAAGGGTAAAAGTCCTCCACATTCCACCAACATCTTTTTCTTTTGACCAATGTGTGTTTTCTTTTGGACTATTTGGCGAAGCACGTGTCGATGTTTAGCTAAGGAATTATTCTGATGTTTAATCAACGATACCATTCAAGACGTTCAAACAGCATTCGCTTATCGTATCGATGAAATCTTTGGAGACAGTTTGAATGAGTTGTTTTCGCATGGGTCGAGGAGAATTGGACATGACAAAAAACATGTCACAATGTTTGACTAAACGAGTATACAGTCCTTTCTGGGGGTGAGAGCTTTGTTTGTTGAATCCGGGACACAAACTAAAAATACACTAACGTCGATAACTTGTCTCACAGCCTTTTATCCTATTTTTGTAATTTCGTTTCTTCATAAAGGTAACGATGTGTTTTCCAAAGTCGTCAAAGAATCCTCCACTTTGGCAGCTCCACTTTTTCTTTGGACGAGTGTGTCTTTTCTGGGGGTGACGTCCATGTTTGGATAAGCGGTACTTCGAATGACGAGACTGTTTCTTCTTTTTCCTTTCTGGATAGGAAAACGACAATGAGGTGACATCCTTGGTGCGCAATATGTACTGGTATCCATGGTTCGACATGCATCTTTTCTCTAATGTTTTTGGAGCCTGTACTTTAACCTTGTGACAAACGTATCGGCCATCTTATCGAATTCAAAGAAAGGGCCAAGGAAACCTCCCTTTTGGTTGCTTCGCCTTTTATTTGGAACAGTGTGTCGTTTTAGAGAGTGTTGCCGATGTTTCGTTAAGCGTTTCACTCTCTTTCCCTTTCTGCACAGAAGAAAGACGATGGTAACAGTGTACACTTCTCGGAGGGAACATCTTTTGGCATTAAGCAGCACAAACAAAATACTGATCCTAAAATTAACCACAGGTCTTTTTATACTGGAATGCGTCTCCACTGATTGTTTTTACGTCGCATCAACTTGATGACAGCAACACACGTCGTGAACAAATCCCGGCCAGTTCTTGCTTTGACAAATCCAGAAACTATGTAACAGGCCCGATCTCTTTTGAACATTGATTTTGACGGCAGGTACTTTGTGTGCAGTGGCCACTGCTGCTACAAAGGAATAGGGTATCACGGCCTCAGTTGAAGTTCTTGGAAATGCTCTCTTGTGGGTAGAAATTGTTTTCTGTGGGCTTTTCATTTTTCTCTGGCTGTAATCTGGTCTTGACACCGTTGATCTTTTCTTTATTTTTTTTTCTGAGAATGTAATCTAGTCATGACACCGTTACTCTTTTTTTTTCAGGGTACGTCAGGGAGTGGCTTTGTTTTCTTGCGGATAACATTGGTAGCATTGAAATCCTATTTTGAGAGGAAATAGAAGATGAAACCTCCTCCAGAACCGCTACCTCCAGGTTTCAAAATGATTTTTTGCTTTTGGTTTGAGTGTCAGTGCGATGATAGGCCAGTTGCGTAAAGGCTATTTTGTTTCTGTCAAAACAAAAACGTTTGGTTTGATGTGGAATCTGGATGATACCTTGCAGCAAATGACGCGATGTCACCGTAAACCATCGTACGACTGCTCTGAGACTGGCTTCTAAGACACGAGCACCTATTTTTGGATTGTTTTCGCGACTGATGCCATACAAGGCACGAATCAATTCGATTGGAAGATGAGACTGAAGAGATGTCATGTTAACGCTGTGTGAGACACAGTCCAAGTGACCAGTGTTTTCACCTTGACTTTATCGTGGAAGTTTGTACGTTGATTGCCACGCTTTGTAACACCACACGATTTGTTGTGGTGGACCATCAAACAAATGATGTTTATGTTCAATCAATTGTTTGAGAAATTCGGATTTGCCTAAACCACTGGGTCCAGCAATGAGCATATTAATGGGATGCTAAAGAAACAAGGCCTCCCAACCGGCACGATCTAAGTGTTCGTCGATGATTTTAAAAGTGGATGAAGAGGGAGTAGAGACAGTAGAGGTAGCCATAGGAATATCAGGAATGTCACTTTAACACGATAACAGATTTGACAAAAGTTTTTGTACTTTTTCAGGACACGTTTATTGTCACATTGTCATTTTTAACTGAACAACAAGAATGACAAAAGTACATAAAAGCCGAATCGTTAAGTACATGAATAAAAGACACATCAAATCAGATGTAGATGAATATAAGCAAGTCTCTATTTCGTGGTCAAAATGTGGGATCCTAGGGACAGTGTGCAATGTTCTGAGAATCTCTACATTCCTTGGCACAGTCACACAAGGGTCTTCCCCGGAATGGTCTTTCGGGGATGTAGATGACGAATTTGTCATGAAAAGAGTGGTTTTCCTCGCTGACATGCTGTTCTTCTACTTCTTCTGGTACTGTCACTAACACAGGTTTAAAACGTGACTTTTTTGCTGTACGTTTGAATTTTTTTAGGATTACAAATCTCAAGCAGTGTGCCACATCTTTAGACCAAGTCTCGAAACCCCAACATTTTCATTCATGTACATCTGTCCATTGAGGGTGTAAGTCACAAGCTACACACACATCGTCATACATATCTTCAACTGACGAATCTTGTTTATCGTAGAGGTCTGGTCATTTAATGTTTTATTTAGTGGTAGGTACTGTTCGTATAAAGTACACAATGAATTGGATGGCAAACTAAATCCCAGAAAGCATGTCACTAAGACACACACTAAACTTCGATTCCAATTCAATGGACACAGTTCTCATAAAAAGTAATGGTAATCCTCCACCGTTTGAATATTGTCATTGACTTCCTTTCAAGGACTCTGCTGTATCACGAATAATAAAGCTCGTAGATGGTAGAACGTTTGTATACCCTCTTTCTTCGACAGCTATAAGTGTATTTTCTACACAAAAGTTGTCGTATTCTGTCGACGTATCAACATATTTAGCTACTAACATACTCTTTAGCTCTTCTGCTTGAATTCGATTCCGTAAGTGTACCTGGTAGTAAAAATATTCCTTATCAACAATACAATCATTCGCGCCAACAAGTAGTTTATCAATGACTGACTTTATTATGACGAACTCACGGTAAATGCGTTATCTTAACTCCACAGGCAAGCCAAGGATGTTAACGTGTAAAATATTCATATGGTAGAATGTTTTAATACCTCTTTTTGTCGAAGGCAGTAATTGTACGTTTTGCACGGAAGTGGTCGAATTCTGTCGATGTATCCAAAATATTAAGTCACTAGCTTGCACATTACATGTCGTTCATATGTTCTCTCTTTAGTTAAGGTTATATTATGTACAAGAGTTTGGTAACCCTTTAAATTTTCTTTTGGAATACGTTGCAGTAAATGTATCTTGTAGTAAAGAGAATCGGTAACAGACCAACCCTTGTCGTCCTCAGTTTGTTGTTGAATGTCTGATCACTAGAACAATTTCACCAGAATTAAGGCTTTTATAGCATTTAGGTTCAAGTAGTTCAAACATTGATGACGTAACGGATGCAATTAATTTTTCCGTTTGACTTGTATTTTGACCAACTCTCGGTAAATGCGTTTTCTCAACTCCACATAAACAACGAAATTTCTCTCGTAAAGTATCCCTCTAAAGATTACTTGGGTCCCACTAAGTGTAGGCAGTGACAATCCTACGCTATCGAACATATTCCAGGTAAACAGAATCTTTATGTTCCTAATCATGAAGAGACTTATCGCAACTAAAGTACTTAACTTTATCCCCTTCACCCAAGTAGAAAAATCCGGCTCTGGCTAATTCTTCGGGAGCAGGTCCTCACAGATATTTTGGCCATTTTCTTTGGATGGTTTGCAGTCGACTTTCAAATATTCAGGCAAACGCACTGGAAGCGAAAGTTCATTTCGATGAGAGTACGATGAAATATGCAGGAGATTGCTCATTTTTGGATGACATCCGTAGGGTGGTGGCCGCATGGTTTCCCGTAGAGGATGATATCCAAAAATAATGTGAAAACGTGAACGATAGTTATAGGCATCTCTTTGACATCCGTCAGGTTTAACACGTATACAATCATCATCACCTTCTATGGTAGGTGTAATTATAGCAATGATTCCATAATGATGTGGCACTGAATCACTGAGGTAACGGCATTTCTGCAATCGCAAGGCACAACATCGCGCTCGTGTTTGCTCTTGCTTGATACTTGCTGTGTGAAATGATTCATCTATCTCTCTTGGCTACACTTGTAGTGATAATGAACTATTGCACCAGGACCTGACGTTGTGTCTTTTTATATACTGATAATATCGGTACGGTAAAGTGAAGTGGTTGGTAAAACGATCGTTACTTGTTCTGGTACACGATTTAATAGACTTTATCCAAGGGTCGACTGACGATTTGATGTGTGGGTAAACGTACAATCTTGCTTGGTTGGTAAGTGGTCACTTTAAAGTTTCCATCCTGTCCAGACTATAAGGCTTCTGTTAGTACGCCAAAGTTTGCTACTTGATTGGTGCGATAATTGAGAATCAATCTTTTCACTTTAGTCTCTGTGTGCACTTCTCCTTCGTGGTCACGGTATTCATAGTCGTAATGTTTGGGACTGCCACTTGCAAAGCTTAGTATCTTGTGCTCGTCCATCCAGGCTCCTAAATGGTCTCCATTTTAAGTTGTTGTTGACCCAGACAATCAGTTTAGATGCAAATGTATGTGTCAAAATACAACACACGACATCCTAACAGTTCTAAAGCTTCGTACAGATTTAAGCGAGCATGGGCTCTCACGTAGGCTACAATGATGACATTTCGAAATTCACCGGCTTCTACAAAGTTTAGTTCTTCTTGGTAATTGACTAAGAGTAAGTCCTCACGAACGGCGTCCACGTGTTTCATGTATATGGTTTTGTCGAGATCATCTGGAAGTAACGAGGTCTTGTCAAATGATCCGTCTTGGGTAAACACGACCGTTATGTCATTTACCCCACAAACAATTCAGCATCACTTTGGAAAACGATCGTCTTCCCTCGTCTTTCTCGATGTGGTCTAAAGTGATGCCTTCCTGCTCCCAGTATTTCTCATTGAATCTCTTTTGGTCTTCGGGAGTGTGACACCAGGAAAAATAGCCACTGGCTTCTTGTTCTAGCCTCAAATGAACATTTACATAGTCAGCAAACAAGCCTTTCTGAGTCTTCTTGCCCTTTGTGATATTTTATTGTCTTGGAAAAGTGGCGAATGTCGTACACTTACAACAACTGGTATCCCACCTCCAGAGTTTTAAACAATTCCACGCTGACCACGTTCCCATCAAGGCGAGTTCGACCTGAGTGTGCTGTCAAGGATGATCTTGGTTGCACGTTTCGGCACAAGTACGACACAAAGGAAACATCAGTTTTCAGTTGCAATGTGATGAAAAGGGATGATACAAGTACCAGGGGTGCAACACTTTGCACTTGATCAATCATTCCTATTGTCGAATGTTGTCCACGTCGATGTGTTCGGTCCGCAATTGCGGATGCCCTGCAAAAAATGACAATATGTGCTCACGTTTGGATACAGATAATATATGTCCAAGTATATGATTTCTTCTCCTTTCTCCTCTTCAGCGTGTTACAACAAACAGGTGGCATTCGTCCATCCTCCGTACAAACTGTCCCTTGGGTTTAGACAGGGTTTAGAGGCTAAACATCCCTCACATTTCGGTCCGCAATGCTTATGCTTCTCTCATTTGTTATACCCGTAGTCACATTTTTCACAGTAATAACTATAGGACATGAATGCTGTGATGCTGGTGATGGCATCAACATCGTGATGATAGATGTGAATGTATTTTCCGTCTTTGAAATCTTTGCCTCTAAACAACAGTGGTCCGCGCACTTCTTGAGGGTGCACTTTCAAGGTGTAGCGTGGAGTCAATACATCTTGTAATTTTTGCATTTTAGGAATGCCACAGGGAGTGTTTTTAGCTATCCCACTTGCTGTAACAGGAGTTCTGTCTCTCTTCATTGCTTGGCTCGGTTAGATTTTGGAATGTTCTCCCAGGCTCTTTTCCATTCTGACATGTCGTTTTTGTCGGCATACGTTCTTCCCACAACGATGGCACGGGCTAAACACATCGTGTCTAGAAGATTGTTAATTTGAACGAGACTCTTCTTGGTGCTGAAAAGATTATCTATTAAAATTGCATTTTGCGTCCTCTCCCGTGAGGAAAAGAAACATGGGTCATGAACATTGTTTCTTTTGTCGGTGATGTGAAACTTGTTGTTGGATTGCTGCACGTGTTGAATCTTGTCGATGACTGGAAGGTATCAATTATGATGGACTGCTAAACTCGATCCAAACGAGAGACTTCAAATTGTCGTGATGAATGGAAAGTCTTCAGCGATCATCTTCTTTGGCTTTACATTGTCGTTTCAGTGTGGTTAACAAAGAATCCCACATATCGGTGATAAACTATTCTGCTTTTTCCAACGGTACGTCGATCATGAAATCTTTAAACTTCACCGCATACGTGTAGGCCGTTGTTCTAAATTTTCTGGATGAGTGTTTGTCTGCCTCTCGAATGTGGTAGTATTTTTCAGGATTTACTCAGGGTTTACTTGTTGTGATGACTTTGACTAATTGTGAAAACTCTCTGGGGTTAGATTATGGTTCACTCATTCCATCTTCAAAATCATTGTCATGAATTTGTGCCGAGACTTCAGCTACTGTGCGAAGCGATAAATCACGTTTCTGCCTCTTACTTTCTTCTCCTTTCTTATGAAATGATGCAATCGTTTCATCTTGATTGCAAAAACTACATTTGAAACGTTATGGACACCTACACATCCATGTCAGCCTGGTGCATTTATAGAGGGCTGGTGATTTCCCTCTCAATATTCATTTCACTCTCAAGCCAATCAGCACGATGTAAGAACCGAAACAGATGGAGCTTCTGATTATAGCTTTGAGAGGTGTCATACGAAAATTTTCTTCATGAAAAGCCGACGGACTACTCTTCCTCCTTTCGAGATAAAAGTCAAGATACTTGCTATATCTGTCAGAACAAATGGAATTGGGCTACAAACTGTCCAGATTGTCGTAAAAGCAACAGCAGGGATAGCGAATACAAAAGTCAAGATATCTGTTATCATTTTCAAAAGAGACGACATTAGTTCAGAGTGCCCTAAGAAGCAACAAGGAACAGAGGAGGAGGGAGAGATGCCCTCGGCAAATGAAGAGCTCTGATACGTTTCGAAAGAGAAGAAAATGAGATAAAAAAAGGAATGAAGAAAATGAGGAAAAATATTTAAGTGAAGAAATTAACCAAAAGCAGACACAGAAGTCTATAAACATTTTTAAAAAGATGTAGTGCTCTATTGTGAGTTGGATTGTAAATATTTGTACTAGAATAGACCAGACTGAAAAACAAAAACGTGTTTCTTGGTTTTGATTGTTTAGAATAATAGGAAATTGCACTCATACACTAACGACAAGTACATCATAGAGTTTTAAAAAGGGAGTTTAAATTTTAATTGATTTTACCAAAATGAATTTTCTCTCTTTTCGAAAGTGAGTGGCCCTGAAAAGGACCATTGTTTTTTTTTATTGGAACAAACTTAGGAACGAGAATCATTCCGCTTTACTTGCCTTAACCCTTTGCCACTGCCAAGGCCTACTTGTGGACTTGGTTTTGTGACTGATTTCGTACAAATCACTAGGGGTGGTATCTCTGGTGTGGTCACAGGGTTAGACTGTTTGGCTTGAGAAGGTCATTTCTCTTCGGTCATAATAAAGAAGTCTGATACATTTATTTCAGACTTCTTAGCTCTGCCAAAATATCCTAGAGTACCGTTTTTCTTCTTTTCTAGCCTTTGCTTCATCTCTACTCCTTCTTCTTCCTGTCGTTCCCTTCTTGCCTCTTCTTCTTCTTCTCGTTGTTGCTGTTGAAGGAGAAATGCTTGTTCTGCCTCTTTCTGCTGCTGTAAAATATTCTTGAATTCTTCTTTCTGTGTTTGTTTAAAATCATTGACGTGTGGTAAAGAAAGAGAAAGTGGCAAAGGTACTGGTACCGGAACAAAGTTTTGCGAAGAGAGAAAATCTACTAAATCCCAGTTGAGATCAACCTCTTCGGGAAGTAGCGCTGTGTTTACTTTACTAACCGCTGATATGTCATCACTTTTTGTCTCCACAGCAGGTGCACCCCAATTCATCATTTCCTTAGGTTATGTCATGTTTCACAAAGCAATGCAGTATCGATTTACTGTACACAGACGCTAGTGTCTCTATATAGAAAATGTGTCTTCACATGTAGTTCTCATCGGATTGGAAGACAGACTCCGCGAAGTGACTGAATTTTGAAACGCTTGTTGGGATTGGTGAAAATTTTCGATCCGTTTCGATCCACTCATCGACTATAAATAAACGCGGTTCACTTCATTTCTTTCACCTGTTCTAGTCACAAAAATGTGAACAGACGTTGAATCCTCTACTCGTATCGTCGATGCTGATCCGTAGGGACTTACACATGTATGTAAAAAAAAACAAACATGGACCATCATAAGGATCACCGGTGTAAGTGTTTGGAAAAGAAAATGCTATGTGGAAAGACAAGGCTGTATGAAGAAAGTCCTCATCTACAGACCAGAAATGAGACACAGTTTGAGACAAGGTTTGAGAAATTTGAGGAAGATAAGAAAGACCTATGCGATGTCCTATATGTTAACGGAATTGTGTTAACAAAACAAACAATGGTCCTTTACAGGGCCACTCCATATATGTATTATCTATGTTTTTCTATGTCTCTGTGTCTCTATTGGATGTGTCCCTACCTAGAGTGATAGCTGTGCGTATTTAGGACAGCTCATTGCTACATTGATGCAAGTTTCCAGTACCGTGACGTCATTCCACCTGTTCCATTCCCCATGTTCCTATGCAAAATTTCTATTTTGTCCTAAAGAACCCCAGGCTGATTTTTTTTTGGTTCACAAATAATATGTTACCTGTTACCCCAGGCTGATTTTCCTTCTCTGGCCTCTTTGCCCTATAGTGCCCCCTATTACTACTGAACTAGAAGATTCAGCGATCAGCTAATAACTCGGAAAAAATTACTTTCTAAAATTAACAATGTATGTTAAGTTAAACATGGAAAACAACATGGAAAACCTTAAAAGAAATTCAAAAACACCAAACGTTTATGGAAAGACGAAAAGGATTTTAAAATGTCAAAGACATTAAAAATAACAAGATGATGAGATCACTACATCCGGAGCAATTAAAACTAAGTCAAACAGTGCTCAGTAGGTGCAGTATACATGCTTTAACTTTTTTTTTTTGCATTTGGTTAAACATTAAAAATGTTTTCTTTCAGTGCTTTCAACCCTGCAGAGTACATAAATACAATGTTTGTAATTTTTCTCGATATCTTGTTTCTTATGGTGGTACGACAATATTCACACTAGCTTTAAAAGATTGACTGCGTTTAAAATTAAAGCGTATTCCTATGGAAATACTTAATGCATTAAAAATTTACAAGTGTTCTGGGGATGTTTTGTTATGGGAGTAAGACGAATTTTGCACTAATTTTTAAAGATCTGATGCATTTTAAATTTTAAAATGTTCTAGTGATATTTGAGATTAGGAATATTGAAATTTACATGAATTTAAATGACGTACAGGTACTACTAATGTTCTATGGATATTGGAGTTTGCATTAATTAAAATGACTTAAAGATCCTACTAATGTTCCAGGGATATTGAAGTTTACGTTAATTTAACTGATTTACAGGTACTACTAATGTTCCAGGGAAATTGGAGTTTACACTAATATAAATTACTGACAGGTACTACTAATGTTCCAGGGATATTGAAGTTTCATTAATTTAAATGACTTACAGGTACTACTAATGTTCCAGGGATATTGAAGTTTACATTAATTTAAATGACTAACAGGTACTACTAATGTTCCAGGGATATTGAAGTTTACATTAATTTAAATGACTAACAGGTAATACTAATGTTCCAGTGATATTGAAGTTTACATTAATTTTAGTGACTGACAGGTACTACTAATGTTCCAGGAATATTGAAGTTTCATTAATTTAAATGACTTACAGGTACTACTAATGTTCCAAGGAAATTGAAGTTTACATTAATTTAAATGTCTAACAGGTACTACTAATGTTCCAGTGATATTGAAGTTTACATTAATTTAAATCACTGACAGGTGCTACTAATGTTCCAGGGATATTATCTAATAGGGGACGACAATGGTTAAACAAGATTAAACCGGTTGGCTATTTCATGACTGTCCTCTTTCTCAACTATATAAGTTGGTATATCTTTAATGTATTTACAAGGATCATTTTTGATACAGAAAACCATTCGTGATGTAGGTCACGAATACAGTAAGTGTAAAACATGTCATTGGTGCAATTTATTTTAATAAATCGCTGGTGGTGTTTTTTTACTTGTTTTTATTTTTAAGTAGTTGTTTAACTTTGATTACATGCGTTATCTAAAAATTAATATTAATTGGAAAGATTAATTTTTATCTATCCAACCTCCCAATTGTTTGGATTAAGAATCTCATTTATCTCCTCAAATACTATTTTCACCCTTCATATGTTTCGTTCTTCTGCTCGTCTTTAACCATAGTTTTCCTGGTGTATTTGAAAAGCAGGTTTTAGAATAGACAAGTTTACAAATAAAAAAAAAAAACTTTCTTTTTCACCATTTTTACAAATAAAAACAGGTTCATCCATAATACACGGATCACTTGGCTTACTCGGTAACAGCCTTCATCATCATATCGATCTGTTGCGTTCATAGGCTATCTTTGATGTGAAGTATGATGGTATTGATGTCTTTTTGATAGCTCCCACAGGTAAGCTTGCAGATCTCAGGTAGGGACACGATAGTCTATCTATATAAGGTATAAAATGTAGGCCGGTCAATTAGTTTCCAACGAGAGGTCGTATAGTAAAAACATATACAAGCGAAGCGCTCTATCAGAGAGTCGATTTTGTGAAGCTAGCAATACAAGAATAATTTTTAGACAAGCATATATAACAGATTTTCTGCTACTGGAATCTTTTTCCACTTGTTTCTCAGCTGTGAACATTGCTTATACGTGTGATAACATTGCATTTTATTTTCCTCTGAGACAATAAAAAGACTCGAAATGATCGTAAACTTAAAAGAATGTGAAAATATTAAAAACATTCAATACGTCGGACTATAAAAGCTTATAGGACGTTCTGAAAACGTTTGCAGCATGTCTGACAACCAATGGGTTTCGCATCTTGACAAATTGAAAAGAACAGGGAAGATCGAGCGCGCAGCATTGATTAACCATGTAGGATTAGTGCTGGCTGTGACCCCAGGATTCAAACTGACGGAACAGGAAGTGGCCGGAATTCTCAGTGCATTAAGTCACCGGTATTCGCATCTCATTAAACTGCAAATTGGCCAAGATTTGTTCACATGTTTCCAACATTTTCAGAACACCGACGTTCTGGTTGGTCGTGGGGAAAATGATGTGTTGACGATTCAAAAGTGTAACGACTTTGTAGTGGTGGCATTAGCCGATCCTGAATCCCCAGGATCTTGCATATATGAGGTTATGACGTTTGCCAAGAGGTCTAATCGCAAAAGCAAACTTAATAGATGATTTTTGGACATTTTCTACATTGCATTTTGCTATTGTTTTAATATTAACGATTTACATTTTGGACAATTATCTCTTCAAACGGTTTTTAAACATTGTATATATTACACACATCACGCTAATACTTGAAAATCCAATACATCTCAAGCAGTCAGATGTTAGTATGAATTCGTGTTTAATCCATGGATCACCGTAACGTCCACAAAATGTATCAGTCTTTACGATCTTTATATAAAGGGTTTAAAATAATATAAATTTGTAAAGTAAAATATATTTGTAACAAAATGACATGCTTATTTTATATTTTCATTTTTACATAATCCATAAAGCATTATATTTATATAGCATATAAAAGAAAACTAGGTTTGATTTGTAAGCTCAAGCACTCAGATGTTAGGATGAATTCCTGAATAATCCAATGGTCATCATACAGTCCACAACGTTTGTATATCATGACGTTCTACTGCTTGGGACGAAATTGTTACAACAAATTTCAAATAAGTTTAAATCATCAAACTTATATGCTTAGTGAAATGTCTTTATATAAAGTGTTTAACGTAATTTAACTTTTACAGTATATTATATTTCTAACAAAGTGACATGCTCATTTTATGTTTTAAATTTTTTCACATATAAAATAAGTCGTTCAATATATTTACATAACATCGACAAGAAAACTACGATGACTCTAATCTCTCTTTACTGTTCATATACTCATTAAATGAAGAGCTATTGTTGATTTCATCGTAATTCTCCACAGTATATATGTATATAGCTTATCTTGCTTTAAAAGATTAAATTAAAAGAAAGATATGATTAACATTGTTGGTTTATTTGATGTGAGAAAGTAAACAAAACAGTTTTCAAACAATATTTGGTGTAGAGCACCGGTTCTTTTGATTGCAATAAGTGAGAGCGGTGCTTTTGATAAACCTTAAAGAACATTGAGCGTTTAGCAATAGATTTTAATGCAATTGCTTTGTCACAATGGGTGTGTTCTTTTGCTTTGTAATGCTAGCAGAACCAGAAAAAATATATATATATATATATATATATATATATATATATATATATATATATATATATATATATATATATATATATATATATATATATATATATATATATATATATATATATATATTGGTTACGCGAGGCTCTCATTCATAATTATATACGGGCCATAAATAAAAATATGGTGAAAATGATATACATAAGTGGAGTGGTCTAACATTCAGCCAGACTATTACGTAATCCGTCAAATAGTTCGACACTGTATTCGTAACTTAGGTGCTAAGGATAGTATTTTGCAACCAGTCAAACACTTGTCAAACCTTAAAAGAGCTTTTATGATAATGCGATCAAACAGTGTTATAATTTAAAGCAACATAGAAATAGTGGACATTTTGGTTTAAAATAACACATTAGCTTCCATACTTTATGCCACATGCTTTACATTGCGCACCATTGCCACAGGAGTTGATATTAAACGGTGTAAAGTGCTTGTCAAGGTAAATAGAAGATGCTACCGTAGCCGTTAACACAACAAATTTCTTACGCAAATCTTTTCAACCCGGTTCATTTAAATGCAATTCTACGTGCAACGTGCCCTGATTATAGCATTAAGTATAATTCTTGACATAGCGAAAATGGGATTCGAATCGGTTTTGATTGTAATGTTCACTTTAACATGAAATGCGTTCAGTCCACTCATCTTATTACTGTAATAATGCATATACAATAAAGGAGGAGTAGTCATAATAAACAATGTCAAGGCACTACAATGAGACGTTAACCACTGAATAAACATTTATTCCAGTTTCCAACTGCACCTGAGACCATGCGCTAAACACAACTACGTGTGAGGAAAATCCTATAATTGCTTTGGTGCCCTGCCACAGTACTAATAGAGATGCGTCGAATAATCACGTTGCGTGATTCTAACTTAAGCATCGTACAATAAATGACCTTTAATCACAGTTTCAAGAAAATCACAGAAGCATGAAAAGAATGTCCAGTAGACCTCTTTTTTGCAATTAAGGCGCGGTACTTGTCAAGATCCACCCCTAACGATGTTATTTGACTCCAGTCCAGGTAATATATGGTGCATATTGCACGCCACAAAGATAACGTGAACGCGATCTAAAATCACACAAATGAAACGAAATGCAATGATAAAGTATCGATCACAATCGGTTTACTATTGAATAAAGGGTGTGGTATTAACAGAGATGCATACGATTATGAATTTAAAGATTCTAACCGTTCAGTGCCTGCAAAATAAAAATCAATCACATAATTTAACCGATATATATATATATATATATATATATATATATATATATATATATATATATATATATATATATATATATATATATATATGATCGTTGTGGCCCATATATATATATATATATATATATATATATATATATATATATATATATATATATATATATATATATATATATATATGGGCCACAACGATCCTACCTCTGCATTGACACATTAGCGCTTATCAAATTCATCGCCTTTATATAAAGTCAATGGGGCTATGAGCTAAACACTTAAACGTAACGTAATTCAAACAATTTGAAAAGCTGGGTCACATTGACGTTTCGTTTGGTATTTATCGAGATTCGTAGTGATTTAACATCATGATTACAGTATAAATTGTTCTTAAGAAATAAATTCAAAACACAAAATTTAATCCAAGTCAGTGAAGCTTGATATATGGGTCTTAGTGACATACTTTGAGATATGAGTGTATTACTTTCCAAGATGTACCTTTTCACCAAGATGTACCTTTTCAGCATGGTCGACATAACATGGAAGGTTGATGATAAGAGGGTAGATAGATGGCTAAGCTATGAAGGTGTGGTTTACAATATCTGTTGAAGACCACTCACCACTCTAAGTTAAAATGGATGTCATATCCTCCGGCAACGGGCCTAACCAAAAATGATTTCCACGTACGGTGTAAGATTCTCACTAACATCGACCGTAGCCAGCAATATAGTAGTTGCTTCCTATGCGACAGAGATGTGGAGGAGGAATATTTCCGAATACTGGCAGCCATGGTAACGGAGTAAGACGTAGTGTTCCAGATATTATGCGCATGGTTGTGTTAGCTGAAAGTCAATTAATTTTGGTATAAAACAATCGGGCCCAGAGAGAGGCGCAATACCCGGCTGTCGAGTATCAGAGGACTAGTGCTGATATCTTCTGTCTGAGCACTAGCGCCCCAGGATGAGACAGCCAGTTTGCGGAGTAGTTTGTTTCGAGTACTCAGTAATAATGCAGACTGGAAAAGACGGAGCACCAACTGTCCTGGTCACCATGCAATTCAGCTTTAAGCATAGTCAAGGTGCGTTTTTAACGTAAAGTTTTGTGCAAATGCGCTTGTATGAGCCCTCACAGTTAGAGAGAGAGAGAGAGAGAGAGAGAGAGAGAGAGAGAGAGAGAGAGAGAGAGAGAGAGAGAGAGAATTGGTGTTAATTTTCATGGATATTCTCAGGCACGTATTTTAGCAGTAATCTTCGTACATTTGATCGCTTAGCTGTTCGTAAATACTTGTCACGTGGTCACTCAAATGTTCACCTACGGAATAATAAGGCGCCTGAAGTGGAACCAGTTAACGAGGGAGAGATGACACGTAAACAGCATTGAACCGTAAAGTATCTGGGTCAACATACATGGCCGGAAGTACTTTCATTAAATTTGGAATACAGATTTAGCTTACACTAACCATAAGTGACATCACAATTCTGTATCTGAGACGTGTATTTTTACATACGTAGATGTGTTACCCATATAAGAATGTATTTCCTAGTTGTGTCTGAATAAGACGAATTATGAACCCGGCTGATTATATGTTGCATAATGTATTCAAGTATTTGAGCTAGTACAAAACCGAAAAATATGGCTCGTAAATTTGGCTTGTTTTAGTCTGTATTTCTCACCATTTAGAGTGTGTGAAACTACATATAATGAAATTTCAAAGCATGGAGAATGTGTTTCTTACCATAAGTATTTATGTACCAAAAACATACAAGCGACACATACACAACCAAATCGAAAGCAAAATTTATTTTTATTATTATTTATTTATGAACAAGTTACAAGTTATACTTAGGAATTGCTGATATATATATATATATATATATATATATATATATATATATATATATATATATATATATATATATATATATATATATATATATATATATATATATATATATATATATATATGTATGTGTGTGTGTGTGTCTGTGTGTGTGCGTGTGTGACTAGGTTATGTGTATGAACCTTAAATATGGCGAAAGCGACTCCCCAAATCATTCACAAGATATGTTCTCTTGCCAAACACAAAATCTCGTGCATGCGTGATCCTTAGGATTCAGTATCGACCAGTTCCACAACCACATAATCGTTGCAATTTTCAACCGTTAAAACGTTGTTCCCCAGGCTATTGAAAAGAATGATGATAATAGGTGAACACCTATTAGCCGATTTTGAGCTTCATACCATCTATATGACGGTGGCCAAATTTATTCCGAACCCCGTCCACTTCCTGCTCTGTCAGTATGAACCCTGGGGTCACAACCAGCACATACCCCACGCGGTCACTGAAAGCTGTGCGCTATATCTTCCCCGTCCCGAACGGTTCGTCCAGGTATTAAACCCACATGTTTCTAGATATAGTCTCTATCTGACTTAGAATCGTAAGTTCAAATCCTTTAAATTTATTCACAATTTCTGGAATTTTTCGTTTTTAATTTTTGGTTATCCACTTTAAAAAGGCCTAAGTTGTTCAAATGGTTTAAGGTTGTAAAATATAATCGCTTTTAAGATAAGTAATTTGGTTTGCTTTAAGTAGGAATAAAATGAAACTGTTAACAGGAATTTTATCCTGCCACAGTGATAGATGTTTTATCCATCCGAAAATTTGGTATCCTTTTTTATTAGACTGGTGCATACTAGCTGGCTATACTGATTACTAAAACTGACTGGACCACTTTTGAAGTGCTCCAGTTATTTTCGATACGCTTCCCTCCTTGTTTGTTCTAAATTTAGACTAATATGGCTATTTAATAATATATGCATTTTATAAGCGTTCTTGTTTGAAAAAAGTCAAAACTAATTAAAATATTTATGAAAAACGTTTTCACTTCACTGTAATTCGAATATAAAAAATCTTCAAAAGTAGTCATTTACAGCCTATAGCTTTCTCAAATTCAGAAGAAAATGAAACTGTAAGCTTGTTTGTTACGCAAGATTTCGAACAAAGACCTTATATTTTCGTTCAATATAAAACATACCTTACACTTGTTAAATCTTTTTAGATAGCCCCACCATGTTACATTCCCATAGACTGTCCCATGGTACAATCTCCTGTTTTTCCTATATATCCTCATATTCTCCATTGTATACCCTCTCACTACGCGCGCGCGCGTGTATGTGCAAAACTTACGTTTGTCGAAGCAATGAAAGAAATGCTTAATCTTGTCTTTCACGGAATTAAACCAGCGCATTCCATAACCCCACATATGACGTCATGAGGTATATAGAGGATCTCAAATGGGTAACGATTTAATATTTACTTTATGAAACTCGTTGAATAATGTCCAGCTTTTTCTCGCCAAGGCTCGCAAAAGCTGGACATTATTCAACGAGTTTCATAAATTTGATATTAAAACTTTAACCATTTGAGATTCTTTCTATCACGTAGTTTTTATTTCAGTGGAAATTATTTAGATTGATAGAAGAACGAATAACTTCGTTCATTCTGACAGACGGTGTACCTTTCATTTGCTGTGCATAAAATATAGTCCCAAACAAAGTTAAACTGGTAAAATTAGATTGTACTGTTTTACAAACTATAAATCAAAGAAAAAGCTTCCATCCGAAAAAACAGAACATTTTTTAACTACAAAATCATTTTTCAAAACAGAATTATAAATGCGATGTTATTCTGCTACATTGTTTTACGGTAAGCAGTTGCACTACAGCGGGCTGACAGTAGAATGTACATGTACCCTAAAATGTGTGCTTAAAAATGTTACATTATTGCGATTTTCATGTGAAATAGGATTACCGGATGCAAAAAGTCCCACATTTACTGCAATGCTTTTGTGACCTGATATTTGTAGTGCTTGATTTGAAAAATAGACTGTAAATAAGATGTCAACAAATTTTTTTGTATCGAATTTACATCCTATATATGCTACGTAAAGATGCTGTGGTTGGATAAAAATCTGTCAGTTACGAGACTCATTCATGTCCAGATTATTCTCCGAACAGAGTGAGTTTGTTTACTTCGTTAAGTTAACATTTAAACCACGCTTGTATATAAGTTGGATTATATATATATATATATATATATATATATATATATATATATATATATATATATATATATATATATATATATATGTATATATATATATATATATATATATATTTATATATATATGTATGTATCTATATATCTATATATGTATATATGTATGTATATATATATACATATATATATGTATGTATGTATGTATGTATGTATGTATGTATGTATGTATGTATGTATGTATGTATGTATGTATGTATGTATGTATGTATGTATGTATGTATGTATGTGTGTGTGTGTGTGTGTGTGTGTGTGTGTGTGTGTGTGTGTGTGATATACGCACCCCACCCTCCCAACCCGCTATCCCTTAGTTTTAGTCGTTATTGTCGTTCTTGTCTGGTTGTTTTATGTCATTTTTCTTCTGATGATATTGTTAAACATGACATAATGAACCCCTGAGGGAGTAGCATATCCATATTGAGACAGCCGATATATTTCCTCAATTTCGATTTGCGAGTCGAGTTAAAAAATGGCCGCCAAAAATATTCATTCAGAACAAAACATTCCAGAAGGCGGGGTTTAAAACGTGTCCCCACGGTCGCAGCCAATCATTAAAGACATTAATGCACAATAATTTCATGATCTCATCTAGACCAATCAGAATCACATAAAGTGATATGCTCACATGTTATAAGATTAAAAATATGAACCTCTCCCACTGTAGGAAAGCAATACCAACTATGTGATAAATTACTTTATGAACGTCAGTTGTGTTCTTGCGGACGTTCTTCGCCTGAGAGTCCCCTCTCTAAAACGATAGAACAAACTACGGGATGGCACCCTCTCCTCCCAGGATTTGCGCTTTCTGCGATTGTCTGTATTGCCAACACCTTACGACTGCCCGGGTTTTCGAGAATTTAATATAATGGTATACTTTCATGTATTTTTGTAGCAGCAAACCTGTCAACAAGATTGAGATTGCCATATTTAGCGCCAAATTGCCACGCGTACGATCTATACTTTTACATGGACATCAAGTTTGTAGATGTAAATCAGATTTAATAAGTGTAAGGTTTTCAGAACTTTATGGTAAATAGTACATTGTTGGCAAAAACAACCCATTCATTTTTAAAGCCTGAAAAACAACGTAGTTTATCAAAGTATTCACGAAATGTTCAAAGCATTTCTCAGTAATAGCGGTACATAACATACGGCAATACAATTTTTTTAATAAAAACCTGGTATTTTAATGCAGAAAAACTTTGGCATTTTAATGCATTTAAGCCTATATTGAAATTTAGTTTAGAGTATTCAAAATTCGACGGTTAATCCTGTTGTTTATTATAAATATACCAATAAAATAGTTTTGCTGCAACTTCAAAAAAAACCAACTTATTACCATTAAAGTACCGATTGCTGTGTATAAATAGAAAGCAAAATGGACAAAATGTCAATCAGAATTATTTACGGTCAAAAGTGCAACTTAAACCTTGCGTGTTCATTGTCTCATCCTAAGAGTAAGTTAAAAAAAATAATAGTAATTTAACAAAACCAACAGCATTTCGGATTCAGTGCAAACTCATCAGACACTAAACCTGATTTTATACCTGACAGTCCAGACAAATAATTAGTCCGACGTTACTTTTGGCACGCCAAAATGACCGGCGCCAAAACGGCTCGGAACAAAAATGGTCGCGCCAAAACGGTCGCGTCATAATGTCACGTACTCATCATTATCATATGCTTATGCTATTTTTCCGGAAATATAATAAGGTCTCCCCTCTGTGCGTACGAGGGTCTGTGTGTGTGTGTGTGTGTGTATGTGTGTGTGTGTGTGTTTACCGCCAAGAGAGTACTACTTCGAAAGAATCTACTAGTTTCTGCCTCTGTGACTGGAATGATGAAATAAGGAGGAACTAAGGTTGTTACTGTAATTGGAAATGATTCTCAAATGCCGTTTGTATATTTTAGCCAGTTTCAGAATGGGATCATTGAGTCTGAGAGCACTCTCTCTCTCTCAGTAATAAAGATTTTACGAAAACAATTTTAGCGGATATTTCATAAAAAAAAATCAATTGTGGCTTCTATTTTTTTCTTTTCTGGCACATTTATAGTGTTTGGTCGGTTAGGCGTGTTATGTAAGGATAATGCCCTACGATTAGCACAAATGTGTCATTGCAAAGGTAAGGTGATTCCGGCCCGTATTTTATTCTTTATCTATTTGGGTTAAAGTGGGTTTTCATGTTCATTTTGCATGCACTGCACGTGTTATAACTTGAAATTAACAATCGTATGCATTACACCCTTGATTAAATAAGAAGCCGGTGATTAAATAAGAATCTGGTTGTGACCTATATTTCATCTTTTACCGCTTTTCGTATCTTTTGTGTGATTTTAGCAAGTGACGACCTGAGCTTTGTGGCATGTATTAAGAACCATATCCCACTTGGAGTCAAGACACCCGATTAAGGGTGAATTTTGTCAAGTATTGCGCATTTGTGGCAAAAAAGACATCCACGTGACATTCGTTCCATGCTTCGGTGATTTGCTTGAAATGGTGTGTTTGAAAGTCATTTACTTTATGATGCTTATGTTTGGATCATGCAACTTGATTATTCGATGCATCTCTGTTAGTATTACAGCCATGCATTCAAAGAAATGTTACGTTTTTCTCACATAAATTAAGTAGTTTAGTTCATGGTTACATAGGTAATTGGAAGCTGGAATAAATATGTTTATTCTGTGGTTCACATCTCATTGTAATGCCTTTACATTGTTTATTATGACGAGTCACCCTTTATTTTATATGAATGATTACAGTAATAAGATGAGTGAACTGAATGCATTTCATGTTAGCTGTGGTTTGTGCTTGTGTGTATGTGTGTGTGTGATTTGGATTTTTTTACGAAGCTTTAAGAATCTTTTCACTCAGATCCCTACGAGGTCAGCAGTTTGACAGTTTATAATTATGTCTAGCATTGGGTCAGCATTGTCTGAATCTATTTTTTTTTTGCCAGATAATTAATGTTACTAATGGCTGCTGGAGACTGATCACAGCGTTGTAAAGGCTAGCTCTGAAATTATTGATTATATTGTTGCTGATAAATGTCAAGACTAAATTTTATCATCATGACCATCATCATTATCATCATTGTCATCATCTTCTGTTCTTCTTCTTCATCATTCTCCTTTTTCTTTCATTTAAAAGGGTAATACATCAGAAGACTGGTTTAGAAATGGTCCGTGTTGCTAAATAAAAACATTGTACAATAAACGCATATTAACTGGTGGTAAAATGATACAACTTCTTTGTAGCATGAAGTCTGACAAAAGTAATTAGCAATAAAATTCTATGTCGTTTTTGAAAACTGAAACATATATAGAGAGTTCTAATCGCGATAATATTAACGCCAAGCTCAAACAAGCTAGTTATTAATTGTCGAAGTTCTTATGTGATAGTCCAAATATCTGCTTTCAAGTTTGATAATCGTGAGACCAAATTTATGTGATATACAGTGGATCCAACATTACAATCAAAACCGAATAGAAAAACTTCACGCACGAGCGATACCTAATTCGCTTTTAGATGAACAGGATTCAAAACGTTGGCATAAGACATTCATTATGTCATTTGCTATGACAACGTCTACGTTATATGTTAGCATGCGTTTAACACCTAAGGTAAGCTGTTTTAAGGTCTAAGAAGTGTTTGACTGATTACATAATATTGTGGTGAACTCCAAAGTTACGTATACAATGGCGAACTATTTGACATGTTACCGTAAAATTTGGGATGAATGTTAGACCACTTACGTATATCATTTTCACTATAATTGTATTTATGGACCATATTTGATTACGGCTGAGAGACTCGCATAACCATTATTGATGTATTCGTGATTATTATAAAACAAAAAACATATGCTGGTAAGACTTTATTTTTATTATGTGTACAATACATTTTTATGTTGGCATAACATAATTTTAGTGTGTGAATTTCCTTAAAAGTAATCGATTGGGAATATCATTTTCAGTTATTGACTTTTAAAGTGAATTTTCTAATAAGTCACACACACAAACACACACACATACACACATACCTGCATACGTACATACATACATACAGACAGATAGATAGATAGATAGATAGATAGATAGATAGATAGATAGATAGATAGATAGATAGATAGATAGATAGATAGATAGATAGATAGATAGATAGATAGACAGACAGACAGACAGACAGACAGACAGACAGATAGATAGATAGATAGATAGATAGATAGATAGATAGATAGATAGATAGATAGATAGATAGATAGATAGATAGATAGATAGATAGATAAGCTTATTTCTGCTACAAAGCAAAGGAGCAAAGGAACACAACAGTTATGACAGTAATTGCATTAAAGACTATCGCAAAATGCTCAATGTTCTCTAAGGTATTAAAAGCACTGCTCTCCCTTATTGCAATCAAAAGAATCGGTACTCTACACCATATATTCTGTGAAAACTCTGTTTTATTTACTTTGTCGCATCAAATAAACCAACAAAGCAAATCATATTTTGTTTTTAATTTAGCCTTTTAAAATAAAATAAACTGTGTATATTACAGCTCTGGAGGACTACGATGAAATCAGCAGTAGGTCTTCTCTTAATGAGTATATGACTAGCAGAGAGCTTACAAATTAAACCAATTTTTCTTGTCTATGCTGCATGATATACAACACTATGGATTATTTAAAAAAATGAAAATATATAATAAGCATGTCATCGTGTTACAAATATAATCTACTGTACTAATTTATTTTATTTTAAATCCTTTATGTAAAATTATTTCACTAAGCATACAATTTTAATGACTTAAATTTATTCGAAATTTATAATAACAATTTCGTTCTAAGCAATAGAGCGTAAAGATTTACATTTTGTGAACGTTATGGTGATCCATGGATTACACAGGAATTCATAATAACATCCGACTGCTTGAGATGTATTGGATTTTCAAGTATTAGCATGATGTGTGTAATATATACAATGCTTAACAACCGTGTAATGAGATAATTGTCCAAAATATAAATATTGAATATTAAAACAATAACAAAATGCAGTGAAGAAAATGTCCAAAAATCACCTATTGAGTTTGCTTTTGCGATTAGACCTCTTGGCAAACGTCATAACCTCATATATGCAAGATCCTGGGGATTCAGGATCGGCTAATGCCACCACTACAAAGTCGTTGCATTTCTGAATCGTCAACACATCATTTTCCCCACGACCAACCAGAATATCGGTGTTCTGAAAGTGTTGGAAACACGTGAACACATCCTGGCCAATTTGCAGTTTAATGAGATGCGAATAGCGGTGACTTAATGCACTGAGAATTCCGGCCACTTCCTGTTCCGTCAGTTTAAATCCTGGGGTCACAGCCAACACTAATCCTATATGGTTAATCAATGCTGCGCGCTCGATCTTCCCTGTTCTTTTCAGTTTGTCAAGATATGAATCCCATTGGTTGTCAGACATGCTGCAAACGTTTTCAGAATGTACTATAAGCTTCCATAGTCCGACTTTTAGAAAGATTTTAATATTTTCACATTCTTTTTAAAGTTCGCGGTCACTTTGATCATTTTTTGTTGTCACAAAGGAAATCAAAATGCAATATTATCACACCTATGCACAATGTTCGCTGCAGAAAAAAAAGATGCCAAAAATCAAGTAGCAGAAAATCTGCTGTGTGTTCTTGTTTAAAAATTATTTTTTTTGCTAGCTTCACAAAATCAGCTCTCTGATAGAGTATGTCGCCTTGTAGAGATTTTTACTATGCGAACCGCTTGTTGGAAACTAATTGACCGGCCTACATTTTATATCTTATATAGATAGACTATCGTGTCCCCTACACGCCATCTGCAAACTTACCTGCGGGGCTATCAAGAAGACGTCTATGACATCATATTTCACATCGGAAGATAAGCCAAGCCAATGAGCACAACAGATCGATAGGAGGATCAAGGCTGTCGTCAGGTAAGCTAAGTGATCGGTACATTATAACTGAAATTGTTTTTGTTTTGTTTTGTTTTTTGTGTTTTTTTTTTGTAAATGTGATTAGAAGGAAGGGGTATCGTGTTATTTATTTGTAAACTTTTCTATTCTAAAATTTTGTTTTTGAAACATATCAAGAAAAGTGTGGTTACAGCAGAGAAGAAGAATGAAACATATGAGGGGTGAGTAAGGGGTTTGAGGAGAGAAATGGGATTCTTAATACAAACATTTGGAAGGTGGGTTGGATTTTTTTAAAAAAATAATCTTTCCAATTAAAATGAATTTTTATGGTACTCATCTCTTTAAAAATATAAATAAATAAAAAAGTGACCAGCGTAGTCTTAGAAAAAAATCGAACCAATTATGCATCTTTAACCCTTTCTGTATTTGGTGACCTAAATCAAGCAAGGTTTTCTATATCCGCTCAAAAAAAAAACGTGATCAATATATATAAAAGATATTACCAAGTTATATAATTGAGGAAATGGACAGTTCTGAAACAGCTAGCCTGTTTAAGCAGGTTTAACCTTTGCCATTCCCCAATTAGATAATATCCCTGGAACATTAATAGTACCTGTCAATTCTTTAAATCAATGTAAAATTCATCTTACTCCTAACCATTAATATCACTAGAACAATTTTAAAAAGCATCAGGAATTTAATTTAAACTTCATCAAGCATTTCCAAAGGAATACTCGTAAATTTTAAAAGCAGTCAATCATTTAAAATTAGTGTAAACGTCGTCTTACCATTTACAAGAGACCATCCCTTGAACATTTGTAAATTTAAAATGCATCAAGCATTTTTAAAGGAATACTCATAAATGTTAAAAGCAGCCAATCCTTTATAGTGGAAACGTAGTGTTACCTCAATTTGAGAATATGCCAAGAACTCTCGCAAATTAAATATGCGTTAAAAATTTCCATTTAAAAAAATACCAGTACTGTATGTTGATTCACTACTCTAGAATACCTTAAACTTCCCAAAAAAAGTCGTATGATTTTATAAAAAAAAACAATAAAGTAAACTTTTGACAACAGGCGTATGACTTTATAAAGGACAATATCCTAAACTCCACAAAACAGTGGTATGATTTTATAACGGACAATACCCTAAACTTCATAAAACAGTCGTATTATTTTATAAAGAACAATACCCTAAACTTCCAAAAAACAGTCGTATGATTTTAAAAAGGACAATATCCTAAACGTCCGACAACAGTCGTATGATTTTATAAAGGACAATATCCTAAACTTCCCATAACAGTCGTATGATTTTAAAAAGGATAATATCCTATCCATACAAAAACATTCGTATGATTTTAAAAAGGAAAATATCCTAAACGTCCGACAACAGTCGTATGATTTTATATGGGATAATACCCTAAACTTACAAAAACAGTCGTATGTTTTTATAAAGGACAATACTCTAAATTTCCAAAAATCAGTCGTATGATTTTATCAATGACAATACCCTAAACTTACAAAAACAGTCGTATGATATAAGTTTCTAGAGCATAATTGTAATTCAAAACTAAATAAAAATGAAAAAATCACCGAACCAATCATTAATAAGTTGTCAATTATGAAGGAATTTAGTACCTAAAATGTGTTATAAGAAAAGGATACAACAAAAAGGAGATAAATCACACAGTTTTTCGGTTACGCTTTTGCAAGCAATTTTCTTTGCTACCAGTAGTGTGTGTGTGTGTGTGTGTGGTTTAGATTTGTACCGTAGCTTTAAAACTTTTTTCAATCATATCGTTACGATTTCTGCAATGTGGCAGTTTATGGTGATATCTAGCACAGGGTTATCATGCGGCAGACATGTAACACGATGTCCCACCCAGGCACATTAACCAGAGACTTTAAAAATTGGTACTTACAGCAAGGTGTTTAGCACTAAGATGTTAGTGTTAGAACTGGTCAACCTGGTGTCAGGATGATGTGACTTGTTTGAACAAATTTCTACATGTCTGCGGCGTTATATCCCAATACTGGACATCACTATAAACTGCCATTTTGAAGACATTTTAGGGATATGACTGAAAAATTGTTGAACTAACGTTAAAAATCCAAACCACAAGTTTCTTTCTATGAACGTTTGTCTTTGGCGTTTGCATATTTCTGTTCAGGTTTCCATGTTCTCTTCCATGTTCAACTGTATGTGCATTATTAACTTTGTAAAGTTATTATTTCGAGTTATTTGCTTACCATTGATGCCTTTTAGAAACAGAAACAAAAATCCAGTGGATAACCTTCCTGGTGTCACACTCCCGAACACCAAAGGAAATTCAATGAAACATAATTGGAGCAGGAATGCATCACTTTAGACCACGTACAAACAAACGAAGGTTAACGATCGTTTGCCAAAGTGATGTTGAATTGCTTGTGAGGAAAATGGCACAACGATGGTTTACGGTGACAGCAAGTCAGTTACTGCGAGGAATCATTCACATTCCACATAAAATCCAAACGCTTTTTTGAGAGAAACAAACGTAGGCTTGACCCAGCTGGCAGATCTCTGCATCGACATTTAAACCAAAATTCAAATCCTTTAGAAACTTGGAGGTAATTGTTCTTTAGGATGTGTAATCATGCGATTCCTCTTAAAATGGGATCCCAATGACCCAAAAATCATCCCCAAGAAAAGTCACTCCCTGACACATACGCACCCAAAAGAAAAGAAAACAGTGGTATCAAGACCATGTCACATCCCCAGTAAAGGAAAACTCCCCAGAAAAAAAAAATTCGAAGAAAAGACCCTTGAAATCAGCTTCTACCCCTAGAAACACATATGCCAGAACGCAACCTTACATCCCAAAACCACGACCTGAGGAGACGATGATCGTGTCTCCAGTATCCCCAGCTTCTCCCACTTCTCCGTTGCTGGTGATGCAAGCCAAACCTAATTTGACACTTGTCGTTCCTAATTTATGAAAACAAATGAAAACACGTATCTTCAGGGACTTCTCCTCCAGCGGTGACACCCTCCACCTATTTAGCTGATCCCGAAATCAAAGTCCAAGAGAGATTGGTTATGTTACAGAGTTTAATGGACTTATCCAAGCAAGAACTGACAAGATATAGTCCGTTGCAAACCCCCAACGTCGAGTGATGCTGCCATGAAAATGATACGATGGACCTACAATCAGTGGTAACGCATTCCACTATAAAAACTGTGATATCCCAGTTACATCATGAATTGCAATCGTTGATGGATCTCAGGGTTTTGTCGGAAAGGAAAAATTGCAATGGTACGGTCAAGTGTTGTAGCGACATCTCTTTCATCAACGTTTTAGACGAATCAGCTCGACCGACTCAGAAAGATTTGATAAAGGTCATGAAAAGTCCATCATTACCACCGCACTCGGTGGCCAAGATGCATGTAGCCACACGTATGTTAGAAGAATAAGACGTAAGAGAAGTCTTTTAAATACCGTCAGAGGTTCCCATCCCTAGTAAGTTTGCAGCGTCCTTTTTTACCCCTTCTCCCAGAACTCAAAACATGGGTTAAAAAGATGATGTCCACTTCGACAGAAGTAAAAAGGAAAGAAGGAAAACCAAAAGTGAAAAAGACGCAAAACAAAGTCCATTCCATTATCACCAACACCATTCTTGAGTTCAAATCCCGTGGACGCGTAGGACACGTAAAGCCGTTTCCAAATCGCCACCTCACACCAGCCAGAGTAGCATCAGTGAACAGTGGGTGACATATTCAATAGAGAACGTGTTAGCCAGCATTTACTACGATCCATCCCATTCCGCGAGTTACGGAGATCAGATATTGTATCGTGCTACCAAAACCTGACTAAAAAGTGTATGTTTACCTCACGTGCAACAACGTTTGCAAGAATAAACCACATACACCATACACAACCCATTCGACGAAACTTTTCCACACGAGTTGTCGGTATCAATCATCAATGGCAATCCGATTTAGCAGATATCTCTCATTTGGACAGGTATAATCGTGGCTACAAATATTTCTTTTTTATTGACATCTTTCCAAATTTACATGGGTCGTACCATTGACTTCCAAATCGAGCAATGTGAGCCCTAGTACTGGTGTTGAAACAAAATGGTCATCATCCTATTCGATTGCAAACCGACAAAGGCACCAAATATCTGAACGAAGCATTCCAAAACGAATTAAAGAAACGAGACATTTATTTTTTTCACCCTCGAGAATCCAGCCAATATCGTATAACATTTTCAACACGCACCTTGAAAGAACGAATATGGAAATATATATGCTTCAAAACACTCTCAAGTACATCAACGTCTTACCTCGTATACTCAAAGCGTACAACCAATCTCACAATCGGAGCATCGGATGTGCGCCGAAGAAGTGACTATTAACCACGAAGAGACGGTCTTCAAGTGCCTGTTTGGTATGTCCTCGACTGTGACTGTCCCCAGGACAGGTAGAATGTTGAGGACGGGAGATTGGGTTCGCATTATCAAAACCAAACACGCTTTCGACAAAGGTTACTTAGCCAGCTGATTCAGCGAATCTTCCATGTCACTGGATCAGTGCGTGGCCTTCATCCTACTGTCTATAAATTGGAAGACATGAAGGGTGAAGTGTTAAGAGGAATTTTCAACATGCCACAAGATACATGTGACCCAAAAGAAAGACGAAGTGTACGACATACAAAACATTGTCGATTAAAGAACCCGTTAAGTGGGAAAAAGTCGTATCAAATAAGACAAAGTACAATGGATCGACGCTTCGCAATTCATCGACTATAAAAAGATGTGACCATCATGTCCTTCAACACAGCCTCAACCACGACAGTGACCACTCCTTCACCTATTTCGTCTGTGCAAGATCTACAAAAGAACCCCTTGTTGGTGTAGTGTGGAGAGTGAGTGCCAAAAATGCAAATCGTCTTTCTATGCCAAATCTTTGGGGTATATCGTGTCATCCATACTGACATTGCCGATTTGAGTTTGCAACAAAGAGACAAACAATTGTGAATCATTTTACTGAGTAGTTTTATCGGTTACCTTCTCTCCAATCCTTCCCGGAAATACTCTAATGGTAACAACGGGTGTCTTGCGCTCAAAGTCAGTCGCCATACCAACAGTCACAATAACAACAACAATAATTCTTTTTTAGACACTCCTCTGACCTCTAGTTACCCCTTGGACTGGAGAACCCTGGATTTATGAATAATAAATTTTACTTAACTTTACCTAAGGACAGTTCCATGGATGTTTTAATCCACAATACTTATGCTTTTTCACTGCAAAATTACCTCAAGCCATCCAATTGGATCATAAAGCCAAATAGGAAGTTACTTTAGTCGAATTGATTCACCCTACACATATCAAAAGCATCATTGATAATCAAAACACTTTTGAGGTTAAAAATCTGGACGACTAAGTGCAACAATAGAACGGAAAGGAAACTGTAGATGACTATGAAATAAGTGTCCTCCTTTACGCCACGGTACATCTATCTGATGAAAATTTTCGCAGGCTGTTATTTTACCTGTCATCATCTGCTTCACACGATTGCTTCCAAATTCAATACGCTACTTGGCAAAGCCTTGGCGAAATGAAACTGTCACCATTGAGTGCCATAAAGTGGCTCCTAACCTAAAGATGAAATTTTCGGATGCCTTGACGTTGTCAATTACATTTTGTCCGGAATTGTCTGACATTTTAGGTGGAGACCTCAAGGTGGTCAATGGTTTAAACACAGACCACTCGTCAGCGACAACGTGAATTTAGCGAAGTATTTTCTTTCCCCTGTAGAACTGAAAGAAGTTTTAAGCTGTGGTGGAATACAACGTGGTGAGACTGACATTCATACCGTTACTTCGAGGTATTCCTCTCAAGGTGGATTCTGTCTCGACCAATGGCAAGGCAGGTGGAAACTCCTCTCACGTTCACCACGAATTTGAACATCCTCAATAATTGGCCATCAATAAGTCGTATTTCAACAGTGTCAACATTGCTATCAAAGGAGAACTGAGATAAAATATTCCATTCTCCAAAGTGAAAGTTCTATTGAAACTCCATGTTCGAAAACGATTCTCTGACGACTGGTAAGTAATGTATCCTGTATACTGATGAAACGCTCGACAGCGAGGACACGGTTTATGAGATATGCTGAAATCGGCGTTTCGTTAGGTACCCCGTTTTGAAACCGATGGTAACACAAGGATCAAACCCTTTAAGACGCCCATCCGACACAAGGCAAATAATTTCTTCCAAATGCCATCATCGACGCAATCTCAAAGTAGCCTTTTTAGAGCAAATACAAATGTCTTGCATGAAACTGACAAAGACATTTTTGGCCGACGAGAAAACTTCTATAAATGCCATGTACGCTGCCCAGTCCGGCATTCCTGTTTCTCTGAAACCACAGCATGGACAAGGCAGAAAAAAGACGACGAAGACACCCTTCCAGAGGATTTCAAACACCCAAAACCAGAACGACCAGGAAAAGAAGAACATTTCGAGAACTAAACGTTTTTAATTATTAAATAACAGAGGTAAAAAAATGAGTCTTGCGAATGTTTCAAGTCGAAACTGGATATGTTTGCCCTGCCACCCACTATGATGACGATTCAAGAATCCCAATGGATATCATTTCATCTTATTTCATCTTTGACAACCTCAGTCTACATCGAATATGAAATCAAAGGATAGCCCGAAGATTTCATCGATAAGAATAGCAATTACTTGCACATGAAAGTCAAAGTGATCAAAACGGACGACACAACTCCGGGAGTCGATGCTAGAGTAGCTTCCGTCAACAATTTCATGCATTCCTTTTTCAACCAAGTGGATTTGTACTTGAATTTGTACTCGTCAGCAGCAGCATGGATACTTACCCTTACCAAGCGAACTTTTAAATCTCCTTGACGTACGTACGGAAACTATGCCAAGAGCTCTCATCTGGAATCTTTCTTGTTATGGAAACTTGACACAGCGGGCGAGGACAAGTGTAACGACATAGTCCTAACAGCAGCTGACGATCCTCACGTTGTTGGCTTTAACGACTGTCGAAAGAAAATCTGCAAGGACGTAGTTTAAAACTGATGGGTTTTTTTTGCATTTGCACATGTGATTGCATGAAAAGTATTTGCTGAACGGAGTTGGTATCCGCTTGTGACTGAATAGTAACAGTACAGTTTTCAAATTATAGCCAATGCCAACGTGTACAAAAGCATCATCCAAGAAGCCAGAATCTAATTACGACGCTTGGAAGTGTTACCTAAAATGATAGACGACGTCAGTCACACTTTCAACAGATTAATCGCCAAGTATCCTATATGCGAGTGGAA
>JAEAOA010000670.1:497500-516676 GCA_016746295.1 Potamilus streckersoni | reverse complement strand
TCCAATGGGCTGTTCTTTCCGCACTATTTAAAGCAGAAAAACACGCTGATCGCGTTGAGAAGTATATCAGTCACGCGTCAAGATTAAATTTTAAAGATATTAACTTTCCAGTGGCAGAAAATCAAATCCCAAAATTTGAAAAGCAAAATAATGTTTCAGTTAACATTTTCGGATTAGATGAAAAAGAGAATGTATATCCGAGATATATTTCAGAAAAAGCCTCACAATCGACTATCAATCTACAGTTTTATAAAAATCATTACGTTTGGATTAAAAACTTTAACGGACTAGTTGGTAAACAGTATAATACAAATAGAAATAAAAAGTTCTTTTGTTACCGCTGCATGCATGGCTGTACAAACAATGAAACATTACAAAAGCATTTGCAGTACTGTAGTAATGTACTGAGAATAACAATGCCATCTAAAAAAATAGTGTGTTACAGTTTGTCCATCATAATCACAATCTAAAAATTCCTTTCGTCATATACGCTGATTTAAATGTTTACTTCAACCTGTACTTGGCGTAGAAAATGATCCTAAAATATCGAGTACAAAAAAAACTCAAAATCATGTTCCATGTGGAGTAGCGTACAAGGTCGTTTGTTGTACTGATTCGAAATTATCCAAACCAATCCAATACTATCGTGGTAAAAATCCAGCTGTCTGGCTTCTCAAGCAGTTGATTAACGAAGTTGATAATATTACTTATCGTTTAAAAAGAGTAACGCCAATGTTAAAATTAACACCTCAACAAGAATCTGATCACGAACAAGCAGAAATTTGTTATATTTGTGAAAAAGCTTTTGATCCTGACAACGTTAGGACTGACAACGTTAGTAAAAAAAAGTACATGACCATTCCCATTTGACCAGACAGTACCGTGGAGCGGCTCATAATCAGTGTAATTTAAAATTTCATGCTCCAGATTTAATTCCGGTCATTCTTCACAATTTTTGAGGATATGATAGTCACATTATAGTAGAAGCTTTTGGTGATCCTGAGATAAAAGCTCGTCTAAAACTCGATAACGTCATCAAATTCATTCCAAATAATTTGGAAAAGTACATGTCAGTTACGCTAGGTAAATTGCGTTTCATTTACAGCCTGCAGTTTATGGTAGCATCGTTAGATGTGCTAGTGAAAGGTTGTAGTAATGTTGATAACCTAAAATATTGTTTTGGAAATAAATTTAATCTACTAGCTGAAAAAGGGGTATTTTCATAGGAATACCTCGACGACTGGAGTAAATTTGATAAAACATCTTTACCTGACAAAAATAAATTTTACTCGCAACTTAAAAATGAAAACACAACCGATGACGAGTACAGGTATGCACAAGACATCTGGAAAGAGTTTGATTTTGAGACGTTTGGTGATTATCATGATTTGTATTTGAAAACTGATGTGTTATTATTAGCATATGTTTTTGAAAGTTTTCGAGAAGTGAGTTAAAATAATTACGGACTAAATCCTTGCTGTTATTATTCTGCCACTGGTCTGTCATGGGATGCTCTGCTAAAGTTTAGTGAGGTAAGGTTAGAATTACTGACAGACGTTGATATGTTCAATTTTATTGAAAAAGGTATCAGAGGCGGTATTAGCGTGATAACAAAAAATATGCTGAAGCAAACAACAGATATTTGAAACAGTATAATCCGGAGCTCCCGTCGAAATATTTAGTTTATCTAGATTGCAATAATCTTTACAGTGGTTCGATCGCAGAACCAATGCCTATTGGTGGATTTCATTGGATCAAGGCTGATCAATTTCTATCGGAGACAGAAAAAAAGATACCTGACGATGTTTCATATTTCGTTAAAGTTGATCTTGATTATCCAAATTCGCTACACAAATTACATAACGATTATCCTCTCTGCGCGGAATCGATGGTTATAGATTATAGTTTGTTATGAAAAGAACAGCAAGCGTTAGCATTACCAAGGCAACATTCCATGGTCAAGAAACTAGTTCCAAATTTACTCGATAAGAAAAATTATGTCTTGCATTACAAAGTTTTAAAACAAACAGCCGATGCTGGTCTTGTGTTGAG
This sequence comes from Potamilus streckersoni, assembly GCA_016746295.1. Taxonomy (NCBI): domain Eukaryota; kingdom Metazoa; phylum Mollusca; class Bivalvia; order Unionida; family Unionidae; genus Potamilus; species Potamilus streckersoni. Next base: position 514,624 of record JAEAOA010000670.1, on the reverse strand, counting down.
AAAAGTTCATCGTGTACTAAAATTTAATCAGTCGCCGTGGATGAGAGGTTACATTAACTCAATCACTTCAAGGAGAGCTGCAGCGAAAACAAAGTTTGAGAAAAACTTCTTTAAACTGATGAACAATTTCGTTTTTGGTAAGACGATGGAGATAATTAGGAAACGCGTAAATATCGAACTAGTTAATGATGTCAATCGCAGAAACAAACTTGTGTCAGACGATGATTTTGTGAGCATGAAAATTTTTAATGAAAATCTTGTTGCAATACAAAGAAGAAAAACAAATCTAAAACTAAACAAGCCGATCCATGTTGGAGCTGCAGTGTTAGATTTATCAAAGTCGCTGATGTACGATTTTCATTATAATTTTGCTAAAATTCAGTGGCCAGCCAGTAGATTATTGTTTACTGATACTGATTCGCTCGTATATGAAATCGAATGTGAGGACATCTATCAGGACATGTACAATAATCGACATCTGTTTGATCTTTCTGATTACCCACCTGACAGTTAATTTCATGACGACACAAATAAAAGGGTTATTGGTAAGTTTAAAGATGAAATGAACTCGAGCGCTATCAAATACTTTATTGGAATACGCAGCAAAATGTATGCCGTATTATTGAACAAAAGGTCTGCCTCGTAATTTTGTTAAAAACTTTATGAGATTTGATGACTACAAGTATGCGCTTGATGGAGGTGTTAGTTTTATGAGAGCTATGGCAATTCGGGCGAAACGTCCTAAGCTTGAAACAGATGTCATTATCAAACGTGGATTGTGTAATTTTGACGACAATCGTTATTGCGAAAATGGGGTAGATACATTTGCCCTTGGGTATTTTCGTGATGATAGATCTATACTCCACATAATCTTTTCCAACTGAAATTTTATCTAAACTTATAAAATAATGTTTGAAAATTTAACAGTGACAAATAGCTACAATAGTAACATCAAATATCTAATGATGGACGGTAAACAATTGAGAGTTGAATTTAATAATGAAACATCAGGTATATGTTTTAATGGAACACGTGACAAGTTAAAACTTTCGCTCATCAGATCTGATAATGGCGTGTATTTCAATTATATCGAACAATTGTATCAAAAGTTGCTAGCGGAATTTAAAAGCTTTCACAGCCCCATTAACCAACAAAAATATACTAAACTCACAATTGATCTCGATCAGTCAAAGGTGTATTTTATCGACAAAAAAATATCCTCTAAACAAACCAGAAATGAAAGATTTGTTTGAGTCCCGTCGCTGTCTGAGCAGTAAAGTAAAATTTAGTATCTATAGTCGTGATAGTGAAGTATTTTTAATATCAACAGTTGAAACATTAATCATTGGTAACGAGATATAGAATAATATCATTTTCATTCTAATGCTAGTTTAATTTTCGCCTTGTTAACTGAAACGTTCTAAAGCACAGTTTAATTTTCATCCTGTTATCTGAAAAAATCTTTGTGGTAGACTGATTATAATACCCATCTGCCGGCTTTAGAATAGTCGTATTCCACGCATGCGCTGTTCTAACAAATTCGTCACCTCTGCATGACAGGGCTTATCTAGATGAATCATAGCATTCCAACACCTATTGTTTTGTCTGGTTATAAAATACCTGTCCGTGGTAGTAGTAGTAGTAGGAAACAAGGGTTTTGGGGGAGGGGATGGGTGGAGGTGGGGGGTGGGGTGGGCTAAAACCCTTGTTTCCTAATACTACTAACGCAAGCATTTATGGTTGTTTTCCAAGTACTGCTTCAGTAACAGGTTTACAAATCTTTAGCCGCTGTTTCTTCTACTGCAACTTTTTACTGATGGGCTTGATCCACCCTTTTCTAAAAATAAATTGAGATACTGCAGGCATTTTTAATAATTAATCTTTTATAAATTTTATATGTGATAAAAACATTTCTAGAGAAATTTATCAATACAACAACGAATCATATTATAATGATGAAGGGCTAATTTATCAAATTAAAAGAAATTGTACTTATCTATGGTTGCTAGATGATTAAGTTCAATAAATTTATCTTTTCTTACATCACCAAACTGCTCGTTTGCAATATAAAACATCCGTATTTCGCCTAATAAATCTGTTATCGTTATAAACACTTTGCTCAAGATAATCAAATACATTTTTTCTAACGTGACAACGAAAAATAATACTTGTTTCATTCATCTCGTTGTTTAACGGAATCAAGTCAAATACATACATAGTGTTCTCTGACTTATCAAGTTCGCTGACAGGAATTAATTCCTATGGTTGTTGTATTAAAATATATCACCGCCAGCGTCAAAATCATCACGAAGTTTATCGTTGTATTCTGGCTATAACTTGTATTTATCTTGATGCTGGTCAATAATGTCAATGAATAACTTATTGTATTTGAAGTTATTGTTGAGTAAGGGATTTAACAAATCAACTGTTTTACCAGAATCTGTAAGCCCAACAATAAGATAATAACAATCTAGAAGTTAGTTATTGTGTTTATATTTGATAAATAATTCTGCGTTAAAATTTTATATCGATGACTTCGACATTCTTGATATACAATTTTATGTTATATAATTATCAACGAAAAATAATACTTGTTTCATTCATCAAGTTGCTTAACGGAATATCGTCAAATACATACATAGTGTTCTCTGACTTATCAAGTTCGCTGACAGGAATTAATTCCTCTGGTTGTTGTATTAAAATATATCACCGCCAGTGTCAAGATCATCACGAAGTTTATCGTTGTATTCTGGCTATAACTTGTATTTATCTTGCTGCGAGTTAATTATGTAAATGAATACCTTATCGTAATTGAAGTTATCGTTGAGTAAGGGATTTAACACATCAACTGTTTTAAGAGAATCTGTAAGACCAACAATAAGATAGTGACAAGCTAGATGTTAGTTATTGTGTTTTTATTTGATTAATCATTCGGTGTCAAAATTTTATATCGATGACTTCCCCATTCTTGATATACAGTTTTATGTTATATAATTAACATAATATGGCTTGTTACACAAATTTTGAAACAACGCTAATGAACCAATAACTAACTGACAAGTCATCGCTAGTAAAAAAATAAACAAACGGGCGACACAATGACAGAAAATCTGTATATGTCAAATCAATGACTTCTATGTTTAGAAACAAACTATCCGGCAATATTTAAATACATAAATTGTTAGTTTTGCAAAGCTAAAATTTGTTGATGGCAACAAACTACCGCAGGCTAGAGGAACTTTAAGCGGTAACTTGGATATGTCAGGAAAAATGTTTGTAGGCTTGGAAACTGTGTATCCTCCAACAAACTTAAGTCAAACCAAAGCGGTAAGTTATTTGCAGTTTAACCATGTGGACAATAATAAGCTTGATAATACTGGTGGAACTGTTACAGGTAATATTAACATGTCAGGTTAACCAATTACTGTGTATGTACCAGCAAATGTAGATAATACATAAGCAGTGAGTTATAGAGAACTAAAATATGTTGCCGATAATAAACTTAACAAGGCTGGCGTCACAGTGACACGTAACATTGTGATAATAATAACACAAAAAATAACTGGATTACCAACAACTTCACAACTAGCTTGTAATAATGATGGTATTAGTTACGTTCAGTTAAAAAGATACTTCACATTGTATTATAACCATCTGGTGGACCAAAGTCAGCTAACATGAACATGAAAGACAAAAAAATAACAACATATGTTCAAGTTAACCCTAATGATCTGACAAATAACGCGTACGTTGATAATGTATCTTGCTGTGATATAAAGAGAACCAAAAACAATATTGGGCATATTTCAACACTTTTAGAGGGAACTGATAACAGAGTTGTGATTGGGGTAAGTGCATTATCATATTATCCTGAAAAATTATCCTTATAACGCTTTATCTGATAAAGAAGAATTGACTACTAAAGGAAATATTGAACAGTTTTAGATTAAAGTTAAATGTCTCATTACAATCTAATTTGTGAGGTCGATTAAACTCAAGTGTTGGTCTAAATTATAATTGGCGATTGGAAAGATCAAACAATGATCTTAACTATGTAATATTATACATTACAATAGTCACTTTTAGTTTATCAACACAATATTTTACTTTAAAATACTGTCAACAAATTCTTGTATTTCTTTAGTTTATGTTATCGCTGCAGAACATCTGTTTCCAAGAATGACAGCATTTCAGATATATAAACTTATGATCAGATTTATTCTAACGTTGTAAAATGAAATGTCGCAAAGACTCACACTCGTTGTAAGAAAATTTTATGATAATATTTTTAATCCTAAATTAGAAATTGGGGACAAATCACAATCAAGACGTTTGACAAATACCAGGAAACATTTTTCAATTCCAATGAAAAACAGTCCACACTCCAATGGAAAATATAAAAGTGATATAACGTAATTGATATTCATATTTACAAAATTAGATGGAACAAGTATAAACTCCACATATGTCCTTGGTGGACCTTTGCAGAGGAATTAAATGATATATCTGCATCTACAGTGCCATTAGAGGAGCTCCAGCAAGCTATGACTACACTATCTGTCACGTTTAATTAATATTAAACATAGAAGCGGCAGTAGAGGTTGCATTGGTGATTGTCACGAAGTCGCGAGACACCGAACTTCGCGCGCATGTCTGCGTCTGTGTTGTCTTTCTTACATCGCACGTATCACAGCACTGGACCAATTGGTCTCCGGTGCAAGATGAACACTCGTTCACGTGACAGCCAGAAACAGCATCTCCATAAGGGCACTCTAAAATATCGTAAAGGTTATTTTATCCTTAATAATAATTATTCTCAATAATTCTTCTCGCTCATCTTCATTAAAATTCCTGAATTCTATATGACAATTATTGAAATTGCTAACATAAGTTTAATACATTAGACTAAACAATATTTAATAAGTACAAATGCTTCTTTTTAAATCTTTTTTAGATCCAGCCATATTCCTTACACCTCTATAATGAAAAACTATTGTTCATTTTTAGGTGCTGCATTAAATGCTTTTCAAATAAAAAGTGTAATATATATATATATATATATATATATATATATATATATATATATATATATATATATATATATATATATATATACACACATATATATATATATATATATATATATATATATATATATATATATATATATATACACACACACACAGAGTGTGTGTGTGTGTAAAGTGTGGAGAGGGGAATGTACCTTTATAACATTATGCATGCTTTTTTGTTACTCTAAGTATTTATTTGTTTCTCTCTTTTTTCACAATATGCCATATTAATAAGAAAAAGGTTCGAGTATGCTGGTGATTTTGAATGTAAAACTACTGTGATCATTTTAAAACTTCATTATTAGACTAGAAAGTTTTGCACAATATGCAATGGTAATTTCTTAAAATCGACGTGGATAAAGTAAAATTGTAAACTCGTAATAAGCTATTTTTAACTGTCAAAATTGCTTCTGTTATGTTAAAACAAAACATGAAAATATTTATTTTTCATAAAATATGATGACAACTCAGAAAATATCTGAATTTTTTTTATTTCTATTTTATTCCTATCCATATAAAGACATCAAACAAAAATATAAATATGATTAGTATAGCCATAACCAATGCTATTGTACATTATTACAATTTGATAAATTCACGACCATTTGTTTTGAATTCTAGTGACAATAACATACGGAAATGTAAGAAATTCTAATTTTGCCAACAATTACCAAGATTATTGGCCATCTACGGATCAAGATATCAATTAGAATTAGTTCCAAATCCACAGGCTTTGTTGCATATCTTACCAGCAAGCCGCATCACTTAGATGTGTGTTTGTGTGTCTGTGTGTGTGTGTCTGTGTCTGTATGTGTGTGTGCGCGGGGGGGTGTTTTGGAAAAGTCACTAAGGGTCATAGCCAAGAATCCATTGCAAATAGGCAGTACCTTCATAATATCACATTTTATGAAAAGTTTTAACACCACCCTCCAACCCGCATCTTGCATATGGTTAATTAAAAATGATTGCATTGGACAATTGGTAGCTAAGATAGAAAGTATTAAATAATAAACTGGCCTCGATGATAAAACTGAGAGCAACGGTGCCAACCTGTTTCCCTTACATAGATCATCGGACATCATTTACTTGATCTCGTGACATGAAAATTACAGATACCTACAGTTACAATGATTTTTAACCTACCGGACACAAATTTGATTTGATTGTTTTGTATTTTTTGTTGGGAGAGGAGTTGTACGATTTTTTCATCAACCAGACTTATCTATCACAGCTTGCTCTGAGCAAACATATATACGGATAATGCATTCTTCATTGTAGAAGCAACAAATGAAATAAACAAGAAGGATGAACAATTTACGTGGGTCATCACTTTTATATGAGAGACAGGTCTGACAGCATTCCAAGTTAACGTTTTTACAATAACAGTCTGTTGCAGATATTAGGGGACATGATGCGATTCGGTTTCCGTGCAAGCAGTCTGCAAGCGATAGAGGAAATGGTAAGTTTCTATGAAATCTAACTGTGAGTAAAGCTGAAGTGAGAATTGCACAAAATGAAAGTATTATATATATATATATATATATATATATATATATATATATATATATATATATATATATATATATATATATATATATATATATATAATTTTTATAAATATACAAGCAAAAACACTAAACATACAAATCGTAATATATATATATATATATATATATATATATATATATATTTCTATGTATGTATGTATGTATGTATGTATGTATGTATGTATGTATGTATGTATGTATGTGTGTGTAATCGATACTGCTTAATTGCCATAGTAGAGTGAAACATAAATGTTGAGTTTACAATAAATGTAAGCTTAATATACATTAATTGTTTGAATGTGAACATTCAAATGGTTGGAATAGTAGAATAATAATTGTGTAAAACAAATATTGAGGAATATTGTTACTAAAAGTACTTAAAATTATAAAGACAGAATCGGCTTTTTTTTAAACACGACAGCAGAAATATCTTGTTGTATTGTGTTGTCTACACAAATGAAGCTGGTATAGATGTCTCTTATTTGGCAAATCGTTTTTCTTCATTATTTCAAATTCAGACGAATGCATTTATTTTCATAGATCCGTATATAAATTTGAAAGGTTTTGTCGTCTTGTAATGCATCACCAATGTTTGATTGTTTGTTTTTTTTTCGTACAACTTGTCCTTAATGTCTATTTTGTTTCGAAACTATTGCTGATTAGAGAACTAATCAGGCACTTCCCATGAATAAATATACCATAATAAATATTTTATGTTACCTTTAATCCCAGTTCCGTACGATGGACAGGTCTTGCAGCATTTGCGAAATACTTGGTCGCTATAGCAACTTCTGGCCTCAATGATGGAACAGTTTTCCCTATCTCTGTACTCGCATCCCATCAAGTTAGAAATGTTATATAAACAGTAAACCCTGAGAAAATTAGGATAACCACGAGGTCTTATATATATATATATATATATATATATATATATATATATATATATATATATATATATATATATCGCTTACCAGGAGCCAGCGGAGCTCTAAGCGATGATACACAAGCACCATTTATACACCACTGAAATTAAATTAAAGAGTTACGTATAAAAAATTGTATTGCAGTAAATTCACTGATGGAACCACCAATTAAAAAGCTAGCAAACAATGGTATTTTTGTGGTCACATTAAGACCCATTCCAGGCTTTAGGAAAGTACGTCGTCTCATGATTATGAAAAATTATATATATATATATATATATATATATTATTGAATTTAAGCATATTTAGGAAACTTGTAAGGGCACAAAGTTATTAGTACGAAGGTACGCGATCTTAATGAAAATCATCCATCGAAAATAAAATTACAATCGATCAGTTAGTTTATACAACCTTACCATTCGCACAGGATGCGCCCTCTTGCGGAACCACCAGCTGGCAGCTACCAGTAACTGGGATGAAACAGTATATCCCGGTACATATCCCTTCATATCTACCTCCAAGCATAACGTAAAAATTAATCACGAACACTTAACCTTTATGAAAATATCCAAATTAATTTAAATATAATATCCAATGTAAAGTCATAAGGCAAATAGGGAACTATCTTTATGGGAAATGTTTGAAGGAAATTAGTAAAAAAGGCGAGAACCATGTATCATTTTATCGTTGTGCCTGTGTTAGATAACATGCAGTGATTAAGATGCGGCTTTAAAAGCGTTGGTAGGATAGTTGTAAACATATTTCGGAAATACATTATTTAGAATGGCAAGGTGGAAATAGCAAAAAGGAATGAGATCAAGGAAAGGGAAAAAAAGAGATAGACATCTCATCATAACAACTGATAGATATTCATAGATCAACATAGTTTATACTTGACTTCATTCATGCAATTGCCATGGATGATAATAAGATATTGTTCGATAAATTGAAAAGGTAATACTAAGATTCTGAGACAACTACCTACCAGGTGTACCAAAAACGATTAGAAATACACAAAACTGTACGAGAAACTAAACCTCAGCCTGCACATGTAGAATTGTTTCCCCTGTATGATCTGACACTGTCTGTCCGCGGTCAAGCGAGACCCTGGCAAAGTTTCTGTATAGGCTGGAATGACTGTGCTGTTCGCAAGTTTCGGCAAACACATTTTGGGCAGACTGAAATGTTAATTAACTACTGGTTTATATGATAATATGACCCAATTGTGGCTTAATGACCCCTCACAGTAATTTTCAATGTCTTATCCTTGATTTATTGGACAAATATTTATACATTAAATTGTTTACCATGCTCTCAAAAACATCTATTGTATTTTTAGCCGGCCTGTGCTGGAGAGAACAAGATCAAATTAGTATTAATTGACGTTTCAGAACTAATAATACAATTTATATACACATAGATGTAAGGTGGGCGCGTTAGATTCCTCTTATCCGGTCCGTATCCTAAACGTGAATTTTATTGATATTCCAGATAAGTACCAATGTTGAATGTGTTGATGTGGTCTGGAACATCGTGTGGTCATCGAGTCAATGGTCTGGCTGGGTGCTAATATTATTTTTATGAGTCATAATAATATAATACAATATGTCTTTGATTAAATTCGCTATAATTCTAAATTAATATGTTAGACAAATTACTTAACACTTTGTAATTGCAGGGAATAACAAACTGAATAAATAAACCCACACAAATTACAAACTGAACCCAGCAATAAGAAGATTCCGCTTCCTATGCTAAGGCACAATGAATAGTATTTCAAGTAAGCAACATTACGTAGAAAGCTAAAAGACAATAACGGAGCCAAGATGTAGGCCAGTCTCCTCTCTAAAACATTCAATGTTGTCTACACGTTTAGGAATATCTAAGACAAACATTCTGATAGAAGTAACCATGTTTGCTTCCATTAATTATGATCTGAATATTTAACTCTGTTCATCGAGAAGTATCAGTTATATATTATGTAGCTTACAAAATAAGTATCCTTGGTTAGTTACATTATTAGCATATAATCATGAAAAAAAACAAACAACATTTTGATACAAATTAGATATACACAACATTATTCTCAAAGCAGATTAACTTAATCAATAAAAAGCAAATTATATTCAATTAATTCAACTATTGAATGAGACGTATGAAATTAATACATGATGATAACGAAATGTGGTGTAATATATTGCTGGAACGTCAGCAGGTGAAGCAAAAAAAATTGAAAGAATTCATCAGCGTACGTTAGACGACAAAATGAATAACGGACCAAAACTATTTATGATCCGTTATGATTTTAGAAATGCAATAATAGATGATAATTGCAACACCTCCTTCAAATTGAACACATCGGGCGTCTAAATTTGTTATCAGCATGAATTTGGAAGTTATTAATTCATTTGTTCATGAAGCGTATGTAGATTTTCAAATCAGACTGGAGATAAATATAAAGCTTTGTTTATATGTTGAATATTAAAGCATAGTCCAATTTATATGGATTTAAAATGAAGCTATTTAAGAGAAAAGACTATTTTAAGTACTGGAATACAAAGTATTAGAAGCTTTACAAATATACATCTTCTATAAAAGCAGTATTAACACATATTACTAGTCAATATAACAATGACATTAACAGTAATTATTTTCAGAGAAGAAAGCACATATGGTGGAGCTTTTAACAGGATTAAGAGTTTCCAGCATTTGACCTTAAAGGTACAAAAGAAACGAGGATAAGGTATGGTAACTCTGCTAAATAACTGCAGGGAACAATTGCACTATTTATTCAAACTTGAGAACGTGCACTTACCTAGCTATAGTGAAGACTGAGAAAGCAAGGTAGTGACTGGGTTACTGAACATTCTCGATGTTGGTTTTGATTAATTTCGTCTACTCAGCCGGATGTTATGTTTGATACACTTAAGCGAGACTAAACTTAGATACTGTACCAGATTACAAGGAGAAGGTAAACATTTTGGATCAACTTATTACCATTATGACGGGTGTTAATTGTTGGTTACAATTAAATCTATAACACTGTGTTACGTAGTTCACTTACACAGCTGCTCTTTTAGGGTCCATGACAGGAACTAACATTGAATCTAGGATTTAATGCCTGAATCAAAATGAGTATTCATCTATCGTACCCTAACCGTTTTAATGTCACGTTTAGATTCGGTTAAAATACGCCTTTCCCTGTGTGTTTTGCGATAACATTTGTTTGCAACTAATAGATGCACATGGACAATATTATAAAGGACGACTACGGCATAAATGATCAACTATTACAAAACATAATAATCTTTAAGCTTCAAAAGCCACGCCGCATGCATTCCTTCTGTTTTCTGGCAATACTGTTTCCGCGTGCAATCTTGTTATGAGTAATTTAATTAAATAGAAGAGCAAAGTTTAAACCAATATAATTTACATTGCGGAGCAGGTGGGAATAGTTTGCAGACTTCATATTAATTTTTTCTACAAGTCGTAGGAGATGGCATGCTTTGAAAAAATTGTAATATAAAAGTTTTCTATTCTGACGACAATACAAAAAAGGCGCGCAATGAACTCAAGTAACCACAACACACACACACACACACACACACACACACACACATAGGATACATAAACTGTAGCAGTTATGTGACTAATAGACCAATAAGGTTAAATTTAATTTTGGTAGTGTTCGATGGACAGCTCTCTAATGACTGTAATAATAATAATAATAATAATAATATTAATAATAATAATAATAATAATAATAATAATAATAATAATGCCGATGATGTTGATGATGACTGCGTTAATTCAAACTTATATGGGTATTCCTCTTTTCCAAACTTTCAATGTCTTAAATATGTCACTTCTAAAATGACAACTTTGAAAAAGTTTCATTAAGAGTCAAAAGCGCTCAGGCTAGTTAATTACTAGCTTCGCACTGTTCTTCGTCAGTTTATTGCATCTATAATAATCAATCCCTGATAAGCACAATTCCTTGGTGGATCTAGTGCGTTTGAAAGGTTTGTTATTCGCCATATTATTTGTTTTATCTATATATATATATATATATATATATATATATATATATATATATATATATATATATATATATATATATATATAAAGAATACAAATCATATATATATATATATATATATATATATATATATATATATATATATATATATATATATATATATATATATAAAGAATACAAATCATATGGCGAATAACAACCCTCTCAAGCGTACTGGATCCACCAAGGGATCACGTGTGTCAGGGATTAATTAAAATATATGCAATAAACTGACGACGAACAGTACGAAACTAGTAACTAACTAGCCTAAGCGCTTTCGACTCCTAATGAGTCTTTTTCAAAAGCATATACAACACATAGTTACGACAAACAAATAAACACAAAAACGTTGTGTTTGTAAACCTCTACATTTCTGTTTTCACATGTGCTAAAACTATAAATACAACCAGCTTGTATAGACTAGTTGCGGAAACTGAAAACGTTGCATAATTCCCTAAAAGTCTACAAGCCAAAGCGACATCTATTTTTACTTTGTGTACATATGTAACGCAGATTATATCCCGGATATTTGATTCTATACCGGTTATTCTTACAGTAAAAATTGAAGGATAATATATATATATATATATATATATATATATATATATATATATATATATATATATATATATATATATATATATATATATATATATATAACGATGACAGTATTAATATCTGAATAATGAATAATTCTAGGATATGTCCAGAATATGACAAGGAAATAGGTACAACTAAGTTAAAAACAACGGTTGTTGTAAATCACGACAAAATGGACTAATACGAAAAACAGGAGTGAAGAGAACATACAACTCAAGAAAGATTGCAACAATAAACTTATGGAAGAATATAAGAATTTGTAGAGAACAAGATCACAGCGAAAATACAGCGTTCAAGGTAATACTTAAAACATATACAACACAGTTACGTAACGTTCATGCTAATTTCCAATACATCAACAACTTGACACAATCTTTTGAAACACCAATATAAAATGTAACATCTTTACAGCAGTATGTAAGAGAAAACTCTGCCATCGTTTCCAATAGACAAGCGTATATCTACTATTATCAATTTACTCTGGAAACGAGCATTACTGGCGTCCTTGATTTTGCATTTGACTGCTCAACTTTGCACATATAAGGTTGTACTATTATCATTTACTGCATTAACCTGTTGTCATTTCATATAATTATAGGGATTTAATACGGTAGATGCAATATCAGACCAGTCATCAGATAGATATTTGCCCATATCACCAGTTTTATAATAACACACACAGACAGACACACACATACAAACACACACAAATATATATTTTGACATGCAATCTGCACTGCGTAATGGATGGTGATTTAATAAGAACTATCACATGAATGGCGTGAACCATCTGGCTTTGCTGTCTTTTACAAACATATCAAAAGAGATACGTGTAAATATGGCGTCATTCAAAACACTGAACTGACAGATCTTTACAATTAAATACTCATTATTAGGTAAGCAAATTTGAGTGACTGAATGTTGGGTTTACCTATATGATTACAATTTTGCCGAACCCGTTTGACCTTAATCTACGTATATCTGTGTAATTACAAATATGAAAAATATAAGCAATCACAATTTTGATATATACGTGTGATCACACAGCAATTATACGATCCAAACAGTATTTATTTTCTTAATATATGTGGTCTCTTACTAACGTCATAGGAAAGACGCTAGGGTTTCATGTCAAATGCGTACTACCTTACAAAAATCCCTGCTAATAGCCAATTGGATGAAAATTCATCTCGTGATGTAGTACGCAAAAGTAAACATGTAGTGTGAGATCAAGGCCTGAGAAGAATTTTACAAAATAACATAAGCTTGGGTTTAGACTTAAATCGATAACCCATCCATAATGTGTTTATTTAATAAAAGGTGGTACAACATACTAAGGAAACAGGTGTTATGAATGACGCAACTGATGCAGTGGATTTCTTGGTAACTTCTTCATATACTGACTTAGGTCGTTCTTTTAAGAAATGCAGAATTTACCAACACACACACACAAAAGAGAAGGGAGTGGTACCTTTAAGTTCTTGTAACTTACGCAAATAAATATTCTCTTATTTCTCTTCCTGTACATTCCGAGAATATCCAGGGATTATTCTTGGTCTGCCCCGTCCTTGCCCCGCTAGGTGTAGACATTATAAACTGATCGTGGGCAGAGCAGTTATTCTCCTTCCATCTTCGCTTGCGCCCAAACTGAATTGAGAAAGAGAAATAATTAGATGAGATGGAAAAAAGATTTATGAAATCAGATACATTTTTAATATAAGATATAATTTTGTTCTAATATCCCTTAATTCGCTTTGTCGTTCATAAGGATATTAGGAAATATATTTGCATTTGTGTGGACTGAGCAGCCCACCATCAAAAATTATATGGTCGGCCAAATCAAAAACGAGCACCTGCTCTCACCATCCCTTGTCACTACCAAACGATTTAAGTCACACTAAAAACAAAACACCCCTCTTAACTGAAATAAAATGCATTAACTCCACTCAAAAACAAAATTCTACCGAACTTAAAATGCATTAGAGTCACTCAAAACTTAACACAATATCCTATCAAAACTAAAGGGTATTATATCCATTCAAAGATCAAAATAAACGGTTTTACAATGCATGTCTGCTACCTGGGAAAAATATCATTGTTTTCAAAGCATGCTGGTACTGAATATAATCTGGTTGCTTTGTCTGCTGTGCCATCATTTTTAAGACTAAACAATTTTATCTAATCGATCTGAAAGGGTTGTAGTATCAAGACAATCACTTATATAGACAAGATTTAAAGCAAAACACTTGATATATTACTGTAAAATAATCGTTCAGCATAATTATTCTCTATTGTACTTGTTCTACCGCTCCTGCAGTCTAAGTGGTTAGAGCGTCCGCCTCAGACGCGGGAGATTTCCTGTTGAATCTGTGACCAAGTCAAAACAATGACTTTCAAAAATCATATTAGCAGCTGTCTCACTTGGCACTCAGCATAAATATGTTAGTTTTAGAAACAGTGGACCTGGTTTCAGGATACAGTGACCAGGTGGGACATGACGCCACATGTCTGCGACGTGATGTCCCAGTTCAATAAAATGACACTGCCAAAACGAGAGCGGTATGACAAAACAAATGTTAAAGTTATGTTAAAATCCAAATCACACACACATCATTACACACACACACATACACACACGCACACACAAACACGTACACACACATTGCTTCTGTTCTAACTTTAATCAGGCAACCGTAAACATTTTTGATTTTTTAACATGAGTAATGGAAACAGTTGGTGAGACAATCAATATGTATTTATGTGCTTTGTTGACCTTTCCTTTTTCTGACCTGTGTGCAATATGATCAGAAGCAACTGTTCATATGACAAAATCAAAGGTATCTTGCACGATGACGATGTTGGGTTCCTTACAAACCGTGCCTAACTAAGAAATACCTGAAAAATAAAGGTTCCAATTACACAGTATTTACCATAAACACAAAGGACAGAACTTGTAACATTTACATATAGCTTGATCCCTGAGGAAAATGAGAAACGTCTGTATTATTATTGTTCTCTTTAAAGAAAATACAGTCCCGTAAGACAGACCCTATTCTACTCAATAATCCAATACATTTAGGTTAGAAATATGAGACGAAATGGGAAGAGTAAAGAGGGTGCGAGATTTGCGTTGCTAATATGCTTTACGGCACATCAGCGCAAGTGGGTTACTTCCTGCAACTAGAATACGGTGCCTTGCCCAAGGACACACCACGGTGGACGATCAAAGCGAGTCCGATGATAGGATTCGAGCCCGCACCCTTTCGATCGGGATCCTAAGCACTCAGCCAATATGAATCTCTATAGAGAGCACAAAAATAAATAAAGAGAACAAAACCTGGTGAAAGAGTAAGAAATATATTGTTATTCTGCTCTTTTGTTTGCTGCTTCCACATAATTATGTCGATGAATATTATACATTAAAGAAAAAAAAGGTTACAGTTTATGGATGCTGGAACATAATTGTGAATTACTTAAAATCTTAGTTTCTGTCCTATTAAAACTTTGAAAACAAACTGGATTCTCTCGGGAACTTCGGATCTGTATTTGGTGTTAAATCTCCAGATCTCATGTTTCAAAACGTGACTAATTATCTGTATATAAATTACATGAAAGAAATATATCACACAATAGACTGGTTATTGATTTTGTGAGCGTTTTGCCGAAAGTATGAAACCATTGGAATAAGGTACTTTCATCAAAAATCAACATCCCAGATAAGTACTTGGAGACGATTTAGTTTTTCCTGTACACAGAATCGGCCATTTTTTCATTACTAACAATCAAGACAACACTAGTTATGGCTGACTTCGTACAATTTTGTTCCGGCCTACCAAACATTGGGATATAAGCCTGATACTAAATGAAAATCTCAAGATTTCCGACCAGAAAGTTTTGAAAAACCTGAATTTGTCTGACCAAATGAGAAATTATTTTGAAATAACGAATAGCGATATGTTCTGGTGATATGTGACCGAATAGATAATACTTGATCATAATTTACATATATTTGAATACATTTGCTCTTTTCGATTTTCACAAGAAATCTATAGTTTTAGTATATCGGTATACGAACCCTGCAGGGTCTGATTTTTATCATCCAGAAGCGTCATCCTGGAAGTAGGAAAATAACACTGTTAACATAATTCCTAAAATTTATATCATTCTATTCGATTTTGGTTTTACAAATTTTATTTTTAATTATTCAAGTTTCTAAAGATTCATTATAAAGACAAGCCCTCTATCAAAAAAGAAGGTATCATTATTTTAGTCTCTCTCCCTCACTCCTCTGTCGCTCTCTGTAATACATACATACATACATACATACATACATACATACATACATACATACATACATACATACATACATACATACATACATACATACATACATACGTACATACGTACTACATACATACATACATACATACATACATACATACATACATACATACATACATACATACATACATACATACATACATACATTCATACATACATACATACATACATACATACATACATACATACATACATACATACATACATACATTCATACATACATACGTACATACGTACGTACGTACGTACGTACTTCCATACATACATACATACATACATACATACATACATACATACATACATACATACATACATACATACATACATACATACATACATACATACATACATACATACATACATACATACATACATACATGCATACATACATACATATATAAACAAACTATGTATAACGTATATAAGTACGGTAAACTCGAAACTAAAATTTAAGTACTTTTCGGATGCAGTTTGAATATGAACAAAAATTACACAATTACGGTTTTCCTGATATTTTAGAATGACTGTAACTGAATATTTGGTAGTTCATATAAGTGTGTGTG